>CABFWB010000332.1:190222-293154 GCA_902151455.1 Timema bartmani | reverse complement strand
ATTTGCAAAAAAAAAAAAAAAAAGTTAAATTGTACGGACAATAAGTGATTTATTTGGATTTAACTCAAAAACAGCTATTAGGACATCGGATATTAATTTATTGATAAGTGAAAGGAATCAAAACTAATTTCAAAGTGGATAAGATTTTGACCCTCCAAATGAATCAAACCCAAGGATCTACAGATTGGTAGACACATGTTTTACCTACCGAGTTAAGACAGTGACAAACATACTTAAACCAGACAGGAGTTCCCAAACTAATAAGATTTTTTTTTCTTTTCTTTTTTATTACTATGTGACTTTACAAACAGTTATGAAGTAAGTTATTGGCATAAGGCCTGATTTTTAGATTTGTCCTAAATTTATGTTAAGATAAAATATCTCAAATAGAACAAGAGCCATAAATAAATAAAAAATCATACTAAAATTTTAATAAATATATATGTACTTATTTTTATTAAAAATATACATACTTTAGATAATTTTTTTAATATTCTTGAATCTTTGGTATCCTTAAGGATTCTGGGATTCAAATATATTCTGACCAGTTTTGGTGGTAAAATGGACTAAGATAAATATATATATATTGGCACATTTAACTGACATAATTAAAAAGTTGGTCTACAAGGACAGAACCAGAACGCATGGCATCACTCTTGCAATAGACTTGACCACCGATTACAGGGAGATTGGGGTTCAAGTCCTGGTCAGATATACTAAGGGTGGTTTCCTAAATAGTTTTACATTCTCCCTCTATGCAAATGTAGGTACATTTGCTTTAAATAAAACCTTCTTCAACTCTAACTCATAAGCGTAATTAGTACATATGCGTACAACCTGAACAGGTAGTAAGACATGTAAAAAAAAAAAACCCATAAGATTAAATTAGATAAATTGTAGCACCATTTGCTTGATGGAAGGATATAAATAAAAACTATTTGTAAAAAAAACTTCAGGAGAGAAGGTTGGGTGTGAATCTCAGCCCCAAAGGTTGGAGGGAGGTAAATCGTCTATGATTCCAACCATGACAGCAACGAGTCGTTTCTTGAAAGTTAAATAAAAGTTTTTTTTTATATATTCAAACATAATAATATTCTCAAAGGGTATTTGATTATTAGAATAAATTGTTCAAAAAACTAAAAATATAACATCACAAATAAATTAATATATTGGCATTGATGAGACCATAAGAAACTTGCAGTTTACAGATTACTTCTCTTAATTTACTTTAGCACGAAAGCAATGTATAAACAACAGCAGTTTTAGAGACCCCTTCAAAATTGGTGTCATTAAAACCATGCAAGGGGTTAGTTACCCTGAGAATGGAGGTGCAAAGGCAGTGCAATAGTGAGTGTGAATAACCCCATCGGAAGGTAGCGGCATCATTGACATTCCCAGTGAAGTGAGTACAGGCACAATATTAGCATTAGTTTCACAACATCCATCACAGGCATTCATGTTAGTTACAGAACAAAAACAAGATAACACACTTACTAAAAAAAAAAACTATATACAGAGGCAAAGGATAGCATTTAGAAGAAATGGAAGGGAATTTGAGTTAGGGTTTATATTTTGATAGCTTTTTGGAGTTTTGAATTATTGCCTAATGGCTTGGAAATGTATAATCAGATAGTGTAGAAACACTGTACAGTAATGTCAAGTAAGTGATAGTGAAGGACGCCAACCTGAAAGGATAGTTAGGTCAGGGCTAGAAAGGAACAAACAAACTTTTTCTTTTATATCTAGATATTTTAAATTATTCAAGCATGTAGTGAAATATAATACCCTTCTTTGTGTTTTATATATGTCTCTTTATATGAAAAAGAAATAGTTCCAAAAATTAGAATAGTGTTCGAATTTCTTGTTATTTTGTATTGGATATCAAAGATATATTGAATCATCTGTTCATTTTGCTTATGTAGCCCTTAAATAAAAATGTATCTACTATTTATTATTTAGAAAGCTATTTTTTACTAAACAATAATCTATAATACAAGACAGATAATATAGGCAACACATTTTGTTGGTTCAATATGTGGAGGTAAAATGAATAGGGTAAAATATTACAAACGTGTGTTTACATTTTTAAAATTTATTTTACACACTACTCTTTTATTTCCTTTTATGGTTTTTAGTGTTTCATTTTTAAAAAATGTGCCAACAAAAAGTTTTCTGTTAGAATTGTATGATGCAAAACGTTAAAAAAAAAAAGTATTGATGTACTTTTTTGCACTATGGTGACTTACACCAGGTGCACCCCAATTTACTTATTTTCATTTAATAATTGATCACAAAATTTCCATTGTTTTAAGGATATATTTTACATGGCGTAAATATCTACTTGAAAAGTTGTGAATGGCGAATTTCATATGAAGGAGAAGAAATACAAGGATAGACAGTTATAGAATGCACAGTATAACGTGATAGGGAATTTTTGCAAATACTAGTAATAATTTACTACATTGATGATAATAAATAGTTAATCCAAGACTAAAGGCTTACCGATATGAAGAGTCTTCAAATAGATAAAACATATAAAAATATATGGTATAAATATATATTTAATATTTATACTATATTGTTTTATTTATATTATATTTATAAATTATTTGTCTGGACTCAACTTTTAAAAGAATAATATAATTTTACAAGAAAACATGCAAAATAGTTAATTAAGGGAGTTAAAAACCAACCAAATAATCCTTGGAATTAGAAATTTTTGAAAATGGTATGAGCTGGACATTTTTTTTTCTGCATGCTGATTGTAAAATTTACATTTATCAAAGAGTCAAAAGCTTAGCCCTGCAGATAATCTTTTGTTTTTTAAAAGAGAAAGATTTTGCAACACCTGTTTATTAATGTTTAATGGAAGCCAACCAAAAGCTTTGTAACAAGATGAGTTTCCCAAGTAACTTAACAACTAAAATATGTAAAAGAAAGTCCCTTCATTAATTTAGAAACATACAAAAATATTAATTTCAAACGGAACATCGAGTTTAACCAGTGGTTAGACTTTATATTCAGTTTACTAGTAATGAATTTAGCAAGACTGTGTAAAATAGGGCAATACATTTTTTTTAGCATCGCATCTTACTACCCAACCGGGTTATACATTTATGTACTAACTAAGCAAATAGTTTTTAAGGATGAGGAAGGTTATATTTAGAGGAAATGTACCCGTATTTACATAGCAGGAGAGTGGAAAACTACTCTCATTACACCTGACCGAGATTTGAATCTTGATCTTCTCATCATCCGCAGTTGAGTCTATTGCGAGAGTAGCGTTAGACAATGGGGCCACAGAAGTGGGTTATTGGTATTCTAAAGAATATAATTTTTTATCCTCTGTCCACTACAGTGTTTGGTCTTCTACCGGAAGTAGTGGATATGTAACCGTCTTCTGAGGTTGGGGCATCATGTAGGCGCTCCGATGAAATGATGTTATAATAATGATGATTATATAGTGTCAGTAGAAGTCTTAAGGCCTAATTTAAGGGTATTAACCAGACCATGTCGACCAAAGAAATAATTCCCCTTCGGGTAAAATTACTTATGGTATTGCCGGGAATCGAACCCAGAACCTCTAGACTAGTATCCAGGTAGGCTGACCACAACCTAAGAGGCCGACCTAGTAAAATCTCTTTTGAACATATTTTACAATATCTCGTCTCTAAATTGGTCAAAATCTGTAAGAAGGATTGCTTGGTCATTTTAATTTAGGTATTCAAGACAGCGCACATTACTAGGCAATCAATCTAACATTGATTTTTAAAAAGTGATTCTCTTTGCACTTTCATCTCAATAATATTAGTAATAACAATTTCATATTCTAGTTTTTCTATTAGACATAAAAATTTGCAGTACAGTAATCATATTTACCCATAAATAAATACATAGAAGTCATATATCTTTTTTTAAATTTCATACGCTCTATCTTGAGAGGTATCTTTATTTAATGTAAACACTTATAGAATTTAAAATATAATATATTACTAACTTTTTATAAATTCAAGATTAGTTTAAAAAAAATAATATAATATGGATGTTACTCCAAGAAACTGATATTTTGTTATCATGCAAGTAAATTGCTTTAATATAAAAAGTGGTGTTTTACATTGAACTGAACAATGCTGTGATTCATATTAAAAATACTTGATGTCATTTTGAATGTAGTTTTTTGTAGCACCACGTCTTATTACTTGTTTGGGTTATAAGCTTATGTACTAATTACACTTATGGTTTTAGGGATTAGAAAGGTCATATTTAATAGGAAATATATCCAAATTTGCGCGGAGTGAAAGTGGAAAACCATTTTAAAAACCAACCTCAGTACACCCGACTGAGATTCGAACCTTATAATCAAGTGAATACTTGAGTGTTGCTAATACTATCAGATATATTATAGGGGGTGTTAATCTAGATGAATTAGAGATTGATTCATAAATGTCTATTCATTAAATTATCAGTTAATATTTTAAAAGTTATATTAGAAATAATTTCATAATTTGAGTTGGTATTTATTATAACTCATAATTTAAAAAAAATATGTATTTATATAAAGCTACAACTGATCAGAAAAAATTAAAATATATAACACATGAGCTTAGGCACCTGAATAGCCCTGTGCTAGTTTTGTATTACACTAAATCAAGACTTTGCAATAATTATTATTGTTAGTTTCAGTTTAATTTTTATTTAGATAACTTATCCCGCTTATTCAAATTTCCATTTTTTTTATGGTGTTGCTACTGCACTTATCTTTGCAATATTGAAAAGGAATCAATCCAAACAAATGACATTGGATATTGATAAGCGGCTCTTTCAGATTTTGACCTTGAAAACAATTAAATGAATGTGAATGATTATTAAAATTTCACAAAAAACAAAGTTTAGACCAATGTACACAACTAAATGATATATTGTTTAAACCGCAAGTAAAAAAACAAGATGAGAAAAACACCAAGTTGAATTTTTTACAGTTAAATTAACTCCTAAGTTGCAATACAATGAAGCAAGGAACGAAAGCAATCAAGACCATAAAAAAAGCAGTGATCTGAGAAAAACAAGCCCTACAGCAAAGTTGTGCGTTGCTAGTACCTGAGACATGACTGAAGTACCCCCTGTGAATGTCGCACTGATGCTCATGACTAGAAGAGTTGGAGGAGTCCCCTCCTACCGGTAGCGTGGCTCTAAAACAAGAAAACACAACCATCATCACACAATTTATGTCCCAAGAAACGTGAACACAAGAAGAAAGACACAGAAATTAAAACACAAAACTGTATTCACAAATTATTTTGATAACCACTTTGTCAGTTTCAATGAACAAATAAATAAACAAATATAGTGGGTGTCATAATCTTCTTCCTTGCAGGGAGTAAATCGAGTGACTGAAGTAGGTGACTGACCTTACTGCCAGATGTAGGAAACATTATGATACAGAAGGGAAAATCATCTACATGATTTGTAAAAGGAACCATAGATCTGTAAAAATGATTTATAAATAAAACTTATACTGTGAAGAAATATTTTTAAATGTTTATTTGAGAAAAACATGATTATGAATAAATAAAAATCCACATTCATTTTTCTACTTGAATGCATTTCAAAAATATAATTACAAAAATATTGTTTTAATATGTTTATTATATGTTGAAGAAAATCTTGAATAAAGTTAATTTTTGAATCATCAATATTTGTTCCTTAAGCCCGTTTAAAAATGGACCTTTATATGTTCCCCATATATCTAGACTAAATATTCTGTTCTAGTGTAAAGAGAAACACAAACTATATTTTAAAAGGCCTTTAGAAATGCACCAAACCAAAGGTTAATTTCAGAGCTTCGTAAAAAAAAAAAGCCCCACTTTTATTTGTATTGGAAAAAAAATATGATCCCATTTTGTGCTTAGCTTAAAAACGTTTCACTCTTGAACTTCTAATCTGCTATATCCAACGTCAACTAGATTGATTAGAAATAAAGAAGGGAGGGAAAATCTCATAAATTTGTCTCAGTAACACCAGTTACCCACCACATCCACTATTTTATTTCCAAGAGTTTCCTTTTTTTATTGGTTCTTGCTACAATATTCGCGAATAAATTTTTATTTAAAATTATTATTATTATTATTACTATTAGCACTGCGTCTTACTACCCATTCGGGTTGTACGCACTTACGCTAATGTGTAATGGTAGGGTGATTGGGAGATGAACCACCAGACTTATAGAAGCATTTATCCCTCCCTACATCCTATCAGGTTTTAAAGGCCATCCTCAAAGAGCTCTACTGACTGGTCATGTAGTTATTAATGAAGTGATATTTATTTTTAGCACCGTGTCTTACTACCCATTCAGGTTGTACACACATGTTCTCATCAAGCGAATGTATTAGGGATGAAGAAGGTTGAGTTTATAAGAAGTGTACCCACATTTGTATGGAGGAATGGAAAATCATTGAGGAAAATCACCCTCAGTACCCTCGACTGGGATTCGAGCCTCGATCTCCCTGTCATCAGCAGTCTAACCTATTGCAAGAATGACGCCTTAGACCAAGAATAAAGTGTTAAAACATGTACCAGCCAAAACCTTATACAGCGGTCCTGGGACATGAAAGTCGCTGAGGGGGATGATCAGTGCTTTAGGAAGAGTGCTACACAGTTTGCTGAACCCAAATTGTGATTTTCTAGAGCATGGAATTTGTGATGTGTGGCAGTGCAACAAAATGATAACAATCCATCACACGTCCCAATCACTTTTGCAGAATGCCCACATGCAGACGAAAAAGAGTTTCATAGTATATAGTTGATTGTGCAACTCCAGAAGAGAGAATCTACTAGATCTGTGATACCATAAAACTTAAAGCATAATTTTTTGTGATAATTGAACAACACATATACTTTTTGGTAATGGGGAATTGGTGTGCTGTCACACCTGTCTTTGGTGAATTGATTCAGATGTGAAGTGTCATACCCATGACTGATCACCTGACAAAATGCAATCAAGGGAATTATCGCCTTACTTTTGCTGGCACTGCGAATTCTCCAAACACATCATTCACACCCCTTTGTTGCGGTCTATAAGTAGGCCTATTTTTGGTAACCGACAAACATAAACTTTACTGAAACCTAACAAATCCTCGCACAATGTTGAACATTGTATTGCAAGAAATATTTAATTACCTTATAATTTAATAAATATGCCGCAATAAGTGTGATGGTTATCTATAACAGTAAAGAAATTCAATTTCATAAATACAACAACACCAACTAATATTATCTATAAAGCCACTTAGGAGTAAAACGTGAGAATAGTACTGCTATATATTTTGTTTAGTGATGACAGTGAAGTCAATTAAAACCCAGCTATTTGAATGATATACACACAATATTTTCACAATTAAACTGGAAGGGATGACTTAAACTTAAGACTAAGTGTCGAATCATAAGCGCATCCGTATTTACAAAGAACCCACCTTTATTTAGAAATGAGCAATTTTTATTAAAATAATAAATGATAGTGTTTTACAACACACACAAAAAAAAGAGAAGTGAATCTGTTGTTTTATAAATAGAAACCAACTGCCAAAATTAAAATTTAGTTTTTGATAATCCTTATTAATATCTTGTAGATTAAAATAGTTTTTTTAATTCGTTACATAATTTATAATTACATAATTTATGCATTCCAAAGTATTGTTTGAATATCACTATTTTTGAATATTTTTAAGTGTATAGGCCACTAAAAATAGTAATAAATTGCTTTGACAAGCTTATATTAAGTGTTATTATGTTAGCTCTAGTCAAGTTAAATCAGTTTTTGGAAATGTTAGAACATGATGTAGATTTAATTAAATCATAATATATTTGTTAAAATGTGTTAGGTAAAGTGTTACTACAATAGCATAGGTTATGACAGTTAGTATGTGAACATAAACTCCTATTAAGATAGGTTTAAATGTATTTGTTTAAAAATCTAGGCTCAACACCTACACTTTTCATAAAACAGTGTTCGAAATTTCAACCTTTTGATTCAATAAGTGTTTCATCCTTACTGTTTGCATGCCAATCTTAATAAGTTTAGATTTATGTCTTATACTACTTTTTGGCCATGGATACTCATGAACAAATTGTGGGCATGCCTGATGTGAATTATAACTATGCACTTAAGGAATGAAATGTGTAAAAATTATGAGGAATCAGCATATTGTGTGTGTATTGAAATTAGTTGATGGCTTTCAATTAGTTCAAATGTTATGGGGGGGTGGCGGTGAAAGGGGGTGCAGAATTTAAACCTCCCATTGGTTAAATAAGAGTAGTAATACTGTGAAAACAAAGCTTGCAAAGTCGTATACTATAAAAGTCGTCTGGTTGGTTATATTAGTTAGGGTGGAAATAAAAGAACATACAATTCCAAAAGTTGACCAGAATTTTTTTAAATTGAATTTGTTACAAGTTAGTTTAACACAATGGTTACAAACAAAGGGTAGGAATGGGGAGGGTTGATTTTATAGGAAGAACAACTGCATTAGCGGGGATACAGGCTGGTAAAAACAGTACTAAATCGCATGCGGAAAACCACCCAGCTGTGAACCTTGACTAAGAGTCGAACCTTTACCTACAACCTCACCATCAATCCAATCTATTGTGAGTCAGACACCTTAAACCCCAGTGAGAGTCAATAAAAATAGTAGTGTGTGTGTGTGTGTGTGTGTGTGTGTGTGTGTGTGTGTGTATATATATATATATATATATATAGGAAATCAAATAATTGTATTTAATAAGTAATTTAACCATTAAATAACTGTACACTAAACAAAAGCTAAGGATAACTTTTCCATTTATGGCTTTAGATATGTTCAGTGCATTGAAGTATTGTTTGCTTGAAGCATTTACCGATAACTTTTGGAAGACTTAGATGTGAATCTCGGTTGGTATAGTTTTAGTCTTAATGTTGTACAAAATCTGTCAAAACACAAGTGATTAGGAGTTTATTGTTAAGGTTGAGCTAAGGTACGGATAGCTTCACTTGAGTTAAGCACCTGTAAACACAATAGTAAGATTGTGTTCAGAAAAATAAGTTTGAACATTCCTAGATCAAGGTTTTTTTTACAGTTTTAAAATCAATGATGTTTAAATGTTTTGTTCTTTTTAGTGATCGAAACAGTTTTAAAGAAACAACAGACAAAAAATACGATTATGTTACACTTTTTACTTTCTCGTAATAAGAGAAAGTATTGTAATCATGAAAATTTACGGTGGTGAGATTATGATGAATATGTTTTATGTGCTTCTGAACAAAAAAAAGTTGATTTATCAATTCTGTTTGTCTTTTCTCAGGTCCAAGACCTGAAATGGTTTGATAAATTTATTTCAAACTTGATATTTTAATGAAATATTTTTATACCTCAGGACTTTTTTTTTGTTTTTGCTCCTAGCCCCCAAATTTAAGGTTTAGTGGTGTTAAGTGAATTTTTCGAATTCCAAATATTTGAGAACGATTCAAACTATTTGGCTTAAAATAGATATTTAGGGTGTTTTTAACCTAATGAATAACTGTAGGCTTGGTTTATGGGCAGCAATTCGTTTAAAAGTAGTTTACTGATGAGTGATTTTTGGAAATTTTTAAGTATTTTAAAAATGGCTGTAGCGATATTATTCCAAGAATAATTTTGAATTTTTTTTTAACAGCATGAAATAGTTTGTTTGAAATTGGTATCTGGGAACTATTTAAAAGGATAAATAATAAATGTTAATTTTTTTAAAATTAATCTAATGACAGTGTACTAAGAACACACTTTAGAAAATTTGAAATTTTTCAAAACTCATCTTTTAAATTAGTTTAAAATGGGTATTTTGAAACTGTTTATCAAATTAATAAGAATATATATTAATTTTTACAAATACAAATAATTTGGGGATGGTTTAGAAATACTAGATTTTTGAAAATTTTAACTAGTAATTGATTTTATTATTTTTTCAAGACATCTAAGTGAGGTCAGTTTTGTCTGGGACAGCCCATGTAGTGAAATCCAAATCATTTGTATAACCCTTACTTTCTCGCTATGGGATTCTTAAAATAGCTTTGGATCTACCAGGATTCAAACCAACGACTTTCAAAGGGAGTTGGACATAATCTAAAACACTAGCCCTCAACAATCTAATCTTCAGTGGAGGTAAACTATTTTAAATGCATTATTTACAGTGAAATTTGATGAAGAAGTGAATAATGTCCATCGGCCTAAACATTTGTAAGTGTATTGCAAACAATGTAGACAATGGCTATCTTTTTACCCTATTAAGGGCAAGCTACAACAATGGAAGAAATATTATTAAAAGAATAAACTATGAATATGATTTAGTTTTTATGGCGTTAAGTGTTATAAGACACATATGTAACAAAAAAAAACTTCAGCAAAGGAAATATATTGTAACATAATTTGTAAGAAAAATAAGCGAGATGATCATGAATTAATATAAATTAAAAATTTGTTCCTACTAATATAATTGTGGTGAAGAATTTTTTTTTTTCAGGGAAGACAATATATATGATGCTTTTAACAATGTAAAAATTTAGGCTTAAACCTAAAAATAGAATTTCCAAACTTTGATTAAATGTGTTTAAAATGTACTGGTAGTAATAATTGATAAGAAGAAATATATTCCATAACCAAAAACAATAATGTAAAGATATATACTAAAGAAAAGGCTTATAGGCATGGTATATGTTTGTACCTTCAAAAAGCAGTTTTTGTTTGCGGTGTACAGAGTAAAATGAGTGTTTATGGACCTACTTACTGTTGAGAATATAAGTCTTCCTGTGTGCTCAAGTGTTGGACTCTGCTCCCCCTGGGAGATCGAAGAGAAAAACTCAAGTGAGACAAAAACACAACACCACACCATTTCGTTTTCAAGGCCATTTTCATTTAGAGCCTCTCCTCCTCCAAATGACTTTAACGACAACTACAGCTGATACAAGTTCTCCATAGAATAGGTACATCAAGCAGTCAGTTTTACTATGTTATAGGCAAACAGAGGGGAGGTTTTTTTTATTCTACTTACAAGTGTATTTTTAAAAGGTTTTTTTGTAAAATAAATCATGTTTAAAAAAAGTGTTAAGACATTATTTAAAATAATAAAAAAAGACAAAAAGTCATCAGAGTAAATAAAAACTTAGTGAGCAAACAAATAAATAATAATATGACATAAGCAGAAATCTACATAATTATCAGTGTTATTTAAAAAATAAAAGTACTCAAAATTAGTAACGAATGAATAAACATTAAAGAATGATACTAGAGTCTAAGTCAAACCAAGAAAGCTCATTGGTTAGAGCAGTCCTTGATTTGATTCCAATGCCAGGAGTCATTTTCCAATTAAATTTTTGCGACAAAAACATCTGACTCAAAATGTCTAGCGGCAAGAGTTACGACGTCTTAATGCGGAGCTAGGTCAAGTCACCTAAAGTACAGTTTTATGCATATTTTATGTGTTTCATACAACCGCACAGCTATGGTTTCAGCCCTATTTATTCAAGAATTTCCATCAATAAAATAAGCCAACTAAAAGTGAGATGGGAGGTTTTGTAATTATTATAATATATATTACCAAGCTCAATTATAAGTGCATTCTAGTGACATAGAGCTACGGCTAGAAAGCATAACTAGACCATATTAAAGAACATTTTGAAAAAGCTAAAAGCATCAGGGAAATTGTGATCTTGTGAACCTTTGAAGGCTTTAGAATAACATAACTTTGGGGTGGGGGGATTGAACACCTAAAGAGGTACAAAAGCTTCTACCCTAAGTGCAACAGAACATTAAAAGCATATTAAAGAAACATAAGGGACAAGCAATACATACATAAAAATAATTTTACATTTGACTTACCATAAGAGTGGAGTAATTAATCATTTTATAGTCAAGATAACACTTTTTTTAATTTTAATTTTTTTATTTAGCACCGCGCCTTACTACCTGTTAGGGTTGTACAATTAAGTACTAATTATGTTAATGGGTTAGGAATTAGGAAGGGTGAATATAGAGGAAGTGAGCCCGCATTTGGGTGGAGGGAGAGTGGAAAATCATTTAGGAAAAACCACCCCCAGTTCCCCCGAGCGAGATTCAAACCCCGATCTCCCTGTCCTCGGCAGTCTAGCTCAACACAAAACTAGTGTGTTAGCTAACTACTCCATCGAGGCGAGTAAAGTTTTATTTTTGCTACGTCTCACTACCTGTTTGGGTTGTACATATGTGAACTAATTACATTAATGTGTTAGCAATGAGGAAGAGTACCCACATTCACATGGAGTGTGAGTGTAAAACCATTAAGGTAAAATCAGCCTCAGCACACTTGACCGGAATTCAAACCTCGATCTTCCTGACATTTACAGTCCAGTATATTGTGTGAGTGATGCCTTAAACCAGTCGACAATCAAAGTGGATTTCTTAAAGTTAATCCCAATAATAATAATAATAATAATAATATATAATAATAATAATAATAATAATAATAATAATAATAATAATAATAATAATAATATTTAGCACTGTGTCTTACTACCCGTTTGGGTTATACACTGTTAATGCCAATACGTTATGAAACATAAATGCATTCATTCAGAGTAATTTAAGCTTCACAACAGTGATTACAAATTTAACTTTAGAGCACATAAGAATAACAGTGGTAATATAAATATTATGTGAAAGCAAATTATATTATGATGTTAATTCAAGTGGTTGTGTAAACATATTGTTTATTTCACTTTTTGAAAGTGTTAAAGTAATTCATTCAGCTATTTTGTGAATTAAAAAAACACACACACACACAATGCATTTTGAAACACATAATTATTTCTTTCTTTGAGGTATTTAACATGCACTTTTTGAACTAACTGATTAAATCAGCACGTGAGAATTTTTTTGAGGGAAAGGGCCTACCAAATTTGGCGGGAAAGCTATTCCAACATACCTTCTAGGGTTCTTTTACATGCCACAATCGGCATGGGAACAACGGATTTACTTCCCCTCCAAAGGAAGCCATACAATGGATTTTTAACGCTAAAAAAAAAATCTGTCGACCCCGGCTGGGTTTGAACCCCCCTAACATCGGTTCTTTGACACCAAAATATATATGTTGACTCAAGTGACCAAATCCTAGATCTTTCAAACCTTATATGAGGTTTTATACCCATGACTAACTGGCCGAAACTCTGATAAGAGTGTGTCCATTGCTAAAGCGCTCAACTATTTTTTCCAAGAGACATGACCCTAATCCTGGCTGGATACACTGAGAAGCTTTTCCCATGTTGTAGAGTTACAAGCACATTTCTCTAAAATGTACTCACAACTATTTCTTTTAATTATTTGTATACATAATGAAAAATTTAGGAAAAGAAAGGTAGGTCTTTTCATAGCTTTCCTGTGAAACAGTGTTTGCCAAATTTTGGTATATGGAGAATATTTTTTTTCTTGGCATCACGTCTTACTGGCTATTCGGGTTGTACACATATTTACTAATAATGCTAATGCGTTCAGGATGAGGAAGGTTTATTTTAAAGGTAGTGTACCACATTTGCGTTTAGTGAGTGTGGAAAACCATTTTGTAAAAAACCACCCGAATGGGATTCAAGCCCTAATTTTGCTGTCATCAGCAGTCTAGCCCAACACAAGAGTGATGCCTTAGACCATGCAGCCATTGAAGCAGGTCATGGAGGCTTTAAAGGCTATATCACCGAGTTTTATTTTTCATAAAATATTTGTTGATTACAAATCAGATAAATCCAATAACACAGATCTTTGCATTATGCCGCGGACTTTATTTCTCTCTGTCACAGTTATATTTTGCTTAACACTCAGGCTTTATTAAAATTTAGAATGAATGGCAATACTTTACAAGATAGCAGATGTATACATATTTTATTAAGAGGTGGAAGAGGTACTTTGATTAGTCAACAATGCCCAAATGGGTACATGATTGATGAAAGTGTGAGAAAAAATAATGTAGAGGTTCCTATCATTTCTTCCGTGTGTAAGAGAATGTAGTTCAAATATATATATATATATATATATATATATATAAAGTATTCCTTAAGGGGTAAGTTTAGTGTCAGTGTGCCATTTTAAAGTCTTTCTTGAAATAACTTGTCATTTAAAGTCAAATAAGTAAAATTGACAAGTGTTTGGAATAGTTATTGGTTTAAAAAAAACACAGATCAAGTTTTCAAATAAAATATGTAATCTATGTATTATTATATTATATCATATCATATCATAAATGATGTGCATTGTGAAATTTTAAAATGGGTGTACAACTTATTTTCAATCAAATTAAATGAAATTAGATAAAAACGAAAATTTAGTTGCTGGAGTTTGACCTTAAAATGTTGTTAGTTTGTCATAAATGACACTAAATCGTCATAAGTAAATATATATTTAAAAGGCCAACACTTTTGTCTGCAAAATATGTACTTTTTTTTATTGTTGAGCCATATTTTTACACTTAGCTTTTAATTCACTCATTGTTGTGGAATGAAACACTTTTCTTGTCCTAGTTGATACATTCTTATTATAATAGTTTATATTTTCTACCACAAACATTTATAGTGCAGAAAAAGGTGAAAACTCCAAAAATCATAACAAACGTGCACATAATATAGTTAATTCGAAGAAGAAATTTCAACCATGCATATATTTTAAGATGAAATTGCATTCACATTTTAAGAAGTACAGTACCTTAAAATTAGTTCTTCATCAATGTACTGCAAAAGACTCCTGTTGATAAAAAAAAAAAAAGAATGGAAGAAATGTTGAAATATAAGATAGTGCCAACATAAAATATGTATTGTCTAACTATGCAAAGAAAAAGTTAAAAAAATTACTATGTTGATTAAAAATACAGGATTGTTAGTAAAAACAAAACAAAAAACTAATGCTTTACTGAATATTTTGCAGAAGTGTGCGACAATTATTATAGTTTATGTTCATTCAAAAAGTATATTAAAATAACAAGTTAAGTGGCAAAGCTTGTTATAATATTTGTAAAATCATGCTAAAGATGTAAATGATCTTTTGCTAGCATTCTAGTATAAAATATAGAACAGTTCTAATTTGAATAGAAAAATATTCTTATTTATAAAATATAGATTAATTACATTCTCAACTTTTTGTTCTTAAAACTAATGATAAAAAACCCCAAAAAGTAAACAAAATATGGTTATAAAAAATATTACACACATAAATTGATAGCTTTTCTAAACTAAAAAGTAATATTGTGATTGTATTTTAGAAAATATAAAAATTAAAATGTAAAGATATGTACATAGATAGCATAAGTAAATCTACTAAAAAAAATTATATAATAAAAATCTACTGTACATAAGGTTTAAATTTGTGAGATTATCTATAAAATAGATTTTTTACATTTACTTTAGTAAAATCAACATATTCGCCCCACAATGTTTGAATAGCTGAATAATATAGCGAGTTTTCAAAATAGATAGGCCTCTACATCCCAAAGATAAATTTCAAATTTAATAGTTATGATGATACCAATGAGTCTCAAAGTGGTAACTGATGCAAAGTAATTTTATTGGAGGCAAGAATATTTGAAAGTACATGTGTAATGTTGATATGATTGAGATTTTTGCACTTTTAACAGTTTGTATAAGCACAATGAGTACTCAAAACTATGGACAAAACTAATGTATAAATGCAATTAAAAAACATAATATATACAGGATGTTAGCAATCGACTCAATTAACCATATTTACTACTTTAAATTACATATTAAAAATCCTTAAAACATGAGAAGCAGTAAATTATATTCAAGATTGTATTTAATAGTATTTTTAATAAATTATTCATAGTATACAAATCCCTGTTAAAATAAATCCAAATCAGTAAAAATAAGCAAAAATTGTTGATAAAGTAAATAAAAATAATTATCAGCTGCAACCAGTCCTTGATAATTTATTTATGTGCTTTATAATTTTGGATGATGCTATGTTGTTTCTTTTAACATTCTTTCTTTTGTAAATTCATTCCAAAATAGATTTCTAACGGATGAACAAATCCCCCTAAAAAAATATAGGTATTTTATATAAAAATACTAAATTAACCTAATTCTTACATAGCATCAGAATTGCAGCATAGAAAATTATCAAATGTGATGATATGACTACATAGTGTGTCAAATAACTAATTAAAGATGGCTATAAAATATCAGATTTACTATAAGCAATACAAAAGTGCACCAAATAAACCAACAAGAAGACTTTAGAAAAGTGCCCGATAGACATTTCCATGCACTGTATGATCCATGCTTAAGGTTCAGCCAACTCAATGAAGAAAGAAGTGCAAAATGTCCTTTTCAACCCCACAATGAGATAAACAACAAAACTAGAAAAAAAAAAACACTTTGAATATAAATAACCACCATTTTAGAGTTTCTAGTATATTTTAGTTTATATGGAGTTTCGGAAAAATTGCATAGCTTACTTAAGAGTAAAATGACAAAAAGAGAGAATTTTCTAATCTCAATTATTGTAATATACATTATTTTAGACCCTATCGTAATTTTAAATTACATTTTTTTGGTTCTTTATGGTATAATACACACACCAATGAATAGTGGAATGTTCTTTATAGTGAACCGTTTAAATTTCCTCAGCAAAACAACATGCGCTTTTACGGTGAATGGTACAACTTCCCAATAATGGACAAAGACACTGGCAGAGATGCATATTTATGCATAATAATCTCCAAGCAGCGGTCTAAAATTGAAAACACAAGTCCATATACAGTATTTTATTGTAGGAATGTCAGGAATGTCGTTGTCTTGAGTGAAGTGTGAGCAGTCCCACCCTCTCCCTCTAGTGGAAGTTTCTAAAATGGCCTATGTAGTAATTACTACAGTACTGAAGAGGTCGAACCTCTCGCCCCTTTCGTGCCATCAGCGGGGGTTGTTCCAGAAGTTTAGTCTGTGCTCTTGTGCACATATACAGTACAGAAAGTCTACCGTTTTCAAGTTTCATATTATTTGCACAAATATTGTTTGTGTATTATGCCATAAAATAAGCCACGTATAGTATTTATTCATTAGTCATAATTATTCTGCATACAATTACTCTGCACGGTGAAGCAACTATATTGATCTAGTTAATATCCACAACATAGGTTCATGAGTGTTTAAGCAGTAGATTAAATTTATATATATATATAATCTTTCTAAATAACAAATACTTTATGAAAACAGGCTTTTTTTTTATCTCGAAGGATGTCTACTATTAAGATATTTCACTGTAGAGTGTATGTATGAACTTAATATTAAATAAAATATATGGTAAAAATGTAAAGACCTGCTCTATCAAATGAAAATACACCACATCATTAGGGGTGAGTATCCTTTGTGCTAACATTTATTTAGTCTTGATTTTTTTTAATTTGAATATTTGAGGTATTTTACTACAAGGATCTACTTCTCTTGATATAATTCATCCCACCGAGGATCTGTGTCGTATAACGCAGGTTAGTTAACTCTTGGCCAATTCCTTCTCATCTAGATCTTAGATCTGTGGCTTCTGTCTAAAAAAATATTATACTGCTCAAGTGATTGATTAATGGCTGTTGTGGGTGGATAATGGACCAGGAGTATACATTTGGCAAGTCTGCCATTCAGTTACTGCCATTTATGAATTAACATCAATGGCCTGCTGTTTATTGCCAAATGGTTGGTCACTCTTTCTCGGCAATATTGGTGGGTGTGGTGCTCTTCCATTAAATGTTCAATGCAGTTGGTTCTATGTGGCGCCCTCTTTGTTTAGCTTAGCTATAAATATCTCAAAATTTTCTCCGAACTATGCTTGTTCAAGTGTCCAAGAACAGTCAGTTAAATCTAAAAATTCTTGTAATTGAGTGATTTGTTACTAAAATATATTAGCTATGTTTTGGTCACTGGACTAGTAGATAAGTTTGCATTCTATTCTAATTGTTCTATTTGTTCCTAGATTATTAAATTAATGATTCACAATTTCAGAATCATATAAAACTTTTCAACTAACTAAAACAAGAATAGAGACACAAACGTCTAAGCTCGTTTGGCTGTTCATTTTCAACTGGAGTAGGTTATTGACCCCTTCCTTATATCTGATCTTAGCTGAACCAGTCATATACAACCTCTCCTTCAATTAAAGTATAAGGATCTTAGTTTGGCACACACAAATTAGCTTATTAATTACAATGTTTTACATAATGTTAGGGCACCACTATAGTATATCACCAGCTTAATGCCTCATGCCACAATAAAGACCGTACATTTTCCATATATGCATATTTTTTTCCTTTGCTGGTATCAATATGTCAGCTTAACAGAAATTTATTTCATGCGACATCTGGCAAACCTGTCCAATTATATAGTGCTTATTAATGCATAAATACAGTATTCCAACTATTTTAAAAGAATATTTCCTCAACTATCACGAAAATCTTAGAACCCTTAACAGTTTTTTTTGCTTTAACTTCATTTATGTAGGTTGTTTTAAACTGACACTATCAGTGAATCAGATATGAAGCACAAAGGTTGTTTCTTACGCGAGCTGTCAAATTTTAACTCTCTTCATTGATAGCAATTTAGGAAATATTCTAAGCTTTGATGTAATAAGGAGCTTAAATATATTAAAAAGGAGTAAGATCTAGTTCTTTCTACTTATTACAATTTCAAATGTTCATTATTCAAGTAAATTTTTTCAATTTAACTTATTATGCATGATTTATACCTTATTTTTCAATCTTTAATATTTCATATTGCAAAGTATATTTTCCTTTTAAATAAATCTTTTTCTTGCTTCCACCACTTTACTTTAGTTTAATTCTATCATCATCTTTAATTTATAATCGCATACATTTCAAACGCTAATTATCTTCATTAATCATTTCATAGTATGTGTATCCTGATAATGTCGAAACTTGTCGAGTGATTCTTCATCCTTAACCCAAGAAGCAAGGAATTTTAAAATCAGATAAGGAAAGATTTAATGAAAAAAATATATATTATTTTTTAACTATTTATTATTTTACGTTAAACTTTTGATAGTTCTCAATTTATTCAATATTTTGTTTTTACAATTTTTGTTTTATCAGTTTTTCTAGTCATTGTTTCACAATTAAAACTTTCAACTTACAATTGTGACACTCATTATTCTAACATTAATTTTTTAATACCATACCTAGACACAATTTGAGAGGGGCAATAGAGGTGGGAGTGCAAGGAAGAGTCGCTGTGTTAGAAAGTAATATCTGAGTAATTGATACATTTTCATTTATCCATTTTCGAAAAAGACTTCAGCCAGAAAATAGTTTCATAATAATATCACAAGGTTATTCAAGATGAAGAGGGAATGTTTTAACTTGCCGACACAACTTGGTACATTTACGTACACATTCAATAAGGAGAAATAGGGAGTGTTATAATTACCTGCTATCTTGTAATGTATAAATAAATGTTACAATTTTTTAAAAATAAAATTACAGTGGTAAGTTAAACAAAGCCGTGACAGAATGAAAGAAAGGCTTATAAAAGTCATAGATATCACAGCAAAATATGTATTAAATTTGTTTAACAAACTTATTATTTAAACATTATTTGTCAAGCATCCGAAGAAATCCTTTGCATATTTCTGGAACTACACATACCACAGTTCGGGAAATATTGGCTTTATTGATGATAGGCATTAAGCTAACAAACAACTTGATGAATAAACATTAAAAACAAAACAAACAAAAAATCTAGCTTGGAGTGGTTTTATTAAAAAATAATTTAATGTGCACTTTGTTGTCTATTTTCAAAATAAACAATCTAATCTGGGGTAAGATTGTGAGGGGCTATCAACATTTACTTGAAGAAATAAAGAAAAAAAAACTAAATTATGGAAAAATCACATTCAGTCAAAAAGTTCACCCAAGGATTCCAAAGACAGTGACAAAAATGCTGGGGCAGATCAAGCCCTTTTTAAAGTCAAATGATTGTAAAATATTATTTGTAAAGGCAGAAAGGCAGTATGGAAAATGTTGAGAACAACAAATTAAATGAAAATCAATTAGTGATATTAGTTTCTAGCTGGTTAGAAATCACTTGTGGTTCAATTGATTACACTTATTACTAAACAATAAGGTTTTGTTATTATGGGCATAACACAAAACTTGTAGAAGAATATTTTATTTTAATAAAGGAAATAAGGGTTATTGAAATATTGGTTACCAGCAAAAATAAAAAAGTCAGTGACAAATAAAGGAGTAAATAAATAAGTTTTGTGCAAAATATAATCCAAGAGTTTATGTAAATTTTTAGACAAAAGTGTTGATATATTTTAATTGTTGTCATTTATTTTCACTATTCAATGTCTAGGCTTATTGCCTAAAAATATGGGTTTTACAGCAAGTGGTGTTTACGTATCAGGGATTGCACTTAAAATAATAATCTCCTAAACATTAATCAAATTTTGATTAATTTGCTTTTGCAACAATTGAGTGCAGTATTAGTATAAAGGAAACTAGGCTTGCAACATAGAAAAGTAATGCAAATAACTACTATTATATTTTAGAAACTTTATTCTTTACTGGATATAATTTAAAATATTTGCTAAACTAAATTTAATTGTTTACTCTGTAAATCTTTATCCTAATTCTCAACTTGTTTAATAATTCCAAGCCAATATTTCTAGCTTATAATTTCAACTCTCATTAAAACATAATATAAACCTAATTAGATTATGTTTATTAGTCTAATTTAGTCTTGAATTAAAATTCAAGATTAGATTAGACCAATAAACATATTTACTGTAGAAATGCAAATAGATAAGGTCAAATTTTAACTTCCAAGTTTTTATTTGTGTTTCCATTTACTCTGTATGGATGTAATCAATTTTTATAAACAGTGTGCAGATGATATATTTTTCTATCCAAACAAATCTGTTAATAACATTTTACAACACAATGTTTTTAATGTTACACATAAATTAACAGTGATATATATATATGTGTGTGTTAATGAATATAACTTCCTAGCTCTCTCATGGACAAAAAGACTAAGGTAATCTTGTTTAGCGATTTTTTTTTTAATTTGCACACTTACTCAATAATAACTATTAAAACGTGCTGTTTGACTCTACTATTGGTATTTGGACTGGTATTTGTGTTCAAATCCTGTTGGCAGCTTTCATTGAGATATTTATCAAACATAATATGAATGGTAAGAAGCTCACTTATACTCAATAGGTTCCAAATATGAAGAGCCTGGGAATGCTATTTAACTAAAACAAGGGGAAGTCTATTTATATGAAATGAAGATAGCCAAATCTTAAGAGGGCTGCCTCAGTAAGTGTGAAATTGTCACAGAGATTTTGAGCGCCAGCTCAATACTTGATTCTACGTATTTCAAAATAAGATTCATGCCAAAATAGAGTTGAAATATTCAAACAGGGGGGTTCTTTTCCTTATTTTGAGTTTTATTAATAGAAAAAAAAGTGTGAAAATTTGACATTAGCTAATTTTAAATTACCTTTTAAACATATTTGTGGAGCTATGAGACTAGGCTTGAAGAAAACGTGCTATAGGTTCAACCTTTTTCTAACAAATAGGCTACAGTAGCTTTTTGATAGGCTCATAATAGAAAATTTTAAGATATTTGAGAACTTGATGAGAGCTTTCCTTTTTACCTTGAGATAATAAATCTAGTAGTTTTATTTCCTCTCTTATCGACATGACAATGAGTAGTTTTAGGCGAAGGGAAAAAGGTAGCATAGGTTTAAACATGTTAGAGAAGTAGTTCCAGAAAATAGCACACACCTTTGTATTTTAAGCCGTGAGGCCTGACAGCAAGTGATTATTTCTCACTGACCGAGGCGGCAGCATTAACAATATAATCTTATAATATTAAAATATAATGTTAAAATGATTAACATAAGCCACATTAAACACTTGGTCATGGAAAGTTAAAAGAGAGAAGAAAAGTTAAAAATGTTATGAAGAGATGCAGGCGGATGTCTAGGAACCCAAAATGGCGCATGTGCCCTGCATACCTGAGCGACATTTTAAAGATGGCAGTTCCAGTAAGACGCTGTTTACGGGCTTGCAACAAACATCTCTGACATTCCCTCTCACAATTTAAGCGGTTATTACATTGCTGAGGGATTCCGGCTCTTCTGAAGACAACATCATGCAATCATTTTTATTTTCACTTAAACTTAAGACATTTGCCTTCCCCATAATATCAGACATTAAGTTTTAAATAAGATTATTTTATAAATTAGGTAGAACTTAAAATTAACTTGTTTCTTAACAAACAAAGTGCGCCACATCAATACTTATTATATAATAATTCATCTAATACTTATATAACTCTTATTATCAAAACTAAATGTTTTCTAAAACATCGCAAGTCTTTATTAAACATGTGTATCAAATAAAAAATACACTACCTTAACCACTATAAACTACACAATTTAGCTAATTATTCTAAAAAGCTAAGCAAATACAGTCAGACCAAATTTGAAAGCTTTATTATGTGGTATTTTTTGATTAAATTAATGTTATTACATTAAAATTAATTCATCTTAATACATGATAAGTGTAAATTAAATTATTTGCAGTAACAATTAAACTACTAATGAACGAAACTATCCACGTGATCAAAAAATTAAAAATTAATAAAAGCGTTTATTATTTATCCTCACATGGAAAACACTAAGACTGATAAAAATTAAATAGCACATAAAAGATTGAGGTAGTGGATGGAAGAAAGACACAAAAGAAATTTTACTGTAGATTTTACACCAAGTAAGGTTAGAACATAAAAAGCACAATGAAAGTAGGAAGAATTAAAGCATTGTCTTGGGAGCACCCCTAGAGAAGCTTTTAATAAGTGGGTCGGTAAAAAAACAATGCTTTATGTTTCAAGGTTTTTTTTGTTTTATTATTCTCAGACACAACATATTTAAAAAAAACACTTAGAGAATCTTGTAATTCAAAAGCAGTTTAATAAGTGGGTTGTTTGAGAAACATTAAATGTATTTTCTTTTCTACACTTTACATAGTGTTATCAACATAACGCAAACTTTAGTTTGATTTTACACTCCCCTAACAACAATACAATTAACTCAGCAACACAAAGTAATTAATTAATATTTAGCACCGCGTCTTACTACCCGTTTGGGTTATACGCTTAAGTACTAATTACTCTAATGGATTAGGAATTGGGAGGGTTGCATTTAAAGGAAGTGAACCCGCATTTGCGTGGAGGGAGAGTGGAAAACCATTTAGGAAAAACCACCCCCAGTTCACCCGACCGAGATTCGAACCTTGATCTCCCCGTCCTTGGCAGTCGAGCTCAACACGACTAGCGCGTTAGCCAACTACGCCACCAAGGCGGATATACAAAAGTAATTGTAACATTATTTAAGTTAAAATATGGTTCAAATTATGTGCTGTTTACAAATTATATTTAAAATAAATGTTTAAAATTGACAGCTGATAAGTGAATCATTAAGCTAAATCAAGCATCTCGGTTATTTTTTGTGTTTCATGTTCTGTATCTTACTACCTGACAGGGCTATCAACATATTTGTACTTAAGGGATATATATATGAAGATAACGTCTGGAGGGAATGTTCCCACATTTGTGTGAAGGAAGAGTGGGAAACTATTTAGGAAAAAAATTAGATTTGTGTTGATCCTTAAATCTCAAATTCGATTTTCTTTCAAATCAAGAATCCAAATATAATCCTTAAAAATGTTTGTTTTCAAAGTGAAAATATTAAGAATTGAATTTAAAAAAAGCTGTTCAAGGGTTGATGCTACTGACAAATCATATTTTGTTTGTTATGTCTATTATGTCATACGCAACAAAGACAACACTTCTTTAGTAAATTAATTATATTAACACTATTTTGTACTTTTTTTTTTGTTATGATTTTGTTTATTCTTCCAACTTCACAAATATATAAAATTCCTTTTAATAATTGCTTAAAATTGTTATTTAAAGTCAAGGTTTTCATAAATTGTATTCAAGATACTTTTTTGAGATTTTTATGAATACCTTAGGATTTGAAGGGTCGAGGCGTCAAGCATCCCTTTTCTAGAAAAAAACACATATCTGGCAAGGCTATGAGCCCCAACCTCAGTAACACAGATAAACCACTAAACAAGCCCTTGTTTGTGTATCTATTGATGAGATGGTCCCAGGTTTCATTGCCATTTCTAGGTGTCATTAAAACACGCGTTTGACAATAAAACTAGCTTCGTTATGTGAAAGCAGCGTGAAAAAATTATCTCCAACAGTCATGTACGGCATGGACTTGTTGAGGTAAAATAGAAGGGGAACAAAGTTTTTATGACACAACATAATTTTTTTTTGAAAAAGATTAATTAATTATGTCTTCAGTAGAAACATTTAGTTTAATTTTCTACAAATAGCAATCTCAAAAGTTTTTAATAGTTGTTATGGGCATCGCGAAATTTGATCAAAATGTTTATATGCATTTATAAAGTTCCTGCATAAATGCTGTGATGCTTGTAACATTAAATTCTTTTTTTCCAGCATCGCATATTACTGCCTGTTCAGGTTATACGCCTATGTACTTATTACAGTAATGTGTTAGGGATTAGGAAAGTTAAATTTAGAGGAAGTGTACCTGCATTTGCATGGAGGGAGAATGGAAAACCATTTAGGACACATTCAGTACACCTGACCAGAATCCAACCCTAATCTCCCAGTCTTCAGCAGTCTAGTCTATTGTGAAAGTAGCACCTTAGACCATATGACTGCTGAAGTGGCTATTTTGACATAGTAAAAATACAGTTGCGATTAATCTATGTGGAAAATTACATTAAACATACTATCTATTGAAATAATATTTATTTTGGCCGAAAAAGGTGCAAAAATACAGACATTAGCTTTCATTTCCTTCCATCCCACCTCAAGGTGACAAATAATAATTATTATTATTAGCACCACGTCTTACTATCCATTCGAGTTATACGCACTTACGCTAATGTGTAATGGTAGGGTGATTGTGAGATGAAATGGAGGACCTACAGTTTAACGTGGAATCTGAACCACGATGGAGGCCTGGCATTCCTCACATTCACAAGTTGTGATTAATACACATCTTGTCAGAGGTGAAGGAAGGGTTTGGTAATCAGATAAATCTGTGCCGGGACCGAGGATTGAACCCTGGACCCCCAGCACAGAAGCCTGACACCTTACCCCGAGACTGCTAGGTCACCGACAAATAATTTTTACAGCTTTACCAAGGTTAGTTGATTCTAACTCAACAGTTTTTTGAGGGGCCAATGATACAATTTAGGTGCCATTATCTTAAAAATATGATAATAGTTAGCAAAAAGATAATAGTTAGCAAAAACTATTTGCTTTTAGAATTTCACTTCCTAAAAAACTAAGAATTTTTAACATCCAATTCGTCCATCCATAAGCTCAATCCGTGCTATGAGCCATTATTCAGCTTACATAAACACACAGAGAATTTTGGAAATTTACATGCAGCAGATCTATGCCTTCATTAAACACAGTTGCAGTGCAGTGCCAAGAAAAAAAAAAAATTAAAATTATATAACAATAACAAACAAGAATTTAAAAGCCTTGTTGAAATTTGCAAAGCATGTGCCAACATTCCTACAGACAAAATATAAACAGATTTACACTAACACCAAAGCATGCTCCACAAAAGTTTCAGAAATGGAAGAGAAAAAATAATTATGTTTGCTGAAATGAGTCAAAGAGTACAGAGAAAAATAGATTAAAATGTGATCTGACCTAGATTGAATATAGTTATTTGGGTATTTTATTTAGAAGCGTGATGAAAATACTGTACCCATTGAGCTAAGGGTATAGATAAATTAACCTAAAATAACACAGCCAAACACCATCTCAACTTATGAGCCTATGAAAAAGCGCTTCTTACTGAACAATCTTTAGTAAAATACTACAGTATATGTAATACAAGCTAAAAGTAAAATTCATCGGCCTTATGCCCAGATGATACCCAAGAATAATGTTTACGAGACAGAAAGGGAAACAAAAATAAACATATGTGCAGACTTTGTAAACATAAAACTTCCTTGGAGGGGGGGCAAGGAAATAGAGTGGAGAGCTATATATCTGCTAAAAGGGGAAACTATTTTTATTTTACCCAGCAAACAAGATTTTTTTAAAAAATTATGTTTGCATGAGATGTACGTTAGTAAGCAATGTTCAAAAGTGAACACTTTTTATAAAAGTGTTGCGAAAATAAAAAATAAAAGATTTATTACATTATAAAAACCAATTTATAAACTCCTCCCTTTATCACCTCACATTTTTAACGTATACTTAAAAAAAGCACAAAATTAACATTAGTTTATTAATTATTTAAAAGGTATATACAAATATTTTGATGAACCAAGTGAAAAAATCGTCAATTTAATCATTGTTATTCCCCACCCAAAAACAAACAAACTAGTGCTATCACGAAAGCTATATCACTATTTAAAATATTACAAATGAATTGAAGGGCCAGTGGACACAGGTTGTAAAATCCAGCAAAGAGCATAACAGAATTATCTGACTGAATAATATTTAGAAAAATGTGGAAAACTACCTCCAATGTACCTGTCCAAGATTTGAACCTCCCTGACCCTGGCACTCAAATCTATTGTGTGACTGTCACCTTAGCTTAGAACAACGGTTCTCAAACTTGGTCTTTGGAGCCCTTCTCACCCCTAAAAGCTAAAGCTCCAAAATGCTTTTGTTTAGTGTATTTCACCTACCACTGCCTTTTGCATAAGAACTTACAACTTTGAGCAATTTTTTAACAAATACAATTAATCTATTTATAGTTTAATTTTATTTTAATCATAAATGATTGTACAAATAAATAAAAACCATGATTGATACATTTTTTTTCTTTTAATTTTCCCTAAACAATTTTTTTTAATGGGAAGGGAGGCATTGTTTGACTTTTTCTAATCTCTTTTTTGACAAAGCTTAGAAGAAAACATCTAGATTCAAATGTCTGCTCTTGCATTTAAATTAAAATAGCCATTTGATGCCATTTTTTCTCTAATTATTGTTAAATGAGATTTGTAAGAGTTTCACGTAAAGCTCTATTCTAGACCATATATTTTAAGTTTTGCGAACTTTGTCTAGTGTTGAATACATTTTTTTTTAAAAAAGTAGAGAACAATCAACAACAATCATATAAAGACTTTTTTGAGTTTATTATATATTGAGAAGTAGAAAAACTTATTATTAGATGATGAAGTAGAATCCAAAACCTATTTTAAAGTATCAAACACAGTATAAAGCCAATGGAGGAAGAAGGACGACATTAAGAGAATATTTCTGACTGTGCTAAAAAATCCAACTGTGGTAAGACCACTCACACCATCGCAAACCTTGAATCCCTTAAATTATTTGAATATCAAATCTGAATTTTCATTTTACTATGAAACATGGTAACAAAGAGGTTTAATTTACTACATCGATTTTAAAGTTGCTATTATATTAACCAAATGTTAACTTTTTCATTTTAATGCATTCATAATGACATTGATATATGCAATTAAATGGTGAAGTAATAAATAGTCTGTCTAGTTGTTAAGAATGTTCTATAATTATGATAAGCTTGGTCACCAATAAGCAGTCTAAGAATTCTAAATCAAATTCCATATAAAAGTAGATAAAATTGAATATCTTAATAATTTGAGAAATTTATGGATTGGAAAGTTTCGTTCCTAGATAAAACCCATCATACAGCAGAGGTAAGGCCGGCTTGCAGTATGACTGAAAATTGATTGATTGACTAACACATGGAAAACCAATGAAGTTGAGTATTATTTAATTTATAGTATGTTCTTCTCCTATAACACATCTATGAGGTTTTAATTTCCTAGTTAAATCTCTTCAACTGATATGTATAATTCAAGTGTTTTCCAACTAGTGGATTAGTTTGCTAAGAAAAACACCTAAGATGTATTGATAAATTAGTACATGTTTATAAAAATCACATATTTACAAACAAAGAGTTGGAAAATAACTGCTTTAAAAACTGTAGAAAAACTTTTTAGCTTCAAATACCTGATATATTTAAATTTCCTGTATGTTTTGCGTGAAAAAAACATATATTAGGCATATACCTACATCAAACAAATTGGGGGAGGGGGGAAAGTCATCATTTATACTATTTTCAAATTATATTTTTATATCAGCTTCCAGAACCCTTTAGATAAAAACTGCAACAACATTAAGCTTCAAGTTGACCCAAACAATAATTATATAGTGATGCAATGTGATTATTTGTCAATCTATTTTATTCTGTACCCTTTAAATATTTAAAAAGAACAAATAATATTAGTAATAGTTTCTGTCTGTTTGAAAAATTACAGAAGACAAAGCTATTTACACTATTTTCTCTAAATTGGAGAGGGGCTATTTGGAACATAAATAGTGTGGGGTTGTTTTACAAGACAAGTTTGGATAAAATGGTAAATACATAAACAAATATGTCTTCAGTAGCTTACTGTGGATGCTTCCTGCGTGGACAATAAGCATGGAAACATTTTAAGAGTATATTGTTAGATAAGAAAAAAAAATCTTTAAGACATGTTTTTCAGCGAATGTTTCACAAATGCTTTGTGATAACTGACATTTATAATTTTAGTTATATTCATTTTTAAATGTAGTAAGGAGAAATGTGAATTTATAATAAATATACTGCACATAAATATATTGCACTTTGTTAACATTGGGAATAACATCTTAGTCCCAATCTGAAGGTAAGCTTGATAGTTTGGGTGTTTTTACTAATAATTAAACTTATATATTTATAATTTTCGTTCCCTCATTTTATTTTTACAACTTGATTACCTTTTTAACGTCAGTTTTTATGGTTAATGTTTCTGTGTATCCTCGTATTGCTAGTTTTATTTTATCCGAGTCTGTTTAGTTTGTTACTTTATCTTAACTTAAATATTTACTATTTTTGCATTTTTTTGTCTCAAACCTGATGATGGCGTAATTGCCACAACATGTCGTCACTTAGCCAAGAGTAACAACAAATTATAAGGAGAGGAATTAAAACCACACAAATAAGGAAAGTTACTTTAATTCAAAGAATTCAAATTTTGTAAGGCTTTAAATTATAATATTAATATCTCTAATCTAGTCAATTTGCTAACTTACACTTTTCATTATTTATCAGTTAATCCTTTAATCTGCCACTACCTAAAAGTGTTTTGCACAGATTTATTTTTACTTATTAATTTCAGAACTTTATTAATTAACAATCTCAATGATGACTTTTTAGAAATGTTATTGTACCTGTTTTATTTGACTTAATTTCTTAATATATTGGTTTATCTTTGAATAAATTATCTTCATGTTGTCTCTTAATTTATATTGTTCAATTGAACAAAGAAGTTGTACCAATTAATCTAATTAGCTGTTCCATCCAAGTACGTTCCTTATATTATAAATTGATATTTATAAGAGAAGCAAGCCATATTCAATAAAAGCAAAATATATGAACATATCGAGCCAAAATGGGTGGTGAATAGTTCAGTTTTAACGAAAGAAAAGAAAAAATACTGTATATCTATGAATATGAATGAGATAGGAATAGTTGATGATTTAATGTTATTATATTTTTAAAGAGATATAAAAGAAAGAAAGTTAATTTAACATTTAATTTTCTCTAATAACTTTATTTATGTAATTTATATCTGGCTACCCAAGTTTTTAATATTTAGGACATTTAACAAACAACTTAGCTCAAGCAACTTATATAGCAACATGAGTTGAATGAATACTTGAACTAAACAGAATGCCATAAGTCTATATTTTCAGTTTAAAAAATCTATAACAATGATAAATAATGTAACTAATAATGGAATAAATTGGATTATGTTGATTGTGTTGATTACTTCTACAGATAATATAACACATACACAAGGAAAAATACTTTAATAAGCTTATAACTACCAAGTTATAAACGTCAGGGAGTAAAACCAAAATTAAAATGACTAGCATTTTAAATGTCCCACTTATAAAACAATAAATTTTCTTCTTTTCAGTTCTTAATACAGCTTTGGTTTCTGTTTCAGATTTATAAATTTCAATCCAAACAATGTTTACAATTTTTGTTTAGCACCGCATCTTAGTACCCGTTCAGGTTATATTCATATGTACTAACTAGCGCTAATGTGTTATGGATAAGGAAGGTTGAATTTATATGAAGTGTACCCACATTTGAGTGATATAGCAGTGGAAAACTATTTAGGAAAAACCACTAAGTACACATGAACAGGATTATAACCCTGATCTCATTGCCATCAACAATCAGATGATTTGCAAGTGTTACACCTTAAACAATGCGGCCAGCAAAGTAGGTGTTTAAAATTAATTTTCAGTCAAAATTTGCAAAGATTAAATATAGAAAATTGCTGTATTTAGTAAAAATAAAAGGACAAGATCTATAAATTTGGAAGAAAAATTGAAAATTCACATAAACTCATAAAGATAATGTCGCACTCATATTAGAGAAAACCTTTCATTAAGTTATTGCTATAAAAAATAACAATAAAATAGACAACTTTAGAACCTTACTGCACTTTAATTTGAATGAACAGCGGCATAAACCAATCCACAGTATATAATATACCTCTTTCGTACATAAATTATGTACCTTGAAAGTGAAAATAAGTTGTTCTTAAATGTTAAGTTATGGTTTATGTCAGTATTAAACTTTCTTGTGTTTAAATAAAAGGAGATTCAATGTGTCTTAGAGCTTTTAAGTTTTAAAATGAGCTATTTGCTATTCTGTGCACCTGCATATTTTCTGGTAAGTAGCCTTTGTCCAATTCAGCCATCATTATTATTATTATTATTATTTTGTAATAAATTAATAGGAAATTGCATTGCACTTTTCACACTCCCTCCTGATGAGTTTTGATAGAATGAAACCTGGTGTTAAGTGTATGTGCTATATTACCATCATACAATCAATGCGATAAATAAATGACTATACTCAACTATATTGCAATGTTGCACAGCCTGCGAAACAATTTTTTTAAAGTCTTATTACTTGTCCATTCTAGCTGCACATTTCCACTAATGGGGTAGGAATGAATAAGGTAGGATTATAACGGAAATATATCTGCATTCGGGTGAAGTAAGATCGGAAAACCATTTAGGGGACGGGGGGGACGGGACGATGCGACGACAACACACTCGGTACATAAAGCTGGGATTCTAGCCCTGAGCGTACTGCCATCAGAAAATCAGATGAGATTGATGCCTTAGCCTGTGTGCCCACAGATGCCGGTTAGAACATGTCCAAGGACTTAAAATAGATCAGTGAGATATGGGTAAAACACCTATTCAATTTATCAATTCAGCTATCAACAAATATGAGCTTAAGTCTCATGTTGGTTGTGCCATGTAAAAGAACCCTGGAAGGTATATGTGGAAGTGTCTTAACCTGCAAAATTGGTAGGCCCTTTTGCTCTTGCTCATAGAAATTCTTGTGTGCTGATATAATCAGTCGGTTCAGAAACATACAAGTTAAATAACTCAAATAAATAAGATAAAAGAGTGCACTGCTTATGGCTCGTCTTTTCTAATACTTCTGGTAAGTATATTATCATCATCATAATCATATTACTGTTATCATAATTAATATACTTTACTAGCCAACAAGCACTTTAACATATTTGCCTTAAGTTGAAACAGAAAAACAAATTGAAATTTATGAAATTATAATAAATAAATAAAAGAAATCAAGGTGGTATATTGAGAGATAATAGAAAGTGTCCATGTGAGAGGAGAATAATGGAAGAAATTAAAGGAGGAAGACTGGTGGAAGAATAGAGGAAGATAAAGGCATTTTGCTGGACTGACCCAGTCACAGGCTGGAAATAGATGATGATGATTATGATGGTACCTAAGTTTTGTTTATTCAAAGTGCTTAATTTATTATATTTCTTTGAGGAAAACTTCCTTTACTTTTTGTAGTATGTTTTGCTATACATGGAAGAAAGTATAGAAAAGAGGGATGGAAACACAAAAGAGAACAAAAAAAAAAGCTTTTATCCTTTTACAATGAAAAGTAAAACAGAGTTCACACTTTATTGCTGCCATTGGATAAAGATATGAAGAAAATTTATCGTTACTGCCCAATCGCTCGACCGAGGTAGGTTTCATCTATCGGAACTCATCAGGAAACGTGCAATGCAACTTCCTAAAACCCCTAAAAACTGATTAAGAGCCTATAAAGACTTGAGATCTTAGGCATTCTAATATTTGGAATTCTAGTTCATTAAAAATAGCAGTTACTTTTATTTATGTTTCAATTCCACTCCCTGATGAACACAAAACTTAAGACAAATGATTTACTTATTTACATTCTGTTGGACATGCCTGACCCAATTTGTACATTAGATTGCCAAATTTACTTTTATTTTGTCGATAAGGAAAAGTGTATTGTTTTAAATGTTCAAAATGAATCATATTTTAAGTCTCAATGTACATCTACAGACATGGTGTACGGGAAAATTTTTAATCTCAATAAAAGGTTGTTGGAACAACAATTTCTAGGACCTGTACCACTTTTGAAAAGCATACGTTTATTTTTGAAAGACCCATAATATAAGGAAATATATTTAGTTTTAAAATATTAATACTGGATACTGGTATCAACTATTGACAAGGCATAGATAGCTTTGAGTTGGCTTATTTTTTCCCTTTGTCAAAGTGTTTCCCCTAAGAATGTAGCTCACAACGTAGATTTATCAAAAGTTTATACCATAACTTGTAGGGATCAAAAGAGTACTCACTTTTCACATTGACGATCAGTTTCCTCAAAGACACTTCCTTTTGTCCAGTCCGCATCTGTATCACAGCTATGAACGGTCTGAAAAAAATAAATAACCAAAGAAGTTATTAATTAATATATGACATTAAAAGCCAAACATTGTGAAACATTCTGAAGTGTGGTTTTCAGTATAGTGCGGTAATTATTCTTTGTTTACCATAAGGGCTATGAATTGTATGTAAACACTTCTAATATATAAATTACTAGATTTAGGAGTTGCACATAACCTTATCTGGGAAATAGTGGGGGTACAAGGAATACATAAGATAGTTGAGGAAGCAAGACTGAGATAGTATGGGGCATGTAATGAGGATGGAGAAAGAGAGGATGTTGAAGAAAATTATGGAAATAAAGCCGAGATAAAACGTACATTTTAATAGTATTTATGTAGAACAGCAGTACAGTGGCAGCAGAACGTTTTAGAGCGGGGGGGGCAAAAATGTCAAAATAAAAATTGTAATATAAAAAACATTTTTGCCAATAGCACTCCACTAGCCTTAACACATAACCTTATTAATATATAGCATATCGGCCAAAGTATTTAGTCACCCGTAGTGGTGGTATAGGGGTAGAGTCGTTGGCGCACAATCGTTTGTAAGCCGTTGACATGGAGGTTGAGGTTCTCGTCCATCTTCACTCAACCACCTCCACGTAAATGCGGGTTCACTCCCTTCTGACTATCCCATTAGATTAAGCCATTAATAGTCCATGTGCTAATAAACGTAACAATTAATAAAAAAAACTAGGCCTCACAGAAAGTTCTGTAGTTGAATATACAACACATTATTTGAAGCGATCGACCAAGCCACTGTGGCCGTTAAATGTTTTTGTTGGTCTGTGTCTAACGAACATCAGGTAAATTGAATCTGTCTTAAGAACATCAACTCGTCTAGCAAGTGAAAGAATAGGATAGGTGGACATACACGATCAAACATACGCGTGAATAAAATCTTATAGACTTTACGGGTCAATGTAAATTAAATCAAGTATAATATATCTGTATGGTAATAATTATAATACCTCAAGCAGAAGCTTTCTTACACATATACTTCGTAGTTTGCCGTTCGCTTTATGTTAAAACCAAGTTAACCAACACAAAATCACAACTAATAAAGTGATACCACACTCAGAGGTGTCTGTAACCAATTGCTTGGCGCATGCTCAATCACTTTGATTTTGGCGCGATAAAGTTTCGTTGTAACATTCTGTGCAGCAAACGCGCCAACTAGGAGTCGGTGTGTAATTTAAACAACAATGATTCAGCTATGGATTCATTCAAATTGTCTTAGCTTTGGTATTGAAATATAAATTATTTTTTCGATTTTCCATAATTTATATAGGCCACACTGGGACCCCTGTGCCCCCTCTCCCCGGAACAGTATAAATAAAAAATATTGCTATTTTCATCCTTTGGAATAGTGTGCTAAGCTAAATCATGGTTAAGATTAAGAGGGATAGCCAGCACACTTATATACACACCACACTTTAGATAAAACACTAAAGAAACACACACAAATATTTTTAAGGACAAGCTTTCACTGTCACAGACAGCTTCATCAAGTCAAGTGAGTAGACTGATGCTCTTGGTAGCTCTGAAGAAGCTGTCTGTGACAATTAATGTTTGGCCTTAAAAATGTGAGGGGTTTTTTTTTCAGTGTTTTATCTATACAATTTAAAATCTAGTATCACTAAGTTAAGTGTGCTGGCTACGCAATCTTTTCATTTAAATTTTTGAAATGTTTATATTAAAGACAAATAAGCCAGTGCTTTTAGCAAAATAGAATGAAATGGAGACTAAAATTTTGCACTTAGTTAAGCACTTCTACTTTGTACTTCATAATTTACTGTGAACATATCTGAAAATTCCAGTAATATATTTTTTAATTTCTCCGACATTTACCTGTCACAATAAATTCCCTGACATTTCCAGTTTTCGCCTATTTTCCAGATTTCCTGCTCATACTTGTTTTCTTCTACAGTTAAATTCAATAAATAATATCTTCTGGACATGGACAAAGAGAGATTTAAGTAGATTAAAGGCAATAAAGATGAAATTCCTGAGAGCCATTGAGAATGTAACAAGAGAAAGGATAAGGAATGACATAATAAGGGGTGGTTATACCATTAGAAGAGACACTGAAGAGAAAAAGGTTGCTGTGGTTAGGTCATGTGATGAGAATGGAGGACAGAAAGCCTTACAGAACAAAGAGAAAGGTAGAAGACCTACGGGAAGACCACGGGCAAGATGGATGGACCAAGCGCAGAAAGACATGGTAGCTAAAGGAACGGACTGGAGATACGTGGCTGAGGGAAAAGTTTGTAAAGATCGACAGGAATGGAAGAGGATGTGTCAGACGACCCACAGAAGCGGAAATATCGAATGATGATGAGGATGAGTATTACTATGCAATCCTTTATACAAAATAATCTTATTACCTCTATATTGTTCATAATATCCATTATGTCCCATGCCCTTGAAACATCAGCATAATGAGGTGTTAACGGTCGACCTGCTGATATTTCATTATCTCTTTGAATTTGATCTGGATTACAGTTATCTCCTAGAACAATAAAAACATTGAAAATATTTAGTTACATTTTTATCATTGTATAAACATGAAAAGAATTAAAAAATTAAAGTTGACTTAAATTTACAAACTAATGTTATATATGTATTGAAGAGGGAAATCTACCAAAATAGGTCTTACACTTTTATTTGGTAGATTCTTTAAGTATTATAGGAATGTAAAGATTTTATCATTCCGATTTTTAAATTTCAAAATGATTTGAAAATTTTATAATTCATTTTTCTAAATGATTTGAACTACAGTTTAATAAGGCTATGATTTTAAAGAGTTTATTTCTTCTCCATGAGAAACAATTTGAATTCTTGATATTTTAACAAAATTTAGTTAAAATGTTAAAAATACTATCAATATTTGATCAATAAAAATTAAGGTAATAAAATGATCCAAGTCAGTAAGTCAATAAAATACTCTTATAGTCAAATACATAAAATCCTAATCTTATCCTTATATAATAAAAAAAAATGTAATATTATCACTTGAGTTTTGTTGGTAGTTTAAAAAAAAGTAAACACTAAATAGGTTGACATTTGTACACCATGTAATTGTTATAGTTACAAATAACTTACTATGTCTTATTCCAAGATCTGCCATGGGTTTTGATCTCGCTCTTGCTGATGTGTGTTTCGATGCTATCCTTTGAGGTACATTAGGTACCGCCTAAAACAAATAAAAGTTTGTGTGAGGTTTTTTAATCATAATCTTTAAACTCTATAGCTGTGCAAACATTTATGAAAACTACAAAAAACATTGATTTAGTTTTATTTGCTACCAATAGTAAATAGTTATTATTTAATGTTTCTTATTTTTAGATATCAATGTGTATTTCAAACCCTAATCTTAATATATAAATTAAAATAAAATGAAGAGGATACTTGAGCATTTACTGAGAAATGTACAAAAACATTGCGAGGAAATGAGAATACATTTGTCTAGTAATTTTGGCAGTAACATACATTTTGATGCTTAAAGGAGGATTAAAAAGTTTGTATTCGTCCTTCATGAGAGTGTACAAATTTATCACTATTTTTTCTTTAAAACTAGCATTATGTTTTATTTATCTCAACAATTATAATATGAAATAAGCTCATACACCAAAGAAAGTTTAATATGCATAATAATAACACAGCACAATGAAATTATACTCACTCCATCTTCATCGGCTTCGAATTCCGTGAAGTTGTGTTGTGGGTTGCTTACTTTCTGGAGCAACTCCAGAGCTAATCTTTTGTTCATATCGCTTTGAAAAAATGGATGCTACAAAGTAAAACAAAATTCATATTTAAATGTATTGTAACATTAAATATACAATTCCAAATTATATATATTAAAAACTCTATAGAGGGAGGTGATTAAAAATATCTTACTTGTAAAAGTTTTTCTGCATTTGGTCTTTTCTTTGTGTTTTTGGTCAGTGCTACTTTAACGAAGTTGTGAAAAGTCGGACTCCTGGAAAGAAAAAAGTGTTTGTATATGAATATATTCAAAGTCAATGTTTCACAAGGCAGTTACTATCGCCCGACATGGCGGACTGGAAGGGCCATGTCTCCCTGTCCTCTCGAAATACTACTTGCCAGGGGTGACTACTTAGCAATAACTTTTTTTGTTAGCATTGCGTCTTACCATCCGTTTGGGTTATACGCTTTTGTACTAATAATGCTAATGGTTTTAGGGATTAGGAAGGTTATGTTTAGAGGAAGTGTATCTACATTTGTGCGAGAAAGAGAGTGGAAACAATTTTGGAAAAATCACCCTCAGTACATCTGACCAAGATACAAACCTTAAACTTCCAGTCTTCGGCAGTCAAGTCTTTCACGAGAGTAGCGCATTAAACCATGCAGCCGCCGAAGTGACCTTTTTACCAAGGTCTATGTGTTATAAAAAAAGTTACCCACACAATTCCATAAATGGAAGAAAATAATTGCCTCCCATGAGTGTGGAACAATAAACTAATCCCGAGTCTTCCTCAACCCACTGTGGGCTTGTTCCTTAGATATATGTACTTATAATACTTAGCACCGCGTCTTACTACCCGTTTGGATTATACACTTAAGTAATAATTACACTAATGGGTTAGGAAATGGGAGAGTTGAATATAGAGAAAGTGAACACGCATTTGTGTAAAGGGAGAGTGGAAAGCCATTTAGGAAAAACCACCCCCAGTTCACCCGAGCGAGATTTGAACCTCGATCTCCTCGTCCTCAGCAGTACAGCTCAATACTTAAATACATGGGCCAATAAACCAATAACAAACTTCATATAAATCTGCTATAGAAAAGCGAGGGAGACCCCCCTTCCCTAAAGAGGAGTTAGCCCCCTCTAAATATTTTTTTTTTACATCCTACATTTTACATTACTGTTTCCAGCCTATGGATAGGTCAGTTTTTTATTCAAGTCATATATGTTTCCCCTGCCGGCTTGCTAGGCCTCTTAAAATTAGGAGAGGCACAACATCCAGTCCCCAGCCGTCAATTTACCAATGTGAAAGGGTAAACCCATATTTTCATTAATTATAAATTTTCGGTCCTACCAGTAATTGAACCCAGGACCCTTAGCTCAGTAGGCAGACACACTACCGACTGAGCTAAGGTGTTGGACCTATATAGATATTAGAGATGGGGCAGTCAAATCTTCAACTATTTCACCTCATAAAACATAATAATATGAATTTAAATATTACTTAGGTAGGACTACTTGAGAATCAAAATTTACACCATAACCATTATTTTGTCAAATAAGAGATTAGCTTGGTGAAAAAAAAAATTTTTTTTATACTAAATAATTTAAGTTTATTTTATTTAGCCTATATAATAATAACTATACATAAATATTATTTGTAAATTATATTATCATATTTTGAGATATTTCCTGTATTTTGAGATGTAAGTTATAACTAGAGATATGCAAAAGGTGAGGTTATTTTTAGGAGAAAAGTGGTGTTATTTTTCTCAAAAAGTGATATTATAAGCTGAAAGTGATGTTATTACTTATGTAAATATGAGTCGAATTAGTATTTGTTAAAAAAAAAAACTAGGATAAAACTATCCACGTTTTCCATTCATATTGTGTATTTAACATTATCGGAGAAAAATCAAATATAAATACAAACAAAAGATTAAACGCTTAGTAATATCAAACTCGATATCTCAATATCATTACCTTCGAGTCTTACAAATAGCAATATCGAAATAATCGATTATCAACTTAAGTTTAGACCAAACAATAATAACACAGAAACATGTCGTCATAGAAGACTATACTACTATCAAATAAGGAGAATGGAATAAAAATTATGAAGATATAATTTTGCCAAACATGACCGCCTGTAGCAAGGTCTATATATATTAATGTCCTTGCTTGACCTAGCGTGAAATCTTTTAAAGGCTGTAAACAAAGAATTGAAATTTAGGTATCGTAATGTGTAAAAGTAGAAATCATGATTTATAATGCTAACCTCAGATGAAAAAAAAAAGCTTAAATATTGTGAAAACATTCAATTTTCCTGTGATCCATTTTATACCTATAAAATAAGTAAAAACTGATACTATTCATATAAACTGCAGCCCTGGTATAGTGCTATCACCAGCGTTACCGCGTTGAAATTATATTGCATGATGTGGTATTTGCCAAATTAAAAAGAAATTTTGTTTATTTAGAAAAAAAGTTTAAATTCAAGTTATTCACGTGAAAACAGTAGAGTTCGTTTAAAAATTCATGTTATTCGCAAATGGGAATTTTGCATGTCCCTAGTTATAGCTCAATTGAATATGGGTATTTGATGGATCACAACCAAAAAAGGTGTCAACCTGCGTACCATTTGTCTCTGTCTTTTAACGTTGGTGGCTTGAAGCCACTTTTGGACATGAGGAAGAGCGCCCTCATTGGATGGAGGTCAAACATGGGTGGCTGCAGTTCTGCCAGTTCAATAGCTGTCACCCCAATGGCCCAGATGTCGCATAGTTGGTTGTATCCACCTTTGCGCTCAACTGCTGCTACCTGAACAAAACAAGTTGGTGAATTATATTTAGTGACAAGGTGCCAGTTACAAAAATTTTACACTATCAGTTTCAAATTCTACTTGATCTAAAATCATTTGCTCTAGCAGACATTAAATAACTAAGAATTTGTATGCCTCAATTTTCATCCGGATGGACATATAAGACAGCTATAAAAAGTCAAAGAGTAACATGTTAGACTACAGGGCCACCGAAATGGGTTTTAAAAAAAACCCATTGATATTATAGTAAAATGTTGATTGGAAAAAATATGTTTTTGTTTTCTAAAAGGTGCTACAAATGTTCATTTGTAAGAAAATCAAGGTACATATATAATCTAATTTTATATCAATTACATTAATTTTATTGCATGCATGTGTTAATTAAGATTTTTTTTGTAGCAATTTTTAAACCAAGAAACGAGGAAATGAGAAATGACTTATCATGAACCAAAAACAGTTCCAGTTCTTAAGCGAATAACTGGCGGTACCAATCAAACTGACCCATCTCTAGCTAAATTAATTATTAGAGCATTGCAGGTGTGTTGAACAACCAGATTATTGAGCTCCATCATGCTACAATTCTGACTCGTCTGGTTTTACTTTGGTATCCTTCCCAATTTCTTGCAGAGAGTATTTATCTATTCACACCAGCATATATGAAGTTATTGACAGTGTTTGCTATTATGGAGAGTTATGATAAGGCAGAGCACACTTGGGTGTTAAGAAACACCAACATTTTACCTAGGTATGAGTGTCTCCAATGGGTGTTACATAAAGAGTGCTAACTATTGGAAATAATGTTTAGTAAGAGTGTGCGAAAGCCACTTTTTCAAATCAAAGAGAACTTGAAACGAATATATGAAATATTCTCGGAGCCAAATTGATTTTCAAGTATGTTTTGTTTGTTGTTTAATCAATGGAAAAATAATATGTTGGTGTTATTTAATTAACTTTATGCACTAAAACTATTTGGAAAATGTTTCTAATATTTTGTTTTGTTCTGATTAATCAAGTTGTTTTCAAAACTTATGATTCAATTACTTCAGATTTTTTTTCATATGAATATTTATTTTATCTAGCACTGTGTCTTACTGCCCGTTCGGGCTGGATGCCTATGTACTAATTACACTTATGGGTTAGAGATTAGGAAGGTTTAATTTAGAGAAAATGCAGCCACATTTACATGGAGGGAAAGTAGAAAACTGTTTAGGAAAAACCACTCTCGGTGCACCTGACCGAGATCAAACCTAGATTTCTCCGTCTTTGGCAGTCTAGTCCAATAGGTGAGTAGCGCATTAGACCACACGGCCACTGAGGCGGGTTCATATTAATTTTGAATTGTAATGTATTTAACAGATTAGAATGACAATAAATTAACTACAAATTGAGTATTTTAGCAATTAGTATTTTTATTGGCAAAGTGTCGAACTCAGAATTTTTTTCAAAGCTAAGTTGATGCTGCACACCTCTATTGTTTAGAAGGACTTTTATTTAAATCATGATTGGAAATTTCCAATGAAGATTTATTAGGAAGTGTCACGAGTGCGTCTAACTACATTATTATTAGGTGGTTTCATGCATTGGTAGCTCAGCTGTGACAAGTGACTGTATAAATAAAAATAAAGCTATGAGTTAAGTTAAAAAGGTTAAAAAAAACACATAGTTTGAATGCAAAAAGGAAATATAATGCGTATGGTATCCTGAACAAAGGTCCATTTCTGGTTCACACCACACAAAAGGCATTGATAAAGAAAATGATTACTAAAAGAAAGGTGTATTTTACCATATGACCCAACCATACTTTTCAGGTTCTGCCATGAGCGAGTACGAAAAAGCAGCTAGCTTACCACGTCTAAGTATCTCCAGGGCTGATGTTTGAAAATTATTTGAGGAGTTTAATCCCTAGAGGCTGAATTTATAGGAGGATAAGAGGAGTTTGTGATTCAATGTAATAAGAATGGCTCAGCCGTGTCAACCACGTATAAATGAACAAAGATAATACTGTAAACAAACTTCATTTTTTACCTCTGGTGCCATCCAGTATGGAGTACCAATAAACGATTTCCTTTTGTTGATAGTTGCAGTTATTTGTGCAGACACTCCAAAATCAGCCAGTTTCACATCACCAACTTCAGTCAGTAAAATGTTTGCTCCCTTCACAAAATAAGAATACAAAACAGATAGTTAAAATATTATAAAGTGTGACAACTTTATACCATAAGCTCAGATCCACTGACTATTTTAATTTGTATGCAATAAAGACAGTGTTGGATAGGACATTGAATCTCATTTATATTCAACACGTGATTAAGAATTACAGTAATTTTAGTAAATCTTGTTCAGTTGTGTTAAGTATTTAGTGTTACAAAAGAGGAGAGGAATAACATTAAATACAGAAAATCCTCAAATCAAGAGGTTCATTTCTTTTGAAAGTGTCCACACAAGTTGAAAAACTGCTTAAGTTGAATGTTGCTTAAATATGATGTATTTTTGACATATATGTGTGTGTTTCAAAGGATAACTAAACTATCTAAACAGGTTCTGCTTATGAAAAGAAAACCTTGAGAAAAGGAAACTTTTCTGTTCCTAAGATATATTTAAGGTTTATACGTAGAAGTAGTAAATAGGTTAACTAACAAAACACAGCTTGGGATCAAGGTATAAACAAACACGATGATGATTACACTATCAGCTATGAGTCAGCCATCTATTATGTTTAAAGTGGTGCTTGGTAGATGATGTTGTCAATCATAAATCAAAGTACCGCAACCCCATATCTGTGAATCTAACTAAAGCTTGATTCACACTTTTGCCGAAAATAGAAAGCAGACTCTGCTTAAGCAGCGCGGCAATTCAAACACTAACATAAATGTATGTTGACCCATGATGCTTTCTTACATAAACTTAAAACCGATGATTATCAATATATTTTATTTTCAATTGGATATACAATCCAATACATTAATCCACAGGCTTTCCATTAACGGGTTATTTCAAATCTCCTCACAAAGGCCAACAAAGCTGTCTGCTAGCTTCTAGCTCTACAACATATGCACTTTGACTCTCCCATGCCCAAGAGTCAGGCATAGCGGACAAAGTAGAGACGAGTTAAACTTTAACAGAGCAGCTAGCGATGATGAGGCAAAAATATTGTGATTGGTTGAGAGCTTGTCACATGACCCCATTTCTGTTCTGCGCTTGTTCTTCTGCAAACGTGTGAATTCACATTAAGTCAAGGACTTACTGTACTTAAAAAAAAGATGCTATATTACACTTCAACGCCAGTACTGGCTATCAGCAGCTTGCTTAACCAAGTCAACAGGGTAAGGACAATAATTGTAACAAAACAATGTGTTGGGCAAAGTTATAGCGGGAATTACTGTATTCACACTATTGGGTTTGGGATGAAGATATAATTTAGAGAAAATGCACTCATATTTCCATGGAGGGAGGGTGGGAAACTATTTAGGAATTATCAACCTCTGTACACTTGACTAGGATTAAAGCCCTGATCTCCTGTGATAGGAAATCCAATTTACTTTGAGTGACACTTTCTCATACCATGCTTACCTTAATGTCTCGATGCATTTTTCCCATACTGTGCAAGTACGCCAACCCGTGCAAGGTTTCTCGACACATGTACGCGATTTGTATTTCTGTAAGTGGACCTGTAACTGATGTACATACAAAACATCAAATTTGATATATGAACAACTTATTCAAGAATGTAATCTACTATAACTAACAGACATAAGATAAACACAGGAAAGTTTATTTCCAAATGAACTGAAATAAAACAAAATAAAAGTACTATCCAATGGGAAATTTGGTTCCGGCTATCTTACACACACATTTTTGACACACATCTTGTCCATAAGTTGGAGAGTGCCTATAATGTATACATAGCAAGAGAGTAAGGAAAAAAACTTGTAGTTCTAGAAAATGACATTGGCCTATTTTTAAGTTCAGCATCAAATAAGTTTAAAACCTTTGAAGAAGTGCTGGATTTAAGCATTCCCCTAGCTACCAATGAAAGTCTCTTAAATAGGCCTATCTCCTGTTCCCATCTGTGGATGGTGACTTAGAACATTAGCGTGCAAATCATAACTATGTGGTTTGGTGTTTAAATAAACCATACAAGTTAAATATGGAGGGGAGGATGGGATAAGAATAATAAATAAATGTAGAGATTGGGATTTTCAAATCCCTTTAGTGCAGTCAATTGAAACTCAACTAAAGCCTTTGCTCTTCATACAATTACAGAAAAATGACTCCATAACATCGGCCTACATACCAACTAAGCGTCCACCGCATATTGGCGAAGATAGTGCTAGCATTCGCGGATAGAGGGTGTCATGTGGTCTGCACATTGAACCCTCTGGTCATTAACCTCAGTTTTCTAGACTAGAGCCACTACTTCTTTATTCGAGTAGCTCCTCAATTTGTCCCTCCCAAGGCTGAGTTTACCCTGTTCCAGACCCAATGCTTCGGAGGAAAATCTGGAAGCGCCGGGGATTGAACCCGAGCCCTCTGGATTTGAAATTACAATCAGTATGGTAATGCTTGATATAATATCTAATGAATCCAACAACTTGGAGCGTTGGTACTTACTGTGGTAAATATCCTGAAGCGAGCCCCCTCCACAATATTCCATACATATCCACAACTTATCCCGGCGGAGGTAGCTGCCATAGTAAGCAATGATATTAGGATGTCGACAATCCTTCATCATTAAAATTTCCTGTTGGATGATAGCAAAATCATCTCCTACAAAAGGAAAAAAAAAAAATTCACATATTCATAAAGGATACCATAAATAGTTAAAGTGACAATTTAATATGTTGGTTCATAGCTCACCATCAACATAGAAAATAAGTGTGACTATTTAAAAAAAAAAAATTAAAAACAATGTTTGCAAATTGGGCAGTATTTAACAAAAAAAAATCTAAATCTTCAAATAGAGTGAATTAGTGTAAGAATCATCCTTTTTATGAGTTAAGACGACATACCATTTAGTATAATTAAATAAGTAAAACTTAGTAACATAGTATTTAAAAAATATCTGAATTTTGTATAAGGTACTTATATTCATAATAAGATGACTTTTCTTCTGGTATTTCAAGAATAAGTTATAAAAAAGAATTCAAAAAAGAAAAAAACAAACAATGTTTTCAATATTGTTTTCTAATCAAGCCTTCAGTCCTAGTACTAGCAAAGTGTAGACAAATGAGGGCACATACAGACGTGGCTGAGCAGTCCAAAGTGTTAGACTGTGGCTACCAAAGTGGGCAGTATCAATGGTACAATCGAGGGGCTCTTGAACACGTGCTTGAGAGAAGTTCTGTTCAAGGGAAGTTCAAGAGCCCTTCGATTTTACCATTGATACTGCCCACTTTGGTAGCCACAGTCTAACACTTTGGACTGCTCAGCCACGTCTGTAAGTGCCTTCATTTGTCTACACTTTGCTAGTACTTAAAAGGGTTGAAGGCTTGATTAGAAAACAATATCTTTTTTATTTATTTAGCACCACGTCTTACTACCTGTTCGGGTTATATGCTTAAGTACTAATTACACTAATGGGTTAGGAATTGGGAAGGTTGAATATAGAGGAAGTGAACCCATATTTGCGTGGAGGGAGAGTGGAAAACCACTTAGGAAAAACCACCTCCAGTTCACCCGACCGAGGTTTGAACCTCGATCTCCCCGTTCTCGGTAGTCGAGCTCAACACGACTAGCGTGTTAGCTAACTACGCCACCGAATATCAAGAATATTGGTATTTTTTTCTTTTTTTAATTTTGTTTTAATGACCAGTTTCATTTCGTCAAGCCCAACCGATGCATTAAAAATATACCGTGTATTGAACAGTGAGGTAGACCTACTTATTTAAGAATATTGCTATATGACTTTTAGAAAATATAGTATTGCTGGATGGAGTAGATTTGAAAGAAGCAAAGATCGTAAAGTATCTTGGTAGTGTAATTGAGGCAAAAGCAGAGAAGATATAGTGAGATGAGGGCAGGAGGGAGAGGTTTTTTTAAAAAGAGAAATGAGGAAAGTGGAGGCCATGGGTATGAAACTTTTGAGGAGCATGCTAGCTGTCACCAAAAGAGATAGGATTAGGAATGAAGATGTAAGGTCAAGAGTTGGGGTATATGAGATATTAGAGGAAGCTAGGATGAGATGGTATGGACACGTAATGAGAATGGAAGGGGAAAGGATTCCAAGAAGATTAATGGATATGAAGTGTGTAAGGAAGAGACCACATTAGTGACCAAGGAAGAAATGGCAGAAACAGATTGCAGCAAGTGTGCAAGTGAAAGGAGGAGAGTGGAAGAGAGTGCAGGAGGAATAATAGTGAAAGGACAGAGGGAGATAAAGGCATTTTACTTAAAGGATCTGGCCACAGGCTGGAGACAGTTCATGATGATGATTAGTATCGTTGGATCAATAAAATCTATTTTATTGATTTTGTAACACAGAGTCTTACTACCTGTTCAGACTATACACATATGCACTAATTACACTAATGAGTTAGGTATGAGGAAGGTTGAATTTAGAGGTAGTGTATCCAAATTTGGGGCATGGAGGAAGAGTGTAAAGCCATTTAGGGAAAACCACCCTTAGTACATCCAGCAGAGATGTGAACCCCTATCCGTAATTGGCAGTCTTGTCCATTGAAAGAGTGACGGCTTATACCATGCGACCACCGAAGCAGGCTTTTGCCGACTTGGCCCAGTTGGATTTTGAATAAGTGTGTGATTAAATATTATGGTTTTAAATTATAATGTGTAATAATAATTTAAGGAGAGATTTTATAATTATAAAAACAAGTACTAAGATTGTGTTTAAAATAGTTCAACAACTAAAATTTAACATGTTTAATGAGTTTACATATAACTGTTTTGCTCAATTCACCTGAGCTAGGCATCTACTAGAAGACTGGTTGCTGATAAGTTAACTACTTTAAGTTTCAGTACATTGACACCACAATAGCACAAAGATAGTGCAAAGTCATTTCATGTCTCATGTTATTTGTTATATATCATGTTGTTAAATAAACTGTAAGGTGTGTTTCTACTTTCTTTTGAAAACAAGTTAAATAAGTACTACTATCTAGGCCAGCGGTATTCAACCTAAGTCGTCTTTGTATACCCCCTGGGTTTGAATATGACGGATCTAGGCTAATATTGGCCTAAAGTAATTTTTTTTTATCCAAACAGTTTTTTGTTTTGGTTGTAGATAGAGTTTATTTAAGGTAGCTAATTTAAAGGAACAAGATAAGTGGGCTGAATTTAAAGTAACTGTATTAGCATTAGCTTGGCGAGAACATTGAGATAGCCATACTATGGGTGTGGGAAAAAAATACAACAGTGTATTAATTTAGGGTTCAAATACTGGTCTCCTGAATAAAAGGCAAGGACACTAGCACCAAATAATTCTTCTGTTGATACAGTATGAACTTCATAAACAGAGGAAATTTGAAACTAACCCTAATCTTACATGCTTAAGTAAATTCAAAGAGACTTTTACTACCTGGCTCCAGTTTGATTACTTTGATGGCAGCTAAGTCATTCGTTGACAAACGTTTTGCCTGAAAAAGAAAGATAGCAAACACTAATTAGGCCTATTATGACCAACTTTTTATTTCTCAACATTATTATTTTTGAAATGAAATGCTGAGGATTAACTGTAAAACAACTAAAAAAAACTGAAAAATGTTTTTTGGCCACATATTTATAGTAAACTCCGAATAAGTTGAACATCATCTACATGGTGACTAAATTATGATCCAGGATGATTTAAGCCATAGTACACGTACACAAGAAACTTGTTAATCCAAACTAATTGGGACCAAAGGTTGTTTGGATTATGCAGGAGAATACAGTGTCAAAGTATTTTCACGAATTTTGAATTACAGTTGAATGAGTTGAATCCAATTTTCATTTATTTAAATGATGTAGTTATAAAATGTAATATGTAATGTAATGTAATTATTGTTAGTTACAGGAAAACACATTGTGGTGATTACAAAATATAAATACCAAGCATTTATGATCAGATATCACTATTTTTTACAATTCTCTTTTAAATTTGTGCTTGTTAGCCAATAAAATATATTTCATTTGACTTATTTTTTTTTCATTTTCTTAGAAGTGTGTAGAGATTATCCAGAATTTCAGATTACCAGGGTTTGGTCAAACGGGGTTTTACAGTAATTTTGATTTTGGCAACCGCTGAGGCTGCTTTGAATGGTTTTCTAGCACACTTCACACACTCACAATGCTGTCCATCGGAATAGTTAATCCCGCTTTTTTAACTACCTTGCAAAAGCTTAGCTCACAATGAGCGAGCATAGTCGGCTGAACATCTGGTGTTCACAATGGAATCCACACACTCTATCCAGGGTTCCTATAGCTCACAGTGTACATATAGGTCCAGAAACTCTTTAACAAATACCTGACCTACCCTCATAGAATAGCAAAAGCCTCCTTTCCGCTATCTCCAACATCCTAGCTTAAGGGGTAAAAAAATGTCTCCTTTAAATGAAATGATCATCACTAGAAGGAAAGGACCCCAGATCTTAGCCATAAGGATTATTCAGCACAAGGATAAGGCATTAGCATTAATTATCCAGCGAGAACATCAAGAAAGTGTTCGGATCAGATTCTGCAGGAAAACACACTAAAAACCACTTCCACATTCTGTCACTCCATTTTCATTAATAACTACTCAACAAGATGGATGGGAGTAGGCTAAAGCAACTGGCTGATACAAACCTGTATATGAAAGGCTCCAGGAATTAAAAAAATCAATGGGAAGCAATTTTTACTGGTCACCAGCTAAAACAGGTAGTTAAAATGTCTTGACAGACCATTTCATTGCAAACGAGCCATTTTAAATATTTACTAGCATGGACTAGTTTATTATATTGACTAGGGCTGTATCCGAATAGTAAAAGGCTCCCTAGTCGGACCCTTGAGTTTTATATTTAATGCAGTTTTGATGATTTTACACTTCTCGCGCTGTTCATAGTGAAGACTGCATAAAACTATTCGAACGGCAACAACCATATTTAAAATGGCGGAAAACGGAAGTCAATGCTCTAGTAGACGAAACGATAATACTAAAACAATTGCCAGTCAAACACAGCAACCGACGCTGCGAGAATAGCACATGGCCGGTAGCCTTTCGTACCCATGGTTACCAAGAACTCGAGAAGACTGCAAAGGTATTGTTCGCGACTATTTGGACATATCTACACTTGGTCACGTGAGTGCCAATGCAGCTATCAAGAGCACAAGCCAAGGCGACGCCGCATAAGTAGACTATTCGGATACAGTCTGTGTACTTGAAGATTGCCAATGCAGCTATCAACGGCACGAGCCAAGACGACGCCGCATAAGTAGAATATTCGGATACAGTCTATGTACTTTATGTGGGGCAGTAGTATAAAGCAACAATTTATTATTTATATTTTTATTTAAAATTAAATCTTTATTAACTTTAATATTGTATCACTTCTTACTAAAAGTATGAATATTACAACAACAACAAAAATGCAGGACTAGTTTGTTATTCAAAATAAAATATTAAGGAAAATTGACTTTGAAGAATTGTTTGGATAGCTATAATACCTACTAAGATTTAACTTTTAGGTTTTATAAGAAAATATTTGGCCTCAATAATATCTTCTTATTTAAGTCTAGAAAACTGAAATTAACAGCCGGAAGGTTTGTTGTGCATACCACATGACACCCTCCATACACAAACGTTGGCACTATTATCGCCAACAATTGCGGCTTCTCGGTCGATATAGCTAGCTTGTGGGATCACTCTGTGGAGTTTTTTTTTAAAAAGATCAGCATACATGTCAACATTATTTTATAAAAAGTGTAATTTTCTATGAATAGGCCAAATTACTCCAATTTGGAGCATGCTTTAATCAAGATATCACAATGATGTTTTAAAATAATAGAATTTGATGAATCCAGTTTCAATACTTTGATGTTTTCCATCTAAACGAAAATTATTATAAAAATGCCATACAAGATAAATGAGAATTTAAATTCCCAAAATCTGGAATTTGAAGTTTCCTGTTCCTGATAATTCTTGTTATCACCTGAAATAATAGTCCTATATTAAGTTCAGATCCTGACCCGATTAAGAAATGACGGTGTTGCACACCCTACTGTTAGCCCATAGGTTATAAATGTTACGTTTGTATTGAGCCAAATAGGCTTACTTTGCAAACTATCTCCCTGTGTACAGATCCTAATTTAACTGTAAAGATAATAATAATGTAATTTATTACTATATATTTAAGAAATTGCATTTATGTATGCGGTACGTTTTTTCAAGTGGGTTTAATGATTATAAATAAATGACTTGAATTGTAAAAATCCCAAGAGCAATGGAGCCAGTCATGTTGAAACCAATATAACATGTTAAGCAGTACACATAAAAAGTGTCCCAATGATGCTAAAATAATTAACATATATTTGAGATTTTTTGGATAAGACTACATATGCCTTGATTAAATTACAAATAACCATAAGCATATAATAATAAATCATTATTCAAAAAACGCCAATTTTCTACGTCAGTGGCTTTGACGTTACAAACCTTGTAAACATCTCCGTAAGTTCCGCTACCTATCCGTTGAATAAGTTCATATTCATCTTGAGGATTTCTTCTACTAATGTCAGATGAAACTACTCCTGATCCATGAGCCATTATTAAGTTAAAATGATTGTGTTTACGTCCTAAAATTAAAAATAAATATTATTCTTCTATTTGTCCTAAATACGCCATAGTCCTTCATTTCACATTGCTGTAAACTGTTAGTAGTTCATCTCCCTTTCATGTTTAAAATATATAAATATATAAATAATAATAATTTAATATATAATAAAATTACAATTTAGTAACACTTTTTTTAAACCTAGCATATAGTATTATCTTTAAACTACAAATATTTTTAATGTTGAGAATATAATTTAATAAAATTAATAAATTCATGTTATCCACAAAAAATACCTTTATCTATTTAAATAAATTTTTCCAATTTCAATTTATTATGTTTAAAAATTTACAAATTAGTTTATGGTTCATTAAAATATTGTAAATATTTTTTATATTAATTTATAGTTTTTCTATTTTTCTGTTTTGAGAATACAGTTTTGATTTTTTTGACACGATGGTTCTGTATTTCGTTTGTCATTTGATTCAGTGAATAAGATGTGTGAGTCTTGAGATGGGCGTTCTGTCATGTGAAAATGTGGTATTGAATTTCACATAAGCTGATAGTGGTAAAATATAGCCTGATAGTTTGTCTAGACTCTTCATCTCTGAGCTATAGTGCGATTTTTGTGTATGCTTTTGTATCTTATCCGTTTGAGGGTTAGGCATAGTTGGTTTAATAACTATTATTACAGCCATGATGGTAAGTGTCATAACTTGCAGCCGGGATTGCTTTTGTAAATACAATATTTTTTTAAAAATGATTTCTTAGGTTTAAGTATATTTTTAATAATCTGAATATTCGTGTTATAGGATGGACTAGATGATGGAACTGAAATCCTCAACGACAATAATAGGAAGGTAATAACACATTGGCATTTTTGCTTTGCATATACACCATTATAAAGTAGGCCTATTAATGAATAAAAAGTTATTACAATCGTGACCGCTTATTAGGCTTTAATCTGTGTGAATATATTAACATTTGAGTGTGTAATTAATGGACTAGGGCCACTACCGTGTATTAGTATTATACCATCTAGCAAACTGATAGATTGATAAGAACTTGAACAAACATTTTCTATAAGGGTTGGGAAAAATATTTGTGTTAAATCTTCCAATTATCAAAACCTGGAACAATGTTAAACTATACTGGATTGGCAAACTCGTCAAGTGACAGTGGCACTACACTTGTGCTAGCTCTTAAGTACTTAATAGATACCTGTAAGCTTGCCTAATACACCATAAGTTTATTTTTATTTTATTTGAAAAGAACTGCAACAGTTATTGGCTAGGAAGGCAATTTCCAATAACAGCAGTTTGCTAGATTAATAAATAATTACATTAGCATCTTAACTAAGATAAATAAAATTAAACATATTTAAAGTCAATTTAATGTGGGTGGATATTGTAAACATTAATTTTTTTTTAAAAGATCTAACAAAATGTTAAGGGGAAGTTCCTTTATAATCAAGTTAAATCTCTATAACATCCTAGTCAAGCTATTTGCCACAGTTATGAACCGTTTACAACCAACATACCCACTTGTCGGACTCACAATTATACAATTGCAAACGCACTTGTAATTACGCTTCTCTTAAATACAAAATAGACCGTCTACAATGAAAAGTCCCAATACATAATTTAAACCAATAGAAACAAACAGCAAAGATGACTATAAAAGTCAAATTCATATTAATATTTTCAAATAAATAAATATTTTAAAAATATTCAAATAGTTAAATATATATGATTTTAATTGAAAATCCTGTATTCTTAACCATACATTTCCAAGAGCTGTTGTCATAGACCAAATAACTTCATATTATTTTATCTTAGTAGTCCATCCATATTTGTTTTTTATTGGCTGGATGCAAGCCAACGCAACTACATACACGCAGGAGTTGGACAGTGTTCCTCTTCTCCCGACAAGCGGCTCCAACAGTTCCGACATACAATTGTGTCTGCGTAAGCTACTGTAGATAGACAAAATTATGTTATAGCATAGTTGCGAGTCCGACAAGCGGATATGTTTGGTTGTAGACGGGTCATTAGAGCTGTTATACTAGGGAGCTTTTGTCACTCGTTAGACTCCCTGTTCTGATTAAACTAGGCCCACTTGATCAGTCAGAGGAAATAAATTGGAATTGTCAATATAAAGCTAAAAGTTAAGTTGGTCCAGTCAGATCACATATTTGCATTACTACAAAATGAGCGTGTTCATTATGATACACAAAGCTGTAGAAACAACTTCTGTTGATAAATCATTGATTATAAGGCTGTGAAATAAATTGCAGGTTTTATAAAGGAAACCTGTGACTTTGTTTAGTGAGTATTAAAGATCTTTGGTATGGAAGACTGGGAATATTTTAAGGATAATGGTTTGAATCTTAAATCACACTCATGATACTTAAATATATTAACAAGAAATACCACTATCTGTAACACATGGTCCTACACATATATCTGTGTTTGGTGTCAGGTCGGGTGTCAAATTTGTTACTTAAATAGTAAACACTTGGTGGTTAGCACGAATATTTGGTTGAAGACTGGGGATGAACCATTGCCACGTGGATTTGCCCTCTAAATAAAGATACCAATGACTCGCTCCAACTGTCTGTTTTCGAACCGTTTAAGCAGGTCAATCCTGCGATAGACTGGACTGTTGATAAAGGGTAGAATGGAGTGCTAATCTCGGTTGAGTATACTGAGGGTGGTTACTTCTAAACTATTTTCTACTCTCCCTATACACAAATGTATGTACACCTCTAGATTCAAAACTTCATCCATAACACATAAGCGTAATGAGTATGTTACACATGTGTGTGTAACCCGGGCAGATATTGGGACTTTGTGAATAAACCCACATTTGCCTCTCAAGCCAATATATCTTTATTGAGACGAATGTTGGTGGTTCCAGACTCAACTTAGTTTGGCCTTTCATTTTTTACTTGGTAAGAGAGAATTAAAACAAGATGATTCCACAAACAAAACCATACTTTTTTTTTTTTATCATTTCGACTAAGTATCTGGTTGTACGCAAATTTGCTTATTTAGTAAACTCACTGTTCTGCGCATGAACTTTAAATGAAAATATTTTAAATCATTACATCTTGAGTTTTAATATATTTCCTTCCATTTCTCTTAGCCTGGCAGATCTGAAACAGTGGATTTAACGGACAACTCTTTGCTTGTTGACATTTCGGATGCATTAAGTGAGAAAGATAAGGTCAAGTTTACAGTCCACACCAAGGTAAGATGTAGATTGAAACGTGAAAACATTTGAACTGTCATATTAATGTAAAACTTTAATGCTCCATTGCAATCACAAGTGTTTGGATGTAGGCTTTGCCTATGTTTGTCTCTTTGTTTTTACACATTAACTTACCAGCACTGAATTAAAATCACATAGTTCTAAATAAAGCAATGTTATTGATTTTTTTTTCTTTTTTCTATAGCCTATGTATTTTTCTATAGCTTATTCGAGACTCAAATCCTTTTAATTTTTTTTTTTAATCTTTTAATTGAAATTTGTTTTGGAGTTCTAATATAATGTTTATTGGTGGTTCAGAACTAACTTTAATTATAGGATGAGCTTAACCAGAACCCAGACCAGTAATTTAACACTTAAATGGGTGACCTGGTGGTCTAGGGGTAAGGTTTCAGACTTCTGTGCTGAAGGTCCGGGGTTCTGTGCTGAGGGTCCGGGGCTCATTCATTGGTCCCGGCACAGATTTAGCTGATTACCAAACCCTTCCTTCACCTCTGACAAGACGTGTATTAATCACAACTTGTGAACGTGTGGAATGCAAGGCCTCCAACGTGGTTCGGACTCTACGTTAAACTGTAGCTCCTCCATTTCATCTAACAATCACCCTACCATTACACATTAGCGTAATTGCGTTTAACCCGAACGGGTAGTAAGACGCGGTGCTAATAATAATAAACACTTAAATGAAGATTATAATCAATGGTTTATAAGAATTTTTTTAAACGTTAATCTACTATTTCTATTTTCTAATAGTCAATCAAATTTTTACTACCTCAATTTTTTTCAAGATTTGAATTCGATATTCATGTTTTTAGAGTTAAACAAAGATTTGGATTCAGATTTTTAAAATAGTGGATTTGGCCCAACTCTAATAATATTGAAAGTGGCTATCTTTTTTCTGTTCAGACTACCCTGCCTGAGTTCCAGAAACCTGAATTTCTTGTAGTTCGACAGCACGAGGAGTTTGTTTGGCTTCATGACCGCTTTGAAGAAAATGAAGAATATGCAGGATTTATTGTGAGTTTGTTTGGAAGGATATATATTCATGATTGGTTTTTGTGGAACAATGACTATAAATTTTCAGTTGTATAGTTGATATTTTAATTCTAAAACAAACCCAACACATTGATAATTTACTTCTTAGTGAATAGTTACAAATTTAACTTTGTAGTGAAGTATTTTCAGCATTTAAGCTTATTTTGAATTTAACTTGCGTTCTTTAGATCAATAAAGAATTGCTCTACATAGTGAGGGTGTGTGTCGAATGCCTTAGTAAAACTAAATTATATTAATTAATAGAATTTTAGTAGGTCTAACCTTATAGAAAACACAGAGCAATTTTTTTCTGCAGTCAAAATTAACATTATAATATGTTATTAAGGTTATTTTATATATCTATAACAAATTAAAGCTTCAGATCACAATTCTTTAAAGCAGGGCTGAATTGAGTTAGTAAACCTTCGGCTCCACGTGAATCAACCTACCAGAGAATATAAAATATCAAAGTATAAAATTAAAATGATATATTTATCAAATATGGTTATATTATTATTAGTTTTTATTTTGAAGCCGGAGTTTATACATTTTTATACTCTGGCTAAACCTAGAACTGCTTACGACTTGGCCTCTAGAGCCCTGTTTGAAAGTAGGATCCATTCATCATAAACTGTTTCCATCCTGTGGCCAGGTCAGTTTAGTAAAATGCCTCCATCTTCCTCTATCCTTCCACCATTCTTACCCCTTTAATTCCTTCTATTTTTCTCCTTGAACACTTGAATACTTTCTGTTATCTGCTCCTCCCATTTCTGTTTTGGCCTCCCTTGCGGTCTTTTCCCCCTCCTACTTGATTTCCAGCATTTTCTTTGGCATCCTTCCATTTTCCATTCTCATTACATGCCCATACCATCTCAGTCTTGCTTCATCTACTCTCTCATGTACTCCTACTCTTTCCTAGATAACTTCATTCCTGATCGTGTTTCTCCTCGTGACAGCTAACATGCTCCTCACAAACTTCATTCCTGTGGCCTCCACTCTCCTAGTCTTCCTTACATTAAATGTCCATGTTTCTATTGCATATGTGACATTAGGTACAAAGTACGCCCTTACAACACTTCCTTTCACTTCAAGGGCACTTCTCTTCTCCATAGCAGGTCTCTCACACACCTATAGAACAACTCTCCCTGCTGTCCTTTTCTCATTAAATCCTCTATTTCCACCTTTCTCCTCAATCACACTTCCAATATATTTTACGTTCTGTACTTTTCTCAGCTCTACTCCATCCATCCTTAGCTTCATTAGGCCTTACCTTCTTCCTTGTCATTGCTATCACTTCACACTTTGCCATGCTAAATTTAATTCCACACTTTTTTACTTCCTCATTCCATTCTTTTAGTTGTTCCTATACTTCCTTTTCCTTCTCCCCCATGCCATCAAGTCTTCAGCAAACATCATGGCCTTCATTCTTTCCTCCCTGAGTTTTCCTGCCACTTTGTTTATTACCATTTCTTTTACCATTACAAATAGTAATGATGAAAGGGCACTACCCTGCTTCACTCACACTTTTTATTTGGAGCCACTCCGTCGTTCCACTCTCCGTCTTAACACAACTCCTGTTATCCTCTCCGTCTTAACACAACTCCTGTTATCCTCGTATATTCACTTTTCATAATGTCAGGTAAGGCCCTTCATATGAAAACTAGATCATACATGTCTTGAAAATCACTAGGATATTTCCTGCAGTACAACTATATAGTTTTAATTGTCTATGTTATGTATTTGTTTAACATAGATTCCCCCTGCTCCCCCTCGACCAGATTTTGATGCGTCCAGAGAAAAGCTCCAAAAACTAGGGGAGGGGGAAGGGACCATGACTAAAGAAGAGTTCAACAAGATGAAACAGGAGCTGGAAGCGTAAGTCAAATGAAATATTTTAATTCATAGTTTGGTTTAAATACACTTGAGCTGTGCTACATGTGTAGATATACATTCAACTCTTGTCAATCCTTACTTGGGTTATCCAGTTTGCAGATTATCCATTCACGGCTCTTAAAGAAAAAAATTCAATACATTATAGCAGAAAAGAATACACGATTATTTCACAAAACAGATGGAGGAAATAATACCATACAAGTTCCACCAAAGTTTTATGCATTCCTAATGTAAAACTGCTTTGTTTAAATGATTATCAATGTTGTATAGTCTATATGTCAACATTAAAGAAAGTTATATATTTGACTAGCCACCTATTTAATCTATCCGTGCACTCTGTTTCGATTAACTCGGTAGCACTAGTTTATTTGCCGAAACTGAAATTAATTCTGGTTCTACTTAACCAAGGGAACTAGAATATCATTCTTTTGCTTTAGGCTTATCACTGAGTCTCCAAGCGCCTAGATTAGATTCAGTTCAGGATATTAGGAGACAATTTATTAGTAATATGAGGAGAAATTAGGATTCCACTATTGCTCCTAATAAAAAGATTTGTATACTGTTAAAATAACTTTGGTTTCTAAAGTGTTTGAATTAAAAACTATATAAATTTTCAATATTCATCTTAATTATTGGGGTTAAATATTTGATCAAAAGAATTGTTAAGTAGAATCTTGAGAGTAATTTTTTTTACAAAAAGAGAATTATTAAATACCACCAAAATATTATCTCCAAATATGATTTTTGTACCGAGTTTTCATTCTGTTTGTGTGTTTTTTGCTTGTACATCTTTAACCAAACTTTTCATATATATTTTTTTAGGAAATGATAAATTTCTCAAACACTTTCGAACATATTAGGTATTTGTCAAACCATTGTCTCAAATTTTCAAATTTAGAACTAGACTGTAAACCTACTTGATACCTATCATTAATGTAAATTATATTTTCTAGTGAATATTTGGCTACGTTTAAGAAAACCGTTGCGATGCACGAGGTGTTTCTTTGTCGTCTGGCACATCACCCCGTATTTCGCAACGACCACAATTTCCGTGTGTTTTTGGAATACGATCAAGACTTGTGTGTTCGGGGAAAAAATAAGATGGAGGTTATCGGAGGTTTTATGAAATCGTTCAGTAAAACAACCGACGAATTACTTCTTTCGGCAACAGTCAAGGATGTCAATGATTTCTTTGAGCAGGAGAAAAACTTCCTAATTGAATACCACACACATTTGAAAGATGCCACCGCCAAAGCTGATAGAATGACTAAACGCCATAAAGGTAAATACTTTTCTATTATGTAACTTAACCATATTTTTCAGATGTTTTCCAAATTCGAGCTTAGCTTTAAATAAATACTTAAGCACTCAAGAGACTTAGGGGCTTGAAATTTGAGCTTATTGAGAAAGAGGGTAATTTCATTGCCTTGTCCAGAGATGAATGACTTAATTTCTACTCTTCTATCTGCTTGTTTGGAAGTGTTTTGTGATCTGAGGAGTTTGGGAGAGTAGGGTGGGAGTGTCAATGAAGGAAGAATCCAGAATAGAGGATCTTGTACTGATTGCTATTGGTGTACTTTGTACCTATTGTCACATGTGCAGCAGAAACATGGACAATGTATGTAGGAGAAACTAGGAAAGTGGAGGCCATGGGAATGGATTTTTGTGAGGAGCATGTTAGCTGTCTCGAGGAGAAACAGGAAAAGGAATTAAGTTATCCGGGTAAGAGTTGGGGTACAGGGAGTACATTAGATAGTAGAGGAAGCAAGACTAAGATGGTATGGGCATGAAATGAGGATGTAGAAGAAGAGGATGCCAAAAAAAAAGTCTGAAATGAAGTATGTGGGGGAAAGACCGCAGGGGAGGCTAAGAAAGAGGTGGGAGGAGCAGATAACATAAAGTGTTCAAGTGAGAGGAGAAACATAGAAGAAATTAAATGAGGAAGAGTGGTGTAAGAATAGAGGGAGATGGAGGCATTTTACTAAACTGACCCGGCCACAGGCTGGAAACGATGATGATGCTATTGAAATGTTAGTCAGTATCAGAGTAAACTGGTGTTGAAGTTAGGAGAGTATTAGATTTAGATAAAGAAGATAAAGAAAGGTGTGTATCTGTAGGGCTGTTATAACACAACTAACAAAGTGCAAGACTGCATCAAGTTGACCGTAATGCAAATGCCTTCTCTGCACATTCTACAAATCATTAACTTTTTTCTCTGCCAAATCTGCACATCCAAACCAACAGTATTTAAATTAATCAAACTTTCTCAGTTGTTATCACAGTATATTGAAAATTTAATCTTACACTCTATCAATTATTACTATGGCTTGAATTTTTTTAATGATTGAAAATTTGTTTTGATTTCAAAGCCTTTAAAATATCTGTCATTGAAAAACTTTTTTTTAAATTGCCCTAATACACATGTGTTTTTTTATTTACATATTTAAGTTTTAAAATTATATATTCATTAAACCCATTTTTATCTCTACTTGAATTAATGCTCGGGAACTTATTGAGAAAGCTCGCTTGAGATCGACTCAAATTAAAAAGTTGTTGCTCATAAACCCATAGGATTGAATTTTTTTGGTTGATTTCTTTCAAAATATGCATGTAAAAATTTAATCAAGTTTTAAAAATGTATAAACTAAGTCTCTATTTTGCTGTTTGTACTTACGTATCATATGTTTTGTCATAACATAAGTAAGAAAAGAAACATTGCTTTGTTCCTGTTTTTATTATTCTTTATTACAGATGTTGCAGATTCTTATATTAAAATTTCCAGTGGTCTTGTCCAGCTCTCAACAATTGATAATAGTGATTTGGAGAAATTTTTAACGAAAGTAGCAGAAACATTTGAAAAAGCTAGGGTAGGTAGAAATATGTTTTCTTTCTTTTAATTGCATATGAAATGTATTCTTTTCATTATTCTTATCACTTTCTCTGCCATCTTTATTTATATTTATACACCTCAAAATTGAAAAGTTTCAAGTTAAAATTAGAGATGGTTTGAATCCTATACTTCTCAAATGTTAATTTCTAATCTTAAATCTTTTTTCGAATCTTAAATTTTATTCCAAATCCAAATTTGAATCCCTCAAAATGTGTAGGCCTCTAGTTTAAGTTCAAATAAAAATAATTAAAATTTAATTTTTAAAAATTAAAGTATTGGCGCCCTTGATATTTTGTTTGTCATGTTGCTTATGTATTTAAATTATGTAAATTAATTATTATAATATAATGTTGTCCTTTTTTTGTTATTTTGCTCTTCCACCTACACATGTTTATATAACTCTTTTTACCAATGACTTAAAATTATTTTAAAGTAAAGGTCTTCTTTATTGTATTCGAGATACTTTTTTTTAAGATTTATCCGAATCTCGAATTTCATAGGATTTTAGGAATCAAGCATCCCATCTCTAGTTAAAATAAACTTATTGATTTTTAAGGCTAATAGGGTCAATTTAGCAAAATATTACAAAATTGAGGGTCTGGGTTGCCACAAACCTGCAGGACCGAGAAAATACTAGGAATTTAGTAAAATTTAGAAAAAAATACTGGAATATTTGTTAATTTGGGACATTTGACTTAAAAGGTGTTTGGATGGATGAGAAAGTGAACTAATGAACTAAACACACTGATTCAATTATATCTTATTACCCCTTAAACAAGGATTGTGAACCGATCAAAGATTTCTTTCCCCATCAATTTTAAATAATCCTGTTTTAAACATAAGTTAGATGATTACATGCTAGTAATTTTTAGGAAAAATAAAATTTTATAACTCTTTTCCTTAATCCAAGATGCCTGGAAAACACAGAGAATACGATAGTAAGAAAATGGTGGCAACCCTTAGTATTGGCTGTATTCTGGATAAACAAAAATATGGGGAGAAAAACTTGAGGCCAAAATTCTAATTCTTAGAGTAAACACATCAAAATGTCCTGACTTGAGGTTATATTTAAAATACAATTTAAAAATTTGCAAACATTGTGTTGATGCTTCTATCAACCTCAAACAATAATAAATTTAATAACTTCATAGCTATACCAAATTAATTCAACAATGTGGTATTTCTCTTGTATATTTCAGAAAATAGAAGGAAGAGTTGCATCTGACGAAGATCTGAAACTTTCTGACACACTTAGATACTATATGAGAGATTCTTTTGCTGCTAAACGTTTGCTTTATAGAAGGTTACGTTGTTTGGCCGACTATGAAAATGCCAACAGGAATCTTGAGAAGGCTCGAACTAAAAACAAGGATGTCCATGCTGTAAGTCTTAGTTGTAGATGTCGACCTCTCTGGTATTTGGGTAAAGTGCTTGTTTCTGTGTACAGATGTTAATGGGTACAAACCCAGCCAGGGTGGATGGGTTTTTCTTGAGGGATAAGAATCCATAGTACAACTTCCTTCGGAGGGGAAGTAAAGCCGTCAATCACATTTTGATTGTGGCCTGTAAAAGAACCATGGAAGGTATGTGAAAATACCTTTCCTGCTAAAATTGGTAGGCCCTTTCGCTCTTGATCATAGAAATTCTGGTGTGCTGATATAATCATTTGATTCAGAAAGTGCACACTATATACCTAAAATATAATTTAAAAAAATTGATCGTAGACTAAACTGTTTTATTAGTGTTTACATCTTTATATATGCACACACACACTATTATTTATCTTTGGTTTATTTAGCCATGTGGCAGCTTAACGCAATAAACCTACTTATGATGGATTAAATAGCAATGATATTATATTTGTTAGTAACGGTTACAGCCGCATCTAAATATCATATTCATTATTTTGAAAAATGAAATCTGGACACAGGAATTGAACTTGGGACCTTTGGCTTAGCACCCCAATGCTCCAACCACTAAGCTATCCAGGAATCATCCCATGGCCAGGGTCATTCTTCATTCATAGTTTAAGGCAGTGTCTATGATAAATGTGTGGAAATCCAGGTTCTATTCCTGTGTCCATTTCATTTTTAAATTTATTGAGTAACCTACTTATATTTAAGCGAGATAATCAATAACTAGCACACATATGTGTGGTGCCAAAGTACAAATTGTTGATATAACACACTAACACAACACACTTTTTCAAAGCTAGCTGTGTTTTTTGTCTATTAGTGTGCCGTCTTAACAATTTCTACACCAGCATCACTCGGGTAGGTTTTCTAGCTATCATTCTTTCCTACTTTTAACTTTGAACTGACCAATTGATCTATTCCAAATAACACATAAAAAAAGAGCAATTTGTTTAAAGACGAAATAACTTAGAACTGCAATGCGCAGCAAAATATTTAGTATTGGTTATGTAAATATCATGATAATATCTAGTTGTTTATATACTTTGTATTCCAGTCCCTTGTTTAAGGTAGAACTAAACTTTAGAAAACAACTACATTAAACTAGGAGTTGAATACATATTACATAGTAACTGTTCTTTAGTAATTCACACTCCCTATTTGTCTATTTTAATAATGGAATAATATTTTAGTAATCATAAAATAATGTAGCTATCACAGAAGCAGTGGTCGAAATGAAACTGATAGCATTCTGTTGTAAGAGAAATTGAAAATTTTTATATTAATGCTATGTCATATAATATATTATAATACACATATATTCACTCACCTAAGCTAGCTGGTTGAGGATGAGTAGCTAGATCACAAACACTAGGGGTGGTATGCAAGAACGTTAATGACCAATAGTGTGGTCTCGAGCACACTATCGCTCCATCTTTTAACCCATGATGATGCAAGCAAACCCACGCTAGTGTTCACTTAGCATCCATTTAGTCAAGTTCTTGCATACAGCCCTAGGATACAATGATAAACTATAATATACAATTGGTTGCATTCATTAATGCTGACAAGATTTTTTTTTTTTACTAAGTTATATTTAGGGCAAGTTTCATAGTCAGATTTAGTACGCCTCAAGTGCGGAGCTATACTAAATACAAGATGTCGCCTACCTGAAATTGAAAGGAATGGGCCAGTTTCATATGCGAAACTGGCCCATTCCATTTTGGTCTAGGTAGGTGTCGTCCTGTATTTAGTATCGACTCGCACTTAGGTGTACTAAATCTGACTATGAAACTGGCCCTTTGTGTCTTTTATTTCTAATTTTCTAATAAATAATGCAAAAGTTAAGTTGTATGAGCAAGTCAGAATGTAGAGGAAATGTATCTTTATTTGTATGGATGGAAAGTGAGAAACCATTTAGGAAAAACTCCCTCCACACACTGACATTTAGTCCATGTTCCCAACGCTTCAAGTGTAATTAAAATGAATATAAGCCATCAGCCCCAGCAATAACCCAAACTATTTTAATAAATAGGTCCTACAATGGCTTTAAGTATATTTATTAGCTCTATAAAATGTATTTGTAATACTTTTTTTTTTATTTAAACGTGTAGATTTTATTAGAATAAATTGAAAAATGACTCCTGGACATGGAAATCGAACTTGGAATCATGTGTTACGTTTCAATCTATCCGAATGATTCGTTCACGACCAATTTCCTTAACCCATTCCATGGCGCGTGTCTAGCACAGTGATCTATACAGACCCAGCAGCCATTTTTCTACTCAGATTCACTTACCGGACACATATTGTCGCTACTCACTTATTTTTTCATTTATTTCTTTATTCATGTTCATGGTATAGCATTGAACTGGTAGCCCCACCTATTAATATGAAATAAATAAATGGCGCTATACGATTATACGTGCTATTATGATATCTCATTAAATAAATGTGAGAATTTTAGAAAATGCAGCACAAATAAATGTAACAAAGTTAAGAAAATATTTACAAACATTTTCACTACTTACTACCTCCTAAGTAAGATGATATGTGACATTAAATAGTGAAGTGATGCGCTTCGGTGGCTGCATGGTCTAAAGCACCATTCTCGCAATAGACTAGACTGCCGTTGACGGGGAAATCAGGGTTCAATTTCGGTTGGTTGTACTGAAACAGGTTTTACACTCTCCATGCAAATGTGGGTACACCTCTAAATTCAACCTTCCCAAATCACTAAAAAAATAGTTAAGTGTTTGTAAATGTGTCAATGTTTTTAAATTTATTTGTGCTTCATTCTCTACAATTTCTTCATATTTATTTATTGATGTAGGCCTATGTTCATTATATGATAACATTTTTTCTGTGGCAGTAAAATATTATTTAGGGAACACGAATTTATAAAACAATTTATATTCCAATCTGTTCAAAACCATTTCGACCACTGCATACACCACGACAATGAAGCCTGTTAATTGTTAAATTGCTATTTTTGCTTCCCAAGGCCCTGGAAGTGGTTGATGTAAGTAAATACTGTGGAGTTATTGTTAGTATCTCCCTAAAAATTAGTAACAGTATGTAGAAGTATACAGTATACCCTTCACTATTATTTTTTTAAATTTATCTTTTGTCTTGATTAGTGTTTTTTTTTATTGACCTGTTATAGCCTTAGTGTAAATATTGACTATCTAGCTCTCATTACACTTAATTGAAACATTTACTTAAGAGTAAATTAGTAGATTGATACACTATTATTTTAAAAGAAATGGTTCAGGAAGGAAAAACTGTTACACTTAATACAAATATATGCAGATTTCCGATCACTGCGTTAGATGTCACAAGTTGTAAAGTTGGCTGAATATAATGTGTTAGTAAATATATCATTAAATTGCTTTTAATTTATTATTGTTATTGGAATTGTTGTGGAATTGGGTTGAATCCACTATTTTACTAATATGAATCTGCAATTTAACTTTGAATCTTGGATCTGAATTTCCCATTTAACTTTGAATCTTGGATCTGAATCTCCCATTTAACTTTGAATCTTGGATCTGAATCTCCCATTTAACTTTGANATGGTCCGAATCCCCGATTCAACTTTGAATCTATGGTCCGAATCCCCGATTCAACTTTGAATCTATGGTCCGAATCCCCGATTCAACTTTGAATCTATGGTCCGAATCCCCGATTCAACTTTGAATCTATGGTCCGAATCCCCGATTCAACTTTGAATCTATGGTCCGAATCCCCGATTCAACTTTGAATCTATGGTCCGAATCCCCGATTCAACTTTGAATCTATGGTCCGAATCCCCGATTCAACTTTGAATCTATGGTCCGAATCCCCGATTCAACTTTGAATCTATGGTCCGAATCCCCGATTCAACTTTGAATCTATGGTCCGAATCCCCGATTCAACTTTGAATCTATGGTCCGAATCCCCGATTCAACTTTGAATCTATGGTCCGAATCCCCGATTCAACTTTGAATCTATGGTCCGAATCCCCGATTCAACTTTGAATCTATGGTCCGAATCCCCGATTCAACTTTGAATCTATGGTCCGAATCCCCGATTCAACTTTGAATCTATGGTCCGAATCCCCGATTCAACTTTGAATCTATGGTCCGAATCCCCGATTCAACTTTGAATCTATGGTCCGAATCCCCGATTCAACTTTGAATCTATGGTCCGAATCCCCGATTCAACTTTGAATCTATGGTCCGAATCCCCGATTCAACTTTGAATCTATGGTCCGAATCCCCGATTCAACTTTGAATCTATGGTCCGAATCCCCGATTCAACTTTGAATCTATGGTCCGAATCCCCGATTCAACTTTGAATCTATGGTCCGAATCCCCGATTCAACTTTGAATCTATGGTCCGAATCCCCGATTCAACTTTGAATCTATGGTCCGAATCCCCGATTCAACTTTGAATCTATGGTCCGAATCCCCGATTCAACTTTGAATCTATGGTCCGAATCCCCGATTCAACTTTGAATCTATGGTCCGAATCCCCGATTCAACTTTGAATCTATGGTCCGAATCCCCGATTCAACTTTGAATCTATGGTCCGAATCCCCGATTCAACTTTGAATCTATGGTCCGAATCCCCGATTCAACTTTGAATCTATGGTCCGAATCCCCGATTCAACTTTGAATCTATGGTCCGAATCCCCGATTCAACTTTGAATCTATGGTCCGAATCCCCGATTCAACTTTGAATCTATGGTCCGAATCCCCGATTCAACTTTGAATCTATGGTCCGAATCCCCGATTCAACTTTGAATCTATGGTCCGAATCCCCGATTCAACTTTGAATCTATGGTCCGAATCCCCGATTCAACTTTGAATCTATGGTCCGAATCCCCGATTCAACTTTGAATCTATGGTCCGAATCCCCGATTCAACTTTGAATCTATGGTCCGAATCCCCGATTCAACTTTGAATCTATGGTCCGAATCCCCGATTCAACTTTGAATCTATGGTCCGAATCCCCGATTCAACTTTGAATCTATGGTCCGAATCCCCGATTCAACTTTGAATCTATGGTCCGAATCCCCGATTCAACTTTGAATCTATGGTCCGAATCCCCGATTCAACTTTGAATCTATGGTCCGAATCCCCGATTCAACTTTGAATCTATGGTCCGAATCCCCGATTCAACTTTGAATCTATGGTCCGAATCCCCGATTCAACTTTGAATCTATGGTCCGAATCCCCGATTCAACTTTGAATCTATGGTCCGAATCCCCGATTCAACTTTGAATCTATGGTCCGAATCCCCGATTCAACTTTGAATCTATGGTCCGAATCCCCGATTCAACTTTGAATCTATGGTCCGAATCCCCGATTCAACTTTGAATCTATGGTCCGAATCCCCGATTCAACTTTGAATCTATGGTCCGAATCCCCGATTCAACTTTGAATCTATGGTCCGAATCCCCGATTCAACTTTGAATCTATGGTCCGAATCCCCGATTCAACTTTGAATCTATGGTCCGAATCCCCGATTCAACTTCGAATCTTGGATCTAAAAGAAAATCATGAACATAAGAGGAAATATAAATATAATATAATAATAGAAAAGATAAATAGTAACTAAATGTTAACATTATTTTTTATAATCAATTCATTAAAACATTCATACATTCAGTTAAGTGTTGAGTTACTGGTCTGAGGTCTGGTAGTCAAGTTAGTCCTATAATTTTATTATAATATGTTCTGAACCACCAATAAGCAGTATTAAAGTTATAAAACAAATTTCACTTGAATAAATATAAATTTGAAGGGTTTGAATGTTGAACCTGAAATTTACTTAAATCCTTGTATTGCGAAGATTCTTAAGGATTTGAGGGTCCTATTTCTAATATTATGTTTTGGTCAATTATTGGTTTTAATTTATACTCAAAGTTTGATGGTTAATATGAATGTTAGTGCGATTTAAAATTTGCTCAAAAGAATCAAATATTTTCCGCACTTGTTTGGACTGACTGTAAATCTCACTACACTAATTTTATTTTATTTTGCATGTTACGAATGTGATACTTAGTGCACTATTGATAGAGACTGGTCTTCACTTGCTCATGAGATTTTAAATTGCACTCTTATCACTCTTGTACGTGATTGGAATTCAGCATTAAGACTAACCCGCTTGAGTGGCCACGTGGCCTAACGCGCTGCTCTTGTTTTATACTAGACTGCCCATGACTGGGAGATCGAGGTTCGATCTCGGTCAGGTGCACTGAGGGTGGTTTTCCCTAAATGGTTTTCCACTCTTCCTCCATGCAAATGCAGGTGAATTTCCTCTAAATTAAGCCATCCTAATCCCTAACCAGTTAGTGTAATTAGTTACATAGGCGTATAACCTGAACAGGTAGTAAGACGCGGTGCAAAAAAAAAAAGCAATAAGACTAGATACGGGTGATCTTAACATTGTGTATTTTCTGTTGGGGCTTGTGATTCTCTGGGTGTGTGTGTGTGTGTGTGTGTGTATATATATATACACATAAGTATATATATATATATACTTTTTTTAGCACTGTCTTATTGCTTGATCAGGTAATACACATATGTACTAACACTAATGAGGGATGAGTAAGATTAAATTTTAGAAGGAAGTGTACCTGAATTTGTGTGGAAAACCATTTAGGAAAAAACCTCCCTCAGCACATCCGACCAGTAATTGAACACCAATCTCTGTCATTTGTAGGCTAGTATTTTGCTAGAGTGATGTCTTAGACCATGTGTCCACCGAATCTGGTTTCCAAATCTAGATAATTTAATGGTAAAGATGTTAGAATGTTTGAAGAGGATATAGATTTTAAACTTTTTTTTTTGTGCATCTGACTACTCATCTCTGCTATCTGCATTTAATAATTTCTCATGAGGTGGAGAAGAAGAATTATAAGGAAAGAGGAAATGTACCTGTATTTGAATAAGGGTGGAGGGAAAGATTTTAATTACCTGACCAGGATCTGAACACCCATTACCAGCAAACCAGCTTGATGTTTATTTTCCTCAGTGTGACGACTAAAGCGAGTCTTGGTAAATTAACCTATTCTAAATAAAGATTACTAAACTTACACGCCCATTACACTTGCACTTTTTTTTAATCAATTCCTACTAGAACTATTGACATCACAAGTACTCAAAGTTCCTCATCTACTTTCTTAAGGATTTTTTTTTATCGAAATCTAGATTTTACAGACATTTAAGAAGTATCTTTTATGTAATGGTCCTGTTACACAACCAAGTTTAGGTTGGCTGGAAAGAAAACCAAGTTAAGGGCAGTATTTTTGGAGTCTTTATGTGAAAACAATTTGTTGGTCAAAAGAGATTAAATAATTCTTCCAGTAGAAACATAGTTTAATTTTCTTCATATATTAATATCAAAATTTCTTAAATACCTGTCAAGGGTGTCCTAAAATTTAATTACCAACTTTTTCTCTTCATTTAAAAAGTTTGTCATCTAATGCCACTTAACTTTTGACATTGTTGATATTACCATGTGAAATAAATCCCCTTGATGTACTTTGATGAGCAGGTTTCGTCATTGCATAGTACACCACACAGATACTTTGCTGAGCATGGCTCACACATTGTGTTCTTGCTGATACTTCATAGATGTCAGGAGTGTTATAAATAGAACTTGGCGATTTTATTTCTTATTTTTAATTTTTTTTTTTACCCATAAATAGCAGGTGTTACTTACATAGGCAGCAGGAGCGGTATGAATAGAACTTGCAGTTTTATTCAATATATTTCAACCAAAACTTTCAGGATTTTTTTTTTTACAAAGAGGTGTTACTCAATTATAAGTACAGTCAAGCTATGAAATGGCATCAACTAGTAAACAGAAAGTTTGTCGCCCTAAAAATTGGCTAACTGATGAAGAAATGACAGATACTTTGTGATTCTGACAGTGAAAATGATTTAGTAAATACTAGTGATAATGAGGGTGTAAATTTTTCTGATGATTATGATAGTGAAAGTGTAGAACTAACTGAAGGTGTCAGCAATAACAACATAGATAGGCCTTTTAAAAGTGATAGCTCTTTTGACATTAGTGATTCAATAAACAAATGTAAACATGGGTGAAAAAGAAGGGGGAGAGATATAAACTGAAGGATATGGGGTAAATAATATAAGTGGGAGCGGAGTGAAGTAAGTAAAATAAAGTGATAAAGGAGAGAAAGAGAGATAAATAAAGGCTGAAGGGAAGTGATAGGAGAGAGGGATGATAGTGGAGGTATATTGAGGGAAAAAGGCAGTGATGAAGAGGTAAAGTGGGAGGGAGGAAGGAGGAGAAAAAATGATAATTTAGCATGACATTAAAAATGCTGTTCAGGTTACTGAAATTGCAGATGTATTGTAGAAGTTATATCAGCTAAACTAAACTTGTTCATAAAGTATTTTGATGTGAATTTAAATGGTAATCTTGGTGTAAAACATAGCCAGGTTAAATGATCAGTCAAGGGGTTAAAATCTATGTTTCTACTGGAGAAATCTTCTATTTAATTTGGCCAAAAAATTGGTTTGATATAAAAACTGTGAAAACGCTTCCCTTAACCCTCCTTCCCTTCCACCCTACCTTAACTAGAATGCAAAATACAATTTTATAGGTGTAAAACAGTGGGGAAATAACATCAGGATTTCTAATCGGTAAAAATTGGAAAGCAGATTATCTGTATTTTTAATTTATTCCGTTTACAGTACAAAGTGATGTAGAAATATATTATCCCAGCCGATAAATTTAAATATTACTGAAATTAAATATTTGAGTATGTAATTGATTTTTCAATGTGTTTTTTAAAACTATTGGCCTTTGTTTAATAGTTTTTTTTTTTCCAAGGTAACATTATTCCAAACACTTTTATGCAATCACTTTGTCTTGGTCTATTGTAAATAACAAAACCCTGTCAAGAAATATTATTTACTTGTAAAACATTACCTATCTTATTTGGATGCTGTCTATCAAATTTTGCGACTTGAACCATTTAAAAATGTTGATGCGGATCATAGTTTTTAAAAATATTATTATTATTATTATTATTAGCACCGTGTCTTACTACCCGTTCGGGTTGTATGCATTTAAAATATTAAATTGTTCGAAACCACTAACTAAACTTTAAGCTTTATATTGAAAAAAAACCAAACGCATGTACTTAATTTAGTGGTATTGTTTTGTTTTATTGTGTATACATTTTAAACATTTTCTTTTATCAATCAATCACTCTTATCATATTTATTTTTCCTAATTTTCCCTATCTGTTGATTGTATTAGTCCATAAATATTTTATGCACAATTAACAGTATGCTATGAGGTATGTTTATTAATTATCCTTCTTTATATATATTTTTTTTAGCTAAACCAAAAACTTTTTTCTTACTTTTCATAAATAAGTATAAACATTTTAAGTAAAAATGTATATTAGTGTAGGCTAGTGGATGCAAGTAGATTTAGCAATTTAGCAAATCACAATTTAGTGTTGTAATAGGCTAGTTAATTTTTTTTATCATTAAAATTTCTGTTATTTATTTCTGCTCTTAGTTAATGTATGATTTTCTTAGTTTAATCTTTGACTACCTATATTGCTATTGTTATTTATAAGTCTAATTCGTCTGTTTTCTTTTAGTAATTGTTAAATTAATTCAGACCTTTATTTCATGGATTCATACAGCTGTGATGTTCGTTTTCTTTTAGTAATTGTTAAATTAATTCAGACCTTTATTCCGTGGATTCATACAGCGGTGATGTTAGTTTTCTTTTAGTAATTGTTAAATTAATTCAGACCTTTATTTCATGGATTCATACAGCGGTGATGTTCGTTTTCTTTTAGTAATTGTTAAATTAATTCAGACCTTTATTTCATCGATTCATACAGCGGTGATGTTCTGTCAGGTTCTTGATCAAAAAACTTTTTCAACTTTAATGTTGATACATATAGATCTCTGTTGAAAATAAACTGCTAAAACTCTTGAATAAGAAAATAAAAAAAAAGTTCAAAAACAGAAAGTATACTATCAATCATATTTAAAAATATTAGATCTAGTGAATTACACTAACTCAAACTGTAACTTTTATTTTTTAAAAACTTAACTATACACAATCATTTTTTATAATATTTACTTTATCATTTGAATGCATCATAGACTACACCAGTGTTTTCCAAACTTTTCTCAGTCTTGTACTCCTTCCAGGACCATGCCCTAACCAACATACTCCTTCCAGCTCTTCATAAAAAAAAACCTGCTATTATTAAAGGGCCCTACAGATCCGATCTGGTTGACCCGACATTCGGCCTGACCAAATCAGGTGTTATATACCGACAACCTGACTTAGTACCTGATTTTATCAGTTGTTTTTTTTCTCTAAGAGACACGCGCATCATGCATCCTATATTATCCAAACACCAAAAAGTTGGTAACATGCTAATAGCATCGTTAGGGATTAATTCCAGAAAAAGAAAAATGTGGTCCAAAATATGGCTAAATGAACGGAAAAAATTGTCATATGATAATACATACACTATACTACCCGCGCTCGTATTTGTAGTACAACTGACACACTGAATCACCCGACAACGCTACAGATGACACAATTTGGTCGGACGGTCGTGCGGTTGGATGCGCCGGCCACCCAACATCACCCGACTCCTAGTCTAGCTACACAAGTATTTTGGTAGAAAGAAACTTTTAGAAAATGCATTTTAATTTTCAGTGAACATTATAATTTTTCTAGTGTATTTATAGCTATTGTTCAAAAATTACAACTGCAGATCACATTACTTGATGTATGAATATCTGAAATTATGCCACTAAGTTTTCTAACTGTCGGATAAGGCTCTTCCTATGAAAGTTAGACTATAGCTAGCATCTGAGGGATGTCCTTGTGGAGAATGACTTATTTTACATACCAACCAGAGCAAATATATTGTTAGCAAGTCATATTATTTGTACTTATAAAATCATACTAATGTCAAAATTTACTCTTTTAATTTTTAACAGAATGATGGGTGGGTGGGTGATCATTTATTTTTATTTTCAAACCTGCATGACTAAGATTAAGATATTTATATATTTTAAAAAAAATAGGTTTTTAAAATGACTTTTATTTTCCTATCTAAGTGGAGTAACATATTTTTTCCTAGTTGATAAATTGTTCACACTAGTGTGATAATTTTATCAGAACATGAAACTCTTCTAATTAATAAACAAATTCATATATGGAAAGTTAATCACCTTTTGGTATTTCTTTTGTTATTTTAATATGTTGCAAAACAAATAAATCTTACATATCCTGGTTTCGGTTTGTTTGTAGGCAGAAGTGGCACAGCAGCAAGCATGTGATAAATTTGAGCAAATGTCCGACAAGGCAAAAGAAGGTAAGCGATAGTTTCAGATGAGTTAATTAGTAACCAAGCACTGGGTTTGCCAAAGGGTCTTCCTCTTGCAATACAAGGAGTGTGGTTTGAAAGGGAATCCAATGAGTAAACATTTAAAAAAAATCTATTTTTAAAGTGCTAAAACTTGTTTAAAGTGGGGAAAAAAATCATTATTACATATTTTTGAGTTCACAAAATAAAACCATAAAAGTATTTATGCATAAAATTTTCTCACAAATTCCTAGTAATACTCAAATTTTAAAACAAAATTTATACTTTCCAGGCAAAATTCTATTTGTAGTGCAGCCTAAAATCACACAAATCACACCTTTAGATAATGTCACAAATGTTGTAGCTCTGAGGACTTGCATGTAGTTATATAAATAAATGAATAAAAAATAAAATAAAAAGTAAATAAATAAATAAAAATAGATTACAATCTGTCTAATATATTGCATGAAAAATGTAATTTATTTGATAGGTGTTATAAAACCATTCTTAAGACGATTTTTTTAATTTGAGAATTTTTAGTCTAAATTAAAGTTTTTTTAAGAAGAAAATTCAAATATTTATTTACCATAATATAGAGTATATTCTATTAATAGTGTTTAAGTGTATCACGTTAATATGCAACCTGCATTGCAAAATAGCTTTAAATTCACCAAGTAGACAACGTTCTCGTGTCGATTGCTTAGCGAAATTGTAAATATGTATATTTTAAATCTATCTTTTTTTCTAAATACGCTTTTGTAAATTCAATGTTTTGGTTATTTTGTGTCACACTCGATATCTACCATTGTAAAGTGTATCAAAACTATGTTTCTAGTTTGGGGAGTTAGATTTCTAAGGGCCAAATCTATAGTTCCTCCATTGCGGCTCAATACTAAACACAAGACGATACCTACCTAGACCAGAATGGAATGGGCCAGTTTTATGAGTTTATGTAGGTGTTGTCTTGTATTTGGTTTCTAGTTTCAACTTGAAGCGCACTAAGTCTAAATATGAATCTAGCCCTAAGATGAGATTCATAAACATCCAATATCAAGTCTTGTTATAAATTCTATGGGCCAGTTTTCTTGTCAAATTGAGTACACCTCAATTGCGGTGTCACACTAAATACAAGATGACCTACCTAGACCACAATGGAATGGACCAGATGCTTATGCAAAAATGGCCCATTCCATTAGAAGTTAGGCGGGTGTCGTCTTATATTTAGTGTAGCACCGTGCATACTCAATCTGACTGAGACTAACCATATATCTTTGCCTGGTTACTGTGAGAATTAATAACTAAAGTAACATTTTGGTAGGGAGGGACTTATGTAAATACATTTTTTTTTCACTTTATTTCTAACATTTTATTTGATTATTAGTGTTATTTTATGTATTGATACTATTTATGAAAAGGGACAACTGCATTTCACATAACTTGACATTATATGTTTTACATTTATGGAACTTGCATTAGTGATTTTTATAAAGATCAAAAAAGTCCCTTCATATCTAAATCAGAATGTATTTAAATATTTTAAAATATTATGTTGAGTAAATAAAATCTTATCCTCAGAACTGATGGATTTTAAGACTAGAAGAGTTGCGGCATTTCGTAAAAACTTGATCGACACCGCAGAGTTGGAATTGAAGCATGCAAAGGTTTGTTCTGATATATCTATTTTTACATAGTTATTTCTTATTAAATAATGAAAAGGTTTTGTGTATATTTTAAATACATGCATCAAAAAGATTGATTTATTAATGAATACATTTTAAGACCCACCTCTGTGGCCAAATGGTATCTTATCTCACTAGATTGCTGGTTACAAAGAATCAGTGTTTGAATACTGAACATTTGTTCTGAGGGTGGTTTTTATTAAATGGTTTCCACTACTCACCCCATCCAATGCAGGCACATCTTCTGGGTAGCGTGATGGCTTAATACGTTTTATTCCCAGGGTTGTAACCAAAGACTTTAGTAGTGTTTGGAAAGTATAATTGGTTATTAGGAGTATTATTTGCAAACCATGTTACATTTTGAATTGTATTCAAGAAATATTATTTATGATGGGTGGATAATAAGACATGGGGCAAAAAAAAATCTTCACGAAATACATCTTTTCAGTTTTTAAGATTCATAATACTGTACTTGTAAGAAGTTACAGGGAAGATAGAAATAAATATTTGTTCCTATCCCGGTGTTGTTGATGCTTCCTCAATGTACTATGCACCTCAAAAAGAGAAGGTTTTTCTTATTTTTAAATAATTGATTGACATTCTTCTCATTACATTTCCTGTGTTGGTCCTTTTTGTTTATAATTTGATTTACATTTATGTTTTTTATCACCGTGTTTTACAACCTGTTCAGTTTATATGAATATTGATAAAAAAAATTACTTTAATGGGGTAGGGATAAGGATGGAAGCATTTTACAAGTAATCTACCCACATTTGAGGGGAAGGAGATTGGGAAACCATCATCATCATCAACTGTTTCCAGACTGTGGCTAGGTCTGTTTATTAAATTGCCTCCTCCTCCCTCTCTCTCTCTCTCTGTCCTACCATTCTTTATTCTGCACTCTCTTCCACTCTCCTCCTCTCACTTGCACACTTGCTGCTATCTGTTCCTCCCATCTCTTCCTTAGTCTCCTTTGTGGTATCTTCCCTACATATTTCATATCCATTAATCTTCTTTAAATCCTCTCCCCTTCCATCCTCATTGGAAACCATTTAGGAAGAACCATCCTCAGTAGACCTGACCAGGATTCGAACTCCTAACTCCCCGTCATTAGCAGGCCAGTCTAATAAGAGAGTGATGCCATAAAGTCTAAGGGCCAGTTTCATAGTCAGATTTAGTATGCCTAAAGTGCGAGTCGATACTAAAAACAGGACGACACCTACCTAGACCAAAATGGAATGGGCCAGTTTCGCATATGAAACTGGCCCATTCCATTCAATTTCAGGTAGGTGACGTCCTGTATTTAGTATAGCGCCGCACTTGAGGCGTACTAAATCTGACTATGAAACTGGCCCTTAGACTATTGACCACTGAAGTGGGTACATTTATGTTCATACGGTATTTGCTTGTCCTATCATTCTTCACATATTAATTATTTTTTGAAGTGTCTGTGCTCTATACTTGCTCACTCAAATTATTATTATTACTAGCACCGCGTCTTACTACCCGTTCGGGTTATACGCACTTACGCTAATGTGCAATGGTAGGGTGATTGTGAGATGAAATGGAGGACCTACAGTTTAACGTGGAATCCGAACCACGGTGGAGGCCTGGCATTCCACACATTCACAAGTTGTGATTAATACACATCTTGTCAGAGGTGAAGGAAGGGTTTGGCATTCAGATAAATCTGTGTCGGGACGGAGGATTGAACCCCTAGCACAGAAGTCTGACACCTTACCCCTAGACCACCAGGTCACCCTGGGTATATAACAAATTACCATTTATTTAATTACCTAAAATTGATGTCAATAGAACTTAACCTGCTTCTGTGGCCGCATGATCTAAGGTGCTACTATTGCAGTAGACTAGACTTTGGATGACAGGGTAATCTTAGTTCGATCCCATGTACTAAGGGTGGCTTAAATTTCTAAATGGTTTCCCACTCTCTCCTCACACATGTGGGTACATTCCCTTTAAATTCAACCTTCCCCATCCATTTTATAATCCATTAGCCTAATTAGCACGTAAGTGTATAACCTTAATGGTTAGTAAGACACAGCAGTGTTAAAAAAATATTAAAACTCCACAAAAGTGAGACAAAACTAGAGTGGGTGGTGTTTAACTAATCTATAAATCTTTGAAAATAAACCAATCTGACATATTATCTAAGGTGCTTTTGTTTAAATAATTATTTATGAGAGCCGAACATTTATAATTTACCCTGATGAGCCCCATCCATAAACTTTGAGATAAATTTATATTATCTTTTTTTTTTTCACACTAACCTACTTGTCAGGGCGATCTGCTAACTACTTAAAGGTATAATAAGAAAGGATAGGTAACCATTTAGGAAAAAAACCACCCTCCGGCTTGGCTTCAAACCCCAATAAGACTAGGACAGGCACAAGAACTAGTCTCCAGCCATTAATTCATCACTTTGAAAGGGCAAACACACATTTCACCACCGATAATCGAACTTGGGACCCTTGGCTCAGTAGACAGATACGCTACCGACTGAGTTAAGGTGTTTGACTCCATCTATAGATCAATAGTATAAATATGCGGGTAACCCGAAAAGGTAATACAGACAGGGTGCATAGAAAAATTATTATCTGCCCATTTAAAAAAAATGTTTTTCTTGGTAAAGGCGCAGGTGCAGTTGTTCAAGAACTGTCTGGGTGCGCTCAAAGAAGAGTGACAAAGGTTTGGACTGATGACAATTCCGCCAGCTGATCTCTCTTCTTTTGTCCAGTAGTGGTACATCGAGTGTTTGAGAAATGTTCTGTGTAAAGTGACAGTTTACCATGAGTTATTCCCAGGTTTGCAGCTTAGGCCTTGAGCGGTGTTAGGAAACTAAAATTTGTTACTTGGGAAACGCATAATGTGTAAACCACAATTATACATTATGAATTATGTTCAAGAAATAATATTTATGATAATAATGCTGAGTCTCTTTAAAACCAAACAATTATTTGGTTATTATTTTTTCTAAGAAATATTTACTAGAATTGATTTATTCAAAACATAATGTGTATGTTTTATAACATCAATATTTGTGTGTATATCACACCTATGTTTTTAATTCCTTGCATAAATTTAGTTTTCACATCATCCTGCACATGTTTTGCACCTAAAAAGTTACATAAAATTTTCTTAATATATTATGACATTAAAATAAAATAGAAACACCCAAATTTGTCAAATACAAATACTCTGAGCTTATTTAATCTATTTTTATTACTGCTAGCAGTGGGGAATAATTTCTGATGGGAACACCTTTATATAGCTTACCCTTGTTAAAGAAAAGTAAAATTGACGTTAGAATTTATAATATTGGAGGGTAAATTATATTGTTAGCCCTTATTCTTTTAAAATGTGATACTTAAACTTTTGACTTCCTAAAAGCTAGGAAATTTAGACTCTTGTTTTCTAAAATCTTAAATGATTGAAAGGGAATTAAAGGATTTGGGTGTTTCTTGTAGAATAGTATTGTGATAGTTGCAGGGTTAAAGGGTACTGGAATTAAAAACAGATTGTTAAAGTTCCTTTCTGTTTTAATATTTTTTCTGCTAGAATGTTAGATTTCGTTTAAAATGTATTTGTCTTATTATATTATAATATAGTGTACTATTTTACTAGCATTATTATCCAAACAAATCATGGCAATAAAGTCAATTTTTTTTTCTCTTCATTCATAGAAGATGGATACATAATTTTCCTTTTGTAACTGAACATTCATAAAAAATAATCAAAAATGTGTTCATAAACTTATTTTGTCTATAATTATTTGTTGAGCAACTGGCTCTAAATTATTAATAAATGTGTTACATGACGTATTAGTATGTTTTCCATGAAAGTGTTACAAAGCTCGCTGTAATACAACTATTATTTTTTATTATTAATTAGTTATGTGAACTCATTTTGTCTACTTGTGATATTGTTTATATTTGATCTATTCCTGTTGTTGGATGAATGATTCATTTTATCTGAAATGAATACTTGTAAAGAATGTAATATATATATATAGAAAAACTATCAGGCACAGTTTTTCAGATGACGTACTAAATATAGATTTGATTTTGTTACTAAAATTTGTTTTATTTGTAATTTCATCTTTTAGATATAGTTAATCAATTACTAATTAATTATTATTTTATAAGCATTGGAGTTTAACATTCTAGGTGAATATACTGCCAAAGTATGTGTAAATAAAATAAACAAACAAAATTAGAATTTTCACTAGAGTAGTTTATGCCATTGGTGAGCAAATATTTTTTATTTTGCATGAGAACCTTAAAATCCAAACACCCTCTGCTGAGAATAGAAATTTTATTTTTATACTAAAAAAATACATCCTTCGGTATATTGTACTATATTAACACACATTTTAGTTACATTTCCAAGGGGCACCAAGAAGGAGATAGAAGGTGGATATAACAAAGTGTGCAAGTGAGAGGAGAAGGATAGAGGAAGCTCCCTCTTGAAGATTTCAGCTAGTGCAAAGCCAAGGTCAAGGCATTCATTGGTGGTGATAGTTTCTTTTTCGTCCAGTGACATGATTGTAAAGTTGGGACTGTGATCATTTTTTAATTCTAATCGCACTGTTTTCTTTATTTGTTACTTTCCTCGAATTTTATACCTTCTTCTATTTATAACACACGCCGTTTAAAAATATTATGGCATATTTTCAACAATTAGGTTTCTAATTATATAGTGTAGAAACACTACAATAATGTAAAGTAAATGATAGGGAAGGAAGCCAAACTGAAAGGATAGAAATACACTTCACTCTTCATTTCTTTTCTTCTTTTTACATTTCCCAATTCTCACTTCTTCACACTTCCATAGCTACACATAGTTTTAAATTTTCTGAAATATACCTTTTTCAAATGAAGACAAATTTAAAACACACAACGCAAAGAAAGATATGCTATAAAACTACATACTTTTAGAATAATTTGAAATGTAACTGAAAACTTGCAGTGTTGCCAAATTGATTTAACACATTGGAAGCGTGAATAGATAAATAGCTTGCTGAAAAATTCGCCCTTTATTGCATATTTTTACTAATCACAGGAAATAAATAATTTGATAAACACAATTGAGTTTTCTTCAAACAAAATTCACTAAATCTCTTTGTTTTTATGAAAATATTTGAGCCCACTTTAATCAAACTTCACTAAAGCTCTTTTTGTTATTATTAAAACATAACTCGTTTCACACTATGTAGATTACAATATATCTTACTTAAAATTGCGGTCCCGGCACAGATTTATCTGATTGCCGAACCCTTCCTTCACCTTTGACAAGACGTGTATTAATCACAACTTGTGAATGCGAGGAATGCCAGGCCTCCACCGTAGTTCACATTCCATCATTTAAAAAATTCTCATCCATCCATATTTAATATTGATAGATTTGTAAACTTTACTTGCTACACATTGTCACTAGCGTTAGGCTTCGAACTATGCTTTCCTTCAATTTCCAACTTTACACCTTATGTGCATTAAAGTCTTCCTATGACTCAAGCAAATAATTTTGTTTCTGTCTAGTAGAGGACATCTCACTCATTATTCTGAATACATAAAATTTTTAAATTATTTGAATTGTTCATGATTAATTCCTCTTAACCTAGTGACTAGTTTTGAAACAACTTATACACTACCTGCTTTGGTGGCTGAGTGGCCTAAGACGTCACTCTAGTTAGACTAGACTACCGATGACTGGGAGATTGGGGTTAGAATCCCAGTCAGGTGTACTGAGGGTGGTTTTTCAAAATGGATTTACTCATGTAAATTTGGGTACACTTTCTCTAAAATTCAACCTTTCTCATCCTTAACACAATAGTGTAATTAGTAAAACTGTATAAGTCGAATGGGTAGTAAGAGGTGGTGCTAAAAAAATATATATATAAAATGCACCCTGAATCAGTCCTCACTTTACTGCATTAGATAATGAATGTCCCTAGATATGACGCATACATTGTTAGCTCACCAGTAGAGTATTGGTTAACAAAGCATTGAATCCTGGTCAGGTCTACGGAGGGTGGATTTTCTTTAATGTTTTCCCATTCTCCTTTCACGTAAATGTGGGTATTTTACCTCTAAAATGCTTCTTACCTTATCCTTAACTTTTATAAATTATTATCATATATGCCTATAACCTGAACAGCTAGTAAGACACAGTGAAAATACATCATACATAATTACACCATTCCCTGATGGGGTAGTCAAGAAACTGTGCATATAGCAAAAAAAAACAACTTGCTTCTTATCCATCTTCACTAACTTTCTCCACACTTCCCTTTCCTTCACTTCAACAACATCCATAAACAGTCATATATGCTCTTTTATTCTTAAAACTCTGTTTCTTTTTTTCACACATTCATCTACAACATTTAGCCACATTTTACATGGCCTACCCCTTCCTTTTTATCCACACACTCTACCTTCATATATTTGCCTCGGCACTTGATCCACACTCATCCTCTCAACATGCCCAAACCATCTTGAAATATTTCTTTAAAATTGATATATTGGTTTATCACATTAAGTTAATCAAACACTACATTATCAAAGATTGAGGCATGTTCGAAAAGTAAGTACTGTTTCTCCAAATATGGTTGCGAGAGTGCTTCGGTCGCTGCTATGCGCAGATGTTTTGACCTCCCTCGTGAATTAACTTAACCCAGATCCCATGATGGGAGATGCAGTGTTTGTTAACGTTTTTGTTTTTAACGTATTAAATGTTTAAGACAAACTGTGTGACAGACTGTGAAATACAGTGTATTATTCGTTTTTTGAATGCAAGAAATGTGAAACTAATCAAAATACATCGGCAGATTTGTGAAGTTGAAAATGCAATCATTAATGGAATGATGACGAAATGGGTTAGACAATTTAATAAAGGATGTTAAAACATGCACGATGAAGCACGGAGTGGGCGGCCATCTGTCATTCATGATGGTTTGGTGCATATGCTCACTCTGGGTGCCAAAAATGCTTTGAGGTGCACAAAAACAAGCAACTTAGCAGTGGTTTGACTTTTCTTATGCACTGCAGTGACAAAGGTGATAATTTTCTATGCTACCTCATCACTGGTGATGAGACATGGGTGTATCATATTACACCGTAATCAAAACAGCAGTACATGGAGTGGAGGCACCCCACATATCTCTAAATTCCGAAGTTGATGCAAATAGTTTCAACCCGGAAGATCATGTGCACAGTTTTTTTAGTAAATAAAAGCAGTTTTGTTTTATGATTTCATACCATGGGGCACAACAATAAATGTTGCATTTGATTGCAAGACCTTGAAGAAATTTCGTCACATGATCCAAACCAAAGGCGAGGCATGGTCAGTCGTGGTGTTGTGTTTCTTCGCGATAATGCCCGGCCACGCACTGCTGGTCAAATCCAAGAGCTCATCACGTCATTTGGCTGGGAACAAATGAATCTTCCCCCCCTACAGCCCAGACTTTGCGCCAAATGACTTTCACCTGTTCCTGCATTTGAAGCCATTCCTTGCCGATGATCGCTACGACGACGATGACAACGTTAAAAAAGCTGTGAAATACTGGCTGTCTTCACAGGTGGCTTCATTTTATTAAGACGGTATTCAAAAATTGGTGCTGCAATATGACAAATGACTTAATATTGCTGGAAACTATGTGGAAAAGTCGTTTGAGGTATGGCCTTTATTGTAACAATAAAACTGTTTAAAAATTATTTGTCTCTATTTTTTAATAGCCAAATGATATTTTCTGAATACACCTTGTAAATGGTTGAATTGCTCTAATATTACTCCATCTTTTCTTGACAAGCAATTTTTGACTAAAAAATAACACTACTTAAATAGGTCATTTGGTAAATTTTTAATTTTCTAAACCTTAAATTAATTTGGACATATTTTAATTTGAATCCAGGACTTTCTTCTTTATAATGTAAGAGGTTCTCTAAACTGAACTAGTTTTGGTGATCAAGAGAATTTAAATTTATTTTCTTCAAAACCAAATATTAATACGCCAGAATTAAATAAAAATTAGAATCATACTTTATGTTTAAATAATCTCTAGATATGTCACATGAAGATACTTAAAATGGTATTAATCATAAATCATGTTCTGAATAATACTTCGTAACATAAATAGTCAAACTTTGATTTATCATTGAGAGTATTTGATATGTTCGGTTAAACTTTTCTTCAGATTTATTTATTGGACTTAACTTCCTTCTTGAACCTTAATAAAAACAATTATAGATATTTCCTTTGATATACAGGGGATATTTTTATTTAGAAATAGTACCTAATAAATATTACCTACCTGTATTGGACTTTATTTCCCCCTCATCCTAACAGTCATCATTTTTCTCATTTCACCTTTAATTTTATTAAAAACAAACAAAAATCTTGTTGAGAAAATTCTTACTTACCTGCTTTGGCTGCTGTGTGATCTAACGCGCTACTCTCTCAGTAGACAAGAGTGCAGATTGTGGGGAGATCAAGTTTCGAATCTCGATCAGGTGTACTAAGGGGGGTTTTTCCAAAATGGTTTTCCACCCTTCCTCCACACAAATGCAGGCACACTTCATTTAAATTTATAACCTGCCTAATCCCTAAAACCATTTGCATAATTAGTACATAGCCATATAACCCAAACGAGTAGTAAGACACGGTGCTAAAAAAAAATTCTTTCTTGGGTGCCAAATTTTACACTATCTTACAATTGGATTCACTAGGTTTTGAACAGTGTTAGCAACAAGTATGTCAACGAATTTTCTTTGAAGTGTGCACATTTTTTTGTTCAATTTGTAAACTGTAGAACTAATTATATAATATTTGTACTGACCCTCCACAAGATTGAATGGAGGAAAAATGTTTTGCTTGTTTATTGCATATAAAGTCATCACAATTGCTCGCCAAGTGAAAGTAAAACATTAATGTCAAGTGTCAACTTATTTTATATTTAGTCCCTTTATATTGTATTGTGTTTACTTTTGATGAGTCTTAGATATAAATTATATTGAATTTATCATTGACAATAGAAAAGTTTTGGTAAGAAGGGAACAAGTGTATGTACGTGTGTGGATGTGTGTGATAGAGATTATAATTTGTTATTCCTATTCTAGAAATGTGATTGGTCAAAAGGTACATAGCCTTATAAATAAATATAAATACAATTTAGGTCCACACTTAAGACATATATCCCTATATTTAAACACTATTTTTAAACTGGTAGCTTTTCTGATATTTTTTATTTAAGTGGTATGTAGATAGAGTAATTTTTTTACCAAGCAGTAAATATATGTAAAATCTCCCTTATATTTAACTAAGTTAAATCCACTTTTATTTAATTCCTACTTTCAATAACAACCCCCTTTAAAAAAAACTGTTTTCAATTGCTAAACTCATGTGAATATTGTGTTGTTAATGTAATATTATTTCTTGGTTAAAAGTAAACCAATTTGAATGAGATTCTAAATTTGTTCGCTTTTATCATACTCATGTGTATAATGTATAATGTAAACAAATATTGGATTGGTTTGAATTGTTTGTACAGAAATATTGTTAAGATTTAGAAATGTTCATATTTATATAAAAGCCTAGCAGTTATATCCGTATAGATAGAATGCAGGTGATAAAAGTTTGTTTATAACTACATTGGGGGAAATTATATTTACCAAGATTCATAAGTCAAAAGTAACAGACAATATCCTTGAAACTATTCATTTTTCTTGACAGTTCAAAGTATGTTTATTGTAACTATATTTGAGCTATGTTTAGCAATTATATTTTAAAATAAAATTTCTGACTTTTCATAAATAAAAATGATCCATAGTTATATATTTTCAATTTTAATTGCACACCAACCTACCATAATTTGGATTTCCCCTTTCCTTGAATCATTTTACAATTCCTGCTCAGTGGTTATGATTATTTGATGATTTCAAAGAATTTAGGGAGAGAATATAAATTGGAAATAAAAACTACCGCCTTAGGTTGAGTGAAGCCAAAATGGGATTTAAATGTATCCATCGCCAGTAAGATTAGTTGAGTGGAAGCATTCTTACCAACTCGGGTGGTTGGAGTTCTAGCACAACTGGATACACTTTACTTAGCATAGTAAGCACAAGAAAGAGGTTGGAAAGAGAGATTTGCAAATTGCTAGTATATGACATGAAGCCACAACAGGCCTGGCAAGCCGGCAGTGGAAAAATATGGCTTGAAGCGAAAAACTGACCTAAGCCACAGGCTGGAAACAGTAATGGATGTAAAAAATTAATATTAGTACATGACCAAACATTGATACACTAAACAGAAAAATGCCCTCAATTTTTATTTTTAAATTGAAATATATTTTAAAGTATAAAAAAAACCTCTTTCTCTCCTTGCTTAAGCCAATCATCAGTCATCATAATCATCAACTGTTTCCAAACTATGGCCGGGTCAGTTTAGTATATTGCCTATATCTTCCTTTTTTATCCCACCAATCTTTTCCTCTCACTTGTACACTTGCTGCTATCCGCTCCTCCCATCTCCTCCTCGGTCTCTCTTTTGGTCTTTTTCTTGCATACTTCATCTCTATCATACTCCTTGCAATTCTTTCCTTTTCCATCCTCATTACAAACATACTTCCTCTATTATCTCATGTACTTCCTCTACCCTAACTCTAGCCTGAACAACTTCATTCCTAATCTTGTTTCTCCTCATGACAGCTAACATGCTCCTCACAAACTTCATTCCCATTTGTTCCACTTCCCTGGTCTCTCTAACACCCAATGTCCATATTTATGCAGTATATCTAACCATGGGTACAAAGGGTGCCCTATGGATTACTTGCTTACACCTCAAGGGCACTAATTACTACTGTCACTAAAATATTTAAGCCCACCCCCATCCTTTACAACCTTTAAATTATAACTGCTTCACAGAACACTTTGAGGCAACATATAGAAGGATGTGAGTTGGTAGAGAGCTATGGTCTAGTAAGTTTTAAGTTTTATACTATACACGGTGTTTGGAAACTCATAACCCAAACTGAACATATAGTTTGATTGAACCTAATACAAAATCCCTACACACATCCGGTAAACTATTCTAATACCATTAAATTGTGTTCAAAGTTTTGGCATACAGCGCCGAGAGAGCTGTTAAAGCATGCGTGTACAACAGATTGCATAGGAACTAGGCGTGTGGCACTGCACACCTTGAGATCTTGGAGCACGGCAGCTGAACATACCACAGTAATAGTAAACAACCCACCAGTCCATCTAGAAATGTGAATACATTCTGGAGGTCATCATTAACAGTCCTATATCACAGAAAGTGCTTGACATTATTACATGTGCAGTGTCGAGCGCCTAACTCCTATGAAACTTGTACACGCATGCTTGACAGCTTTACTCTCCCAGCCGCTGAAACTTTGAACGCAAACTCCCCCACAACTTTTCTTTAAAAAGCGGCTTTATAAAATTAAAATTAAAAATAACATTCAATCATCAGTGCAGTATAGTCAGTTAAAATATGAATATAGAATATATAAATATTCACTAGCTAAATAAAAGCAAACCACATATTAAACTTTTTTTGAAGGTAATGTCACTCATGTGAGCTCCGCCAGACGTCAGACAAACCTCAACAAGTTGTCCATCACTTTCCTCAGCATAGAGCAGACATATATTGTCTAATCGTTCCCGTCCTGCCATTTTCAATCATAGTATGCCTACGTAAAAGAATATAATGTGTTTTCTAGTAAGGTTGATATGATTTTATTATCGCTCACTGATATGTATTTGTATACCTTGCGTTGTGTTAGATGATATTAATTTGGTTGAGGGTTGTTGATTGTTTTAATGTAAGGCTACAACAAAATCAACATTTTTTTCTTCTAAAAAAACACTTTATTGTTGTGCGAGGAATTGTCGACAGCACTTGGGGCCCGAACCGCTACAACATCCCAACCGCCTTATTTTGCCTTTCATCGTTCACCAGCTCTTCCAAAACATTTTAAATGCCACAGACCCTTGAGGTTGCTACCGCCTGTCCTTAAAAACTGCATAGCTAAAGCTACTATCACACGACACTTGATTGTACTAGAAATCAAGTGTGCTAGATATCTGTATACTAGCTAGTACAATAGAAACGGAACTAGAGTATTCACACGCTGCTAGTTTGGTACTAGATTCTAGTGCTAATATTTATGGAACGTCAGCTATTAATTTTGGGTGCAGCAGCTGCATTAATTATTAATAATGATGTTGAAAATTAAGAGAGGGAGCGTAGGAAAAGAATATGGACACGGGACTGGCTGGAAAGACGAAATAATGGTCGCGGGATTCTAAAAATGATACATTCGGAGGTTAGGTGAGATACATTCGGGGTGACACTAACGTTTAGTATCTCCCCAAATTTGTATTCATTTATTTACGATGTGGACAGAGGCCCCTAAGCCCATGGGTGTCCAAGTACAGTATCCTTGATACATACATGTTCTTTTTTAGGCCTACGCACACTTTATATTCTAAAAAAGTAATCGCCCAAGGTTGGCATGCTATCAAGTTTATTTAGATTAAAATTGGGTCTGGAACACAGTTTGTCGTTTTTAGATGACATGTTTTTAATTAAATATATATTAAATATATTGTCATATTGTGGCAATTTGGTATTATATAAACAAGGATGTTTAGAATATTTTTCTGCCAACAACAAAATCACATCCGATGACCATGTTGGCGCCATTTCTACCGTTTCTCTACATACAGTCTCAGCGCGCAATGATTGGTCGAATTACACAGACTAGTGTCGGAACTAGTACAAAAATAGCGCCTGTTCTATTCTCACAACTAGTATGGTGGCCAGTACCAAGAGGCAGAACCAGTATACTTTTTCTGATTCACACAACGTTAGATGATGACATGCTAGCTAGTGCTGGATTTCAAGTACGAGCAATTGTCGTGTGATACGGGTTTAACGGTACCACTCAAACTCCACCGAACAGAGGGTTGCGTACGCTCTGTTTAAAATACCTTGCTCTAAAATGGAAATGGCTAGTTACAATGTTGAGATGTTCTTAGGATGGTCTTACGTCGTCGTAAGCCAAGTTTAAGAGAGATATGTTTTCTCGTGGAGTCTTGCGTTGGAAGCCTTAAGTTAAAGATAAATTGTTTTTTTCTCTAGGGATGTTTTTGTGTTGTTTGTTGTCAAACTGTGGTCGAGTCTATCGTCTTGGATCTTCTTTGGGATCCGGCGTGATGATGACAAGGGTCCGGTTTTAATATTACTTGTATGTGAAAGCGGTTAATCCGAAGAAACTTATTTTTACTTAATTATAAAAGCAATCGACCCATAATTATTATGTTTGGACAATAATCGCGGCTGCTTGAACGTGATGGCTCAGTGCATCGTGGACAGTTTTACCACAGTCGCTTTACTGTAAGGCTTAAAGACCGAGTGAAAATCGGAGATCAAAAGGTCACAGTAAGGTCGAAAGTCAAATGAAGAAAGGATGTTCTCGAAGTTGTTTTGTTTCATAAATATTTGAATAAGGGGTGAACAAAAGAGCTTGGTTGTAAACAACGTGATAAATAAGTAAATGATCACACAGGTATATGTGAAGATTTCATAACACACGTGGATGCATTTAGTTTTATATTCTGAGATTATTCATTAATTTGAATTATATTAAGGGTGGGTACTTTTGATTTTAATTATAATGGAATGAAAAATCTATTCATTACAAGTATGAAATTTACTATATTAGGTAATAATTATTACTTATTAAAACCATACATGTGAGTATAGATTTTATTACCTAGCACTTATTAGTTCACTCAGTTGAAAATGTAATTAAACGCACATATATATTTATTTAGATAATCCATTCATGATTTTTATTTTGTTTTTGTTTTAATATTTGACGAGTATAATATAGGGCCTACAATGACAAACAATGTTATTTTTATTTATGCTGTTTAACACACAACCATGAATTTTAATCACATTTAGTAAATAAATATTTCAGCGTATACGAACATTATATTTTGTGAACTGCTTTCCTATAAAACATAATAATTTAATTTAATACAATTTATCATGTTAACATTATTTTGCCATACCTTACTAAAAGTTTCTAAAGAAATGATTTATTATTTTTCTATTTAATTACAATTTATTTTTCCTCTTCTAAACGCCTTTTATTGTAGTTTCGTATTTTTTTACTACGTATTTTTCTGTATTTTTATTTGATACTGGCCACTTTGACTACGCGTCAGACTCGTCTAGTTTAGTAGAGTGCCGGTGAGATCGGTATTGAAATCCCGGCAGGGTGTGTGTAGGTCTACTTAGTGTGGTGTTTTTAATGTGGAGACAGCTAATCCACACATAAACTACACATACATTATAAACATTACATTGATGGCGAATATATCATCAATACCAAGATGGTTAAGATATGAATACATTTAAATACACGCCTTGTTGGATAATGCAGGGGCAAGATGCGCCAGCTAAGTCGATCTCATTAGTTGACCAATAGCCGCTCAAAGCGCCACTACTTTGTCTTCTTCTAACATATTGTACTCCTATCTTTTTAGTGTTATCTATGTGGCCAGTGTAACGCGGCAATGGCGATGTTAACGGTTGTGTTGTGTAAGCTAGAATTGAATCATAGCAATGGATACTCTACAAAAGGTGAGCTTTAAATTACATACTAAGTAAATTTGCTTCCAAAACGCCGGCTAGAAACACAAGTATATCATATAAACGTAAATGGTATTTATTTGCATGCATTACATAATAGTATTGAAGTTGGTCCGTTAGGCCATTCTAAAATTCGAACTAGGTTACTTTTCTTCTTGAGTTAATTTTAAGAGGAAATATTTTAAACACATAACTTTTAATTGTGGTTGGCATAAATAAGTTATCATAAAAATATTATTTATATTTAAACTTTTCTATAAATAAATATTAAATCATAGTTGGTGGGAACAAATTATACATTGTTGAAGTTTTCCCCAAAGGTCATTATTTAGGCGTAACTAAACAAAACCACTCCATTAAATGGTTGTTTTATCTAAAGGACAAAAACACGGTTGCGATCTTAATTATTTCTTATCATCCAGTCATCAAACGCAGATTAGTGTAAAACAAAAATGTGGGTTTTAAATGCTAGAACAATGCTTTTGGATGTTATAATAATCAAATTAGGAAGTTTAAATAACTAGTATCTTTCAAACCAGGCATTATATGTTACATTTAAAGATTAGAAATGAAATAATTCTCTCCCCTGAGATTCAATTGTTGGTAGGCCTATTGTGTAATTACTTTATCTTTCGTACTTACCTTAAAATATATTTAAAATTAAAAACACAACATTATTTTATTTATTATTTAAAATGTGGACATTTTTTATTTGTTTGCTCTAAAAAAGATTCCATTTTTCAAAATGCCAAAACCATTTGAACTTTGTTATTGTCCTAATAGCTTAAGATATATGTTTTTAAATGTTATATTCCCGAAAAAAATTGTTAAAGGAAAGTTTATTTTTAAACTATAATATTTAAGAAACACAATAATTTCTGTATTACTGTATGCAGTCACAATAATCAACGAACGGCAATGGTTTAATTTATATAGCTTAAAAGGCTCACAAGGTAAAACCTAAACAGATTACTATTGACACTAGCTCATTCATTGGGCTAAATGGACTATAGAGTCTAAAAGGCCCTGGTTAGATCAAAGTCTAAGTTATCTAAAGCATATTACTTTTATTGTGTAGATTCACACTATTACTTAATTAATGAACTATTGTTGATTGGATTGGCTGTATTCCAGTCCTTGATTACGTTACTTTGAGAGTTCAATCAAACTTTAAATTGATTTTAGCATTTTGTTTTTTGTTGGAAGGCTTACGGGGAAATTGGGGGTTCGGGAAAGTGTACCTTCCTTAAAATAAAAATAATAATAATACAACTTTAGAGTATTTATTGAAGCTTATTAAAGATTTGATTAATGTATCACTAGAGCCTTAATAAATATGAAAGTATTTTTATGTAACAATGAAAATATTAAAGAAGGTCCCCAACAGTGTTTATTTTAGAACAAAAGTTTGTCAGTGTGTCCAAAGGTTACAATATTTCCCAAACAATTTTAGAAATAAATCCATTCAAAACTTTCTCGAATATGTAGTGGGCTCGTACAATGGACCTAAACAATACGATACATCCCATCTTAGCCTGTGTAACGTATCGACCCGTTTTATTAACACTAACATCGTACCAACAATGGGACTCTGCGAGAACATTGGTAATTTAGAAACCTTAGAACCTTAGAGAATGGAGAGTTATCATGGTCCGATCCGGCAGGGGTATACAGAACATTACATGGGAACGATTTCGTGGCCAATTAGAAGGGCTAGCAGACCACAAGGTATAATTATTATGTATCCGATTTCCATTACCAACTACGCATTTCTTCATCCATTATGGGGGAGGGAATGTGATTGCCGTTTTCTACACACTAAATCAATTTCAATACATAAAGCTAAACATGTTTTTTGACAGTTTTCCTCTAACTTGATATAATAAAATCTCATACTAGAAGAAAATTGGTTTTCTTCAACAAAATAATTTTAATCATCAAGAATATTTCGTTATTACTAACTTTAAATGTGTTTGATAAGATAACTATGAAACAAATGTTTCAATTGTTATTTTACTAATGATATTATAATTTAAGGCTATAAATTATTTTTATTCAATTTATTTAGTCACTGTTAAATAAAGCTATGTGTTTGATTCCTAAAGTGGCTTTCAGCTTGTTCTCCCATATGCAGCTTTTTTTAAAAGTTGTATTTAATATGCTTTCCGAAATAACGGATGATAACATCCTACGACATACACACTAACTTAAATCTCCAACAGACATTGCATTCTGTATCCCGGTCTTTAATTTCATCAAAATAGAAAGTGAATCCCCAGTTTCATGATTTTTTAAGTTTTTCGGCCGCTCCGGTAATCGAAAATAGGATTCTTAGTTGAATACCAATTGGACCATTAGGAAGTCACACATTGACTAACACCTATCTATTCTATATAAACCGCTCTCTCTCTCTCTATAAATATATATGTATATAATATAATACATCTTTTATTATTATTATTTAATATATTTTGATTTTAGAATGGTTACAATTCAGTTTTCGAGAGAATAGTTCCATTTATCACCAAAATCCAAAGTTTTAAGTTTTGTTAACACTGTGTTTTGTTGTAAAATCAAGAATCCGACTTGAATTCGCTCCAATGTTTCTCACTGCTACCACTTTCGTGTGTTAGCAGTACCGTCACGCCATGTGAGGTCGCGCGGCGACGGCGTAAACTAACCAACGACGCCGGGAACGTCCAAAGCAGTCGGCGCTGAGCCAGGGACACTAGCGGTGCTCTCTGTTTAGAACGTCCGAAATATATATATAAAAAAGCCTACTCGCGATTTTGAGCGACGTGCGGTCAAATTCGCAAACGTAATCTTTCACGAAACAAAATTACTTTGCACTTATAAGACAACAAATGAGCGAAGATAGCAAGTTTTTGTTTTTTATTTTTATGGTTTTATAAAAGATGAAAAATAAATAAAATAAGTTATTTATTATACATGCTAAACAAATTTTATGCAGCATTTATTAAAATCTGTTCTTTTTTAAAAATGACATGCTAACAATCATCTATAGTTGATGTTTAAATGTAATTTATGTCAGTCACGTGGCGACACCCAAGCGTTTCTTTAAAAACATTCCTTGGCATACGAACGTCAATACTTGTTCAGGGATAGTGTTTTTTACAACGTACAATCACATAACATACTGCCCAGGAACATCTGCATTGAATTTTGCGGTTAAGTTTGGACGTTCCTATGAAAAGCGAAGGCCAATATGCGACGGTCACATGCACAAGTGTATTTTCCATTGAAGAAAAAAACTTTCGATTTTCATGAAAAATATATTTTGCTTTTAATTGTTTTTTTAAAAATAGAATATTTCACGCCATATGCTTCATTGATTGCAGTGTGATAGATCATTATGTTACATATAGGTGTTCTGATATAAACGATTTTTCATTTAAAAGAGGGTTCGATTCTATTTCGTGGAAACGATTTGCTATATTCAACGTAAAACTGGGTGTTTTCAATGACATATTCTACGCAAATTATTAATGTGGTTAGCTAATGGAAGAGTGTTTACATTATATTGTACCTTTTTGATATGTGAGTTTTGATAGATCATCAGTGTGTTAGAAAAAATATCAACCAATATTTTATTATTTGAACCTTTACGTAGCTCAGCACAAGATTGAATACAGAACAAATTTGAATACGTATCATCGACTGAATGTGAGGAACAGAAGTGTTTTAATTTTCTGGCTTCTATTTAACAGAAAGGTAACAAGATGAGAGCAACGCGACGTGAGTGGCGTTTTGTTTCGAACGATAGAGCGATAGAAGAAATCGATTAAAAGGTTTATTTTAGATATTATCTTTTATTCTTTAGTGAACGTTGAAAGTGGTCTTTATAAANAAAAAAGGGGGGGGGAAGGGGGGGGGGGGGACCGTGAATATTTCAAGCAAAGACGTGGCCGGGTGTGATCAATGGACGGTATGAGGGGGTGGTGGCAGGTGGTGGCCGTGGTGGTGGTCACGCTCTGTTGGGGGCGTGGTCCCCGGTTCGCGGACGGTTTCAGTTGCGTGTGCAGCCTGTCAGAGTGCGAGGAACTGAGCGAAGAGGACTGCCCCGGCGAGGAGACCGTATGGGACCCTTGCGGGTGTTGCCGGGTATGCGCCCGGGTCGAAAACGAGCCCTGCGGGGGGCCCTACGGTTTCCACGGGTCGTGCGCCAGGGGGTTGGAGTGCGTCGTGGCTGCCCCGGCCACCGGCAAGGCCGTCCAAGACGCTAACTCCGAGGGAGTCTGCACGCGTGAGTCAAGATAATGACTTCCCTTTTGGGTTAAATTTTACTATATATATATAATAAATTATCAATTAATAAATATATTTTATAATAAATTATTAAATATTATATATATAAAATATAATTCATATATGTATATACTATTTTCTTAAATTTGATTTGTTAAAAACCAAACTGAGATTGATTTCAAAAGTTGACATCACACCCGAGTTGAATATAGGCTAACACTCTTTATGAAATTACACCCGCAGTGGTGGCTGGATGGTCTAAGGCGTTTAAACTCACGTTGAACTATGTCGCCATTGATGGGAATATTAGACTTTGAATATAGGCAGGATGGATCACTTGTTTTATGCAGGGTTTTTTTCCCATCCTCTTTTATTCTCTTTAACTTGGGGGAATTTATTCTAAGCTACTTTTCTTCTTATTACATCCTAGAGTAAGTCATTAAGTAACCGTTGTGTTTAACATTTTGAAAAAAATAAATAAAAAATAGTGATAATCAGAAATATGTATTCATACCTACTCGTTTAGGAAAAAAAAAAGGGGGGAGCGAATTGTGGTTAAGTATTTTGTTTATTAATTCTTATTTTCAAAATTGTTATTAGTTTTGGAGATCTTTTTGACACACTTACTTGGAACATTTTAATTTGTAATTATTACAAAATATTAAAAATTATTTAAAACATTTATACGACGCAGGTTAAGTTAACATTACCTTCCATTATAAATCTATTTTTTGACTTGTATCATTCCTATTAAAAAAAATTATATACAAATTTTTGCAGGAATGTTAATTTATTAAATACGTTTAAGAATATAAATTAGTTAAATCAAATTTATAAAGTTAATCTCATCTTCAACCACACACAATTGAGATTTAAGTTTTTAAGTTTTTAGAATTAAGATACAAATAAACCTGTTTTGGTGGCCGTATGGTCTAAGGCGTTACTCTCGTGCTAGGCAAGACTGCCGGTGACAGTGAGATCGGGGTTCAAATCCCGAAGGTTTCCCCCCCGAAATTGTTTCCCACTCTCCCTCCACGCAAATATGAGTACACTTTCTCTAAAATTAACTCTTCAACTCATTAGCTTAATTAGTACATAGGCGCATAACCCGAACAGGTATTAAGACGTGAAAAGATAATAATATGTGTACTTGAAGGAATCAAAAATTAAGACAACAAAACGTCAAGTTGATGTTCTATTTACAAAACGAAATAAAACTACAATGAGATCGAACCTGTAGTGAAATAATGAGTTAAAACGTATCTTTGTAAATATTTCATTCTTCTTGGTGTGGTTTGAATATCAATAATTGAAGAAGGGGGTTTCATATTGTCTTTAGTTAATTTTTACTATATATGTTATTCACTTGTTTGAATTGTCTCAAAATATTTCTTTAATTTTGTAGCATTGAAATTGATACAAGTGCACCAAGTCTTTATAAATTAACAGAAGTAATATTTGCTATTTTTTTCTCCCAAATCCCTTGTAGTCGCTGGTTTTTGTATTCCATTTGGAGCTAAGTCTAAATATGGTCAAAAACTGCGTCTTTATTACTCATATTGATCTTTTACAAGTCACTTTTAGTACTTGATTGTTCTATACCATACGAAATTAAGCCCAAATTAGACCAAAAATGGCCTCTTTATTTCTCATATTGACCTAAGTCACTATATATGACACAATGCACCAATATTTTATGAAAATACTCTCAATAGCCAAATAAATATTCTCAAGAAAACTATGCTACATAAGCTACACTATTTTACCCGCTTCGGTGGCCGCATGGTCTAACGCGTTACTCTCGCAGTAGATTAGATTTTCAATCACGGAGAGATTGAGGTTCGAATCTCGGTCGGGTGTACTAAGAGGTTTTTTTTTCAAAATGGTTTTTAACTCTCTTCCCACGCAAATTCTGGTACACTTCATCTTAATAAAAACCTTCTTAATCCCTAAAATCATTAGTGTATTAGTACATAAGCGCTTAACAGGAACGGGTAGTAGGACCCGGTGCTAAAAAATAAAAATACTATTTTATTTGACTATTATTTTAAGTTTATCTAGAAAATTCAGTAAAATATAAATAGGCCCTATATTATGTTTAGCCTTTTTTAATTAACTCTTTTTAGATTGATATTGATGTTATGTAATCATGTTTGCAATAAATGTAAGTACTTTATTAAGTAAATGCAAGTTATAGAGTTTTTGAAAATACACTTTCTAAATTTATAATCTATCGCCATGAGTCTTTTATCCTGGATAGAGGCTATTATCTTGACTAAGAACCATCACCCCGACTATTGCATATCAGCCTTACTATAGGAGCAGGACTATACGATATCACCATTGCTAAAGGCTATCACAACGGATGTCTATTGCACTTGTTATAGGCTATCACCGGGAATAAAGGCTAATATTACCATTGGCTATCACAACGACTATGACCTATCACTCCGGAAAACGTGTATCACCATGATTATACTTAGGCCATAACCCTTGCTATAGTCTATCACTCTATGAGATATCACCTCGACTGACATATATCGCCTTTTCTATAGACTATCACAAGGACTATCACCCTTTTTATGTATGTACTATCACCCTGATTATGAGCTATGATCTTGACTCACGTCTATCACCCTTGATATAGGCTATCACCAGACTTTGAGCTTTCAGACTCAAGGGCTCTCAGTGAAAACTCTAATTTTAGAATAGTCTTCCAACAAAATCTTTCTCGCAAACGTGATCTTATTTTTGTTTCTAGGACAGTGGATTTGTTCAACTAGTTTTATAAAAAGCTGTTCTCAAAATGTCAGGGAAAATATTGACTGTTAACATTTATTATACCTTTTGAGAGAATTCTAAATAGGAAAATTAATTTCACTCTCACATATTTAAAAAAAATATACATTAAGCTCTGAATTAATTATAATGTTAGCAAAATTATACAAACGTTAAAGTTTAGTCAAACGTCCTGAACTGTTGATAGGTAGTTTGGACTTACTAAAATATTTTTCAAATTCTTAGCCATATCAAACTATAATAGCTTTTAATTTTTATTATTGGTGGATATTACTATTGGTAAAGAATAAATTAATCTAATTACATGATTTAAAAAAAAGACTCCTGGACACGAATACTCCCGTATATCTAGGAATAATTTTTTCAAAAACATAATTATATTGTAATTTTTTAGTTTTATGAAACTAAAATTTAGTTACAAATATACAGTACAAATATATAAATATTTGCAACAGAAAATAAGTACTACAGAATATAAATAATATCATTTCCTAGTTTCTTAGCACTGCATTTTTACTACTTGTTCATATGCACTAATTACGCTAATGAGTTATAGATGAGGAAAGTTGAATTTTGAGAGAGTGTAGCCACATTTGTTTGGAGGGAGAGTGGAAAATCATTTTAGAAAACCACCCTCAGTACACCCGACCGGGATTCGAACCCCGTTCTTCCTGTCATCGGTGGTTTAGTCAAACACGAGAGTGACGCCTTAGACCATGCGGCCACCAAAGCAGGTAAGTTTTTATTAATTCATACTATTCCCACAAATATTTTTTCCCCTCTAAATTTAAAGAATGTCTTAACACCAAACCTAAACAAACACGATAACACTGAGTGTGAATCCAAACAAGATTTTTTTGTGTGTTTTTGGCGGTTAAACTGTTCGTATTTGAGCGGAATTGTGAGTTTTTATGTTTGGAAGTTCAAATATTTGCTGTATCAGAGGGGATGGGGTGCTACAACGGATTGTTCGAGACTAATCGGACATCCAAACAAACACTATTCTTTGACGTTAACACCCCTAGCCGAGGGTGGATTTTTTTTTAGTTGGATTACAACCAGTAAAGCTTCGAAATAGGTCAACTGCGTTGTAGATCTTTTATAGGATTTGTTTTAGTTGACCAATAACGGAAGTGATCGGCGAATTGCTAGTTATTATAGCTGACATTTTGGGTCTAATAATTTATATGTGGACGTAAAGATTATGACGAAGTACTCAAATATACATTACAATTGCTTGCCTCGTCCAAAAATTGGGTTATATTTTTGTCGGTCCAAAACAAAACTATTTTCTAGTCAATAAATTGATATTAAAGTTATCTATAAAAACTTACCTTGATTTTATTACAAATCAGGGTTGAAAAAAATACCTGGTTGTTTGAAAAATCCCCCAAAAATTTTGTTAAATTGATTTTTATTGGATTATATTGGGTTATATTGTTTTTTTGGGGGATTAATTTATTAATTTATTATGTACTGGTATGCTATCTGATTTAACCATTCATTCAAAATAAATATAGTAACTATTCGGGAACAAGTGAAACATATTTTAATTTTAATATATTAAAGAAAGGAGTAATAAGAGACCTAATAAAAGGAAAACAATAATGCAACAATGTTTCTTGGCAACAATACTTCTAAGAAATACAAACAATAGACAATGGTCTGTAAAATTCTTACCTATGCTTTATTTAATAATGGTAGTAGAAGCACTGACACAAGGTGCTTGGTAATATATTTAGTCCAAAAAGGGATTAGGATAATGGGGAGTGGAGGAGGTTACATATTGATTAGCTATATACCCTGTACTCATCACATACATTGATAGGAAACTCAAGTTTCGCATATTACGGTGGGCAGGACATGTGGTGCGAATGGAAGAGTATCGACTGGCAAATCCATTGGGAAGATCTAGACGCAGATGGGAGGATAACATTAGAATGGACCTGAAAGTGATAGGGTCTAATGAAGTGGACTGGATAGAATTAGCTCAAGATAAGGTTAGGTGGCGTACTTTAGTAAGTGTGACAATGAACTTTCAGGTTCCTAATGCCATAGATTAAATAATTAAGTAAAAGTTTCGATATTTAGAAAATAATGTTTTAAGGCGATTGGCCCTTTTCATTTGGCGTGGAAATGCAAAGCCATGGAAACAAACGGTTATCTTCAAGAATTTTTATTGTTATTAAATTTTCTTTTCGGAAACTGTTTTATCAAGAATAGAAGCATGTTGATTAAGTTATACTTTTTATATACACACCTCCTCTATAATTTTAACAATGATTAAATATCAATAATTTTGACATTTTTCAATAGAAAACTGCCGGATGCATAGCAAAAATAAGAAAATGTAACACCTAATAAACATTGATAAATTATCTTAAAAGAGGTGTTAAAATATTACAGTAAAAATTTCACTCGTTCTCGAGAAAACTGATATTTCCAAACGTATGATTTTTACGCAAGACCAGTCCGGTAGCTAGCGCCATATACGTTTTCCGTGATCCATCTGTTCTTGTTGGCGCGGAAGGATACTTTGGTTGGTTGTGAAGCCACGCCACGCCTTTCACCCTCCCACCCACAATACCAAAAAAAATAAGTTTTAGACTTGCACTCGACAAGGCCAAAGGCCTTAGGTTTAGATTGTATGTGTATTTTCTTTAAGGTATTCAATAAACGTAATCGTCAAACCTATGTCTAGGCTGATGCTAAATTGATATATACTATCAATAACTATATAAAACACAACATAGTGAAATGCTATCAATTTTGGGAGAAAAGATATGCTTTAATTTCCTAAAAGATCTTTTAGATCTAAACTGGACGGTATTATTCTAATTAAAAAAAGATAAAATATGCTATACATAAAATATATAAGAAAATATTCATGTTTGTTGCTTCAAAACTTCAATAGTTTGTGGTCGGCCCAATCACCGATGAATCTTGTGTAACGTCACACGGTGTTATTGAGGCTCCATAGTCATGTGAACCAGAGTGTACATCATTGGAACATAGCTGATGGAAGCCCCCCCCCCTCCCTCCCACGTGAATATATCTGCGGACCATTAATACCTGAGACCCTCATGTTGCGCAACATCTCTCTCCTCCTCCTCCTCCTCCTCCTTCCTATATCCTCTATCCACATAGGGGAGGGAGAGAGGTACTAGACAGTCGAGAATCTCGATGAACTATCGATTCCCACGTGTTATTACAAGTTATAGTTGATAACCACGCATATACCGTGCTAAACCGCAGGTACATACTGCTTGCGCACCATCATATGATGGACTTACCTACCCTCTTCGTCTCTATTACCCCTTTCCAACCGCCTTCTACATACAAGTATGTTGAACATGTATCCTTTAGGTAAACTCACCGTTATTGCTAAGGCTCAACTTTCTATCTATGTTTAAAGAAAATAGAAAAAACGAACGTGTAAGGCTATTGGTTCCCAAACTCCATTGGCTTACGACCCACTTAAATTCTGTTTTATATTTGGTGGGCCACCAAGATTTTTAAGGTATGGTATTTTCTTTTTTCAATAAATGTCGCAAATATAAATGATATAGTTTAATAGTAGGTAAACTTCTTTCTTTTTAGTTATTGTAAAAATTGTTAACGTCATTAGAAAAATAAAAGTGCTTTGTTCACTATGTAAAGAACATAATTGTTTTTAAATTTGTCTACGTTCATTTTTTTAAAACAGGATAGTTGAGACAACTGTAGGGGGATGAATTATGTTTCTCGGATTCAGAGAGACACTAGTTTTCAACTTAAATCTATTTCAATTCAACGTCTGTTTCCAGGTTGATTTTTTTCAATACCGAATAGATATTCACTAGCCACTAAGAGCGGTATGCAAGAACGATGCTAAGTAAGGCTAAAGTACCAGTCGAGCACAAGTATAGTCGAAGAAAAGTCCTTGTCAGTTCTATTAGATGCCTTGCTAGAATGTCTGGCTAGAAGACACGTGATTAAACCTTACACAAAGATGCCACACTCCGTCAGGAAAAAAGTAAATGCAACCACTTCTTTCTATAGTGACGATTTTGCTAGTTAATTTAACAAAACTGATAATAAACGAACAAATGTCTTTTAAATTGGAATAAAATGTGAAAAACAATGTGTTTAGTGTATAAGAGTATTGGAATAGATATAAAATAATAATTCAATTATAAAAAATATTAACACAGAATTTTGTACTAAGGTGTAGAAGAAAAGATCACGGGAAGAAATAACAAGTAAATTTAACTCTACCTGTAATGTCCAAAAGGCGAGTGTGGTTTGATCAGTATAGGCCTTTCATTTGGATCTGCTATATTATATCGATGTTTATCACTTGAGTAGTTGGCTACTTGGACTAGTGGTCACTGTTCTCGGCTACAGATCTAGAGGTCCCGGATTTGATCCTCAGCAATTACAAAATTTATCTTTGAAGCAATGGGTCTCGAACGGGATCAAACTCGGCCTCGTGAGGACAATTGAGGAGCTACTTGAATAAATAAGTAGAAGCTCCGGTTTAGAAAACTAAGAATAATGGCCAGAGGGATCGTTATGCTGACTACATGACACCCCCAATTCGCAAATGTTAGCACTATCATTGATAACGGTGGTGGCCGCTTGATTGGTATAGCTCGCTTTAGGGCTCAAACCATCGAAATATAGATCATCTAGGCTCGCCATATTCTATCACGAAACATACATGCCATCTCTATAGCTCATATGCATCACGCCATCTTGAGGAATATCATCGGAGATAAGTCGAATGTCAGTCCAAACCTGCTCGCGACAGTACTTCGATGTGACTCAGAAGCGACTAGCTTTATTGCGTCACTGAGCCGATAAATCGTCGTTATGGATTAGGAAAGTGAAATGCACCCACATTTTTGTGGAGGGAGAGTAGGAAATCATTTAGTAAAATAACACCCTCAGTACATCCAATTGTATTTCAAAGCATGACCTCTTCTTCACAGGCAAACTACACTACTGTAGATGAGCCTGATATTAATTTTGTACGCCCAACGATGTGGGTAACAAATGATTATTCAATCTAAACAATGTTAATATCACTTGTGGAAAATATCCTCCGGTGCCCTTGGCCGGGATTTGAACCCCAGCCTCCCTATCAGTGTTTACCAAAGTACAAGTAATAATTGCGAGGATAGCAAATCAGATTTTATAAAAAAGTACTTCTCTAATGAAATTGATTTGATATTTAACACCTTAGTTGAGTTGGTTGCACGTCTGCCTATTAATATAAGGATCTTGGATTCGATTCCCACCAAGGCCGAAAATGCTTCATTGTGAAATGGAATTGCTCCTTTGACTTGGATGTTAACTAACCGATGTATAGTTTGGCTGCCATGTCTATTTTATAACTAATATATAATGAGAGCCTAATAAACATATACTAATAACAAAACTAGGTTAAGATTTAATAATATAGACCTCCTGGGTAGTAGACAAACATACTAGCAGTGAGGCTAAATCTGAAAGTAAGATGCAGAGTTTATATATTTTATTGTTAGTCAGGACTTCGAGACTTGGTAATCTCAATATACCTTAAGCTCATCTACCTGTTTAATCTCTATCGAAGTTCCTCCACCCACACCCTTCCTAATTATTCCCCTCCTCTCCCGGGAGAAATGAAACCTGCGATAAGCGCAGTGTTATCGCACCCTCGTCTAAACCGGGTCATTACACCCTTTTTTCCCTTCTTTTTTACTTCTTCTTTAAGACAGAGATAAGGACTTAAAGCTCACAAGAGGACCTCCGATTAGCTCTTGCGAGAAGTACTAAGGGTTTCCCCTTTTCGAATATGGAATGGCCCGGAGCAAATTGCCCACTATACCGTCCCGCTAAATTATGGCCGGATCTTGATTTAACAAAGGTTTTTATAGTGTTTAAAAAGATCCACGTCGCTATTTGTTTATGCCTAGTTTTACTACTTCATAAATTTTCTTCTGAGAAGAAACTTTTAAAACATCCACACTTTTATAATTGCTTACCTTTAATTATATATTTGCTGTAGGAAGCAAATACTGTCTCCATTGGACCTTGTATTTTCCTCGAATTAATAATTTTTAATCTCGTTATCTTCCACTGCTTCCTAGTACTTGTTAGTGTCTACACTAATTACAATAGTTTAATAGGAATGAGGAAGGTAGAGTTTTAGAGGAAATGTACCCACACATGCGTGGAAGGAAAGTTAGAAGCCCTTTAGGAAAAAAACCCTCAGTACACCCGGACAGAATTCAAACTTCAATCTTCCTTTAGAAAATCCAGACTAACATGAGATTAACGCTTTAGACTCTGTGGGTTTTGAATTATTTATTTATTTAAATTGTTTGTAAATTGTTTACAACCTTCCTATTTTCATATTATTCGTCTTGTTAAAGACCTGTGGTAGTGTTATGGGTGCTATGCATATAGACCAATTTGTGACCGATGGATCTTATCTAACAACTCCAACATTTAGAAGATATACTTCCATTTGTTCATAAGCTAGTAGATGATAAATATTAATACCAAATCAATTTCGGCCACAAATTCAAAAATTACGTATTTTTGTGCGCACTTGTGTTTAACTATTCGTAGGCTATGGCCTACCCCATATCTACATTAATTATGTAGGGAGGAAAAGGGTAGAAATGAGAGGAAATGTGGAGGCATATACTTGGGGGGAGAGTAGGAAAAAGTTTAGGAAAGCCACCCTTAGTAACCAACTAAGATTCAAACATCTACCTACTCATTACCGGAAAACCAGACTGGATGGGGGTCCCTTGCTTCTGTTTTAAAGTTTTTTCTATCACCACGTCTTACCACCTGTTCAGGTTATAAGCATATATGATCATTTTTAAAATGAGGTAGGGATGAGGAAGGAAGCATTTTAGATGTAACCTACCCTCATCTGCGTGGAAATAGAGTGGGAAACCACTTAGGGAAAAACACCCTCAATAGACTCGACTGAAATTAGAACCCCGACCTCCCGTTTTCAGCAGACCAGTCTAACACGAGAGTTATGCATTATACCATTCGGCCATTGAAGCGGATTGTTTTTAATTTAAGTCCCATTTTCATAGGAGGGGATGTTTTTTAAAAAAATTAAAAAATTCTTTTTTGTGGCCAAAATTGACATAATTTTAATATATTATTAGCGTTATTGTGTTGAATGATAAACGCTATCAAAGGTGACAACTGCAGATAATATGCCTTGACTTATGAATACATGAAGGTAGATCTAGTAGCTTTCTTAGCTATCTGATAAGGCTCTTTGTATTAAAAATGGATTGTAGATCCACCAGTTAGTGTATCGTATAGAACCGATGTTATGGTAGATATTCCGCCCCCCCAAGTCGGCCGTGCAGTACATGAG
>CABFWB010000332.1:170103-189918 GCA_902151455.1 Timema bartmani | reverse complement strand
GTACATGAGTTTAAACACTCCCCCCCCCCCATTTCCCCGCTCACCCACTAGTAAACATCAGCATGATAACGTGATGAAAGCCCGCGCTCGATACATACTCAACCAGCGGAATGCTCTTGCATTATGAATCGTTCCGAGCCTGACCCCCGCTCGGCTTCAAGTAAAAGAGGGCTTGGGTAGGTTGCGGCCACTCAACCAGTTAGGTTTAAGACTAACGAACCGTGAAGCAGCGAGTAATGAGAGACCGCTCTAGTTTATTAGAATAGTTGTCAGAACACTTAAAGTATGTCTATACACATACACATACACTAGACCTGTTTGGCTTTATTTATCCCATAGCAAGAAGACTCTTTAACTTTAAGATCCAACGAATGTTTTAACCAAGTGTAACGCCGTGAAAGGGGGGAGGGGGGTGGCGCGTAAATATGGTCACTCGTGAGATGGTGGATAAACTGTTGTAATTATTTATGATTTTAATGGCTTTCAACAACAACAACAAAAGACTAAACTCTGTTTCTATGCGTATCATTATTGCTAACAGTTTCTTATAAAATATTAATATTCTTTGACAAATTTAAAAAGACAAATTTTCTTCTGTTGCTTTTTACATACGCTGTTAGAGTGTCGGGAGGAAAAACAAATAATTTTTAACCATAGGTTTTTATAAAAAAAATTTAACTTTGAAATTTCACACATTTTATCCACGCCTACAAATTTCCGCCCACACTGCAATAATATTTTTTTTAAATGAGAATCCAAATTTTATATATACTTATATAATTAAATACCTAAACGCATAAGTTAGATATTCATAAAATAAATGGTACGGCGCACCGCACAGACTTTCTCTCTCTTTCTATAAACTCGTAAGATTTCTGAACGGAATAATGTACATTGTATCATCACCACTCCACATAAGAACACGCATAAAATAATATACAATGATATATAATCAATGAGAAAAGAGGCGCATCTTTGTCCATCTAAGAGCATTTCAAACAGTTTAATGTCTTCCACAAGGGTCAACACTTCGTATTAAAATTTCGATTTCTGGTTAAAATTTTAACATTTTATAAGGTGTTGCAGATCTTCAAGTCATCGCATTGATATTTAATTATTCATTTATACATTTTGACCAATAAAAAATGTAAATATTGACTATTGAGTCTAAAATGGAGATAGATCATTGCTATGCAAACATTTCTCCTAAGAGATTTAAGGAAAAATAACATACTTTTTTAGATACTTATATTTAATTACTCTATGGCATTGGAGAATTATTGCGTTAAGACTTAAGTAGTATATGTTTACAACTAAAGCTCACAAAATTGTATTAATATATTTGCAAATATCTCAGAAACTGCTGCTTTTATAAAAATATATGTCAAATAAAAGTTTTTTATTTCTAATAGTCCTACAATTTTGCAATGATAAGTTGTTTAGTTTCTCCAATAGTTGTGGAGATACGGAAATTAACGCTTCTGTAAAGTACCCTAAAAATCATTTTCATAGGAAAATGAAAATAGCCAGTTTATTTATAATCTTAATCAACGCCTAGATACGAATTTTAATCAAAATCGTTTGAGCAGATTTTGAGAAAACCAAATTTTTCTCTTTTCGCCCTTCAGTAAACTACCCTTAATTTTAAGTTTTTATAGACACACAGACAGACGGCATTGCAAAGACTATTTTTTAGGGTTCGGGGGGTCATGAGACGTCGACATCCATCAACATTTCAGGTTAGTTTTTTTTTACGGTCGCAATACTTAAACTTTAATGTCCAAAAAGTTAAAAAAATTCATATAATTGCGTATAGATTGAAAGTTATTGATTTTATAAAAATATGTTTCGGATAAAATATCTGTATTATAAATATATATACATATTTGTAATGCTAAGTAATTTCATATCTCAAATAGTTTCGGAGCTATTATAAAAAATGTTAATTGACGCATCAGACCGGAGCCCTTAAAGCCATTTTGCCGAAATATTGAGGGTAGCCATTTTGTTTGGAATATTTATTAATGTTTATAAATGAAATTTAATCAAAATCGTTAGAGCCGATTTTGAGAAAATCGACTTTTTCTCTTTTTGCCCTTCAGTAAACTACCCTTAATTTTAAGTTTTAATAGACACACAGACAGACGGCATTGCAAAGACTATTTTTTAGGGTTCGGGGGGTCATGAGACGTCGACATCCATCAACATTTCAGGTTAGTTTTTTTTACGATCGCAATACTTAAGCTTTAATGTCCAAAAAGTTAAAAATATATATATAATTGCGTATAGATTGAAAATTATTGATTTTATAAAAATATGTTTCGAATAAAATATTTGTATTATAAATATATATACATATTTGTAATGCTAAGTAATTTCATATCTCAAATAGTTTCGGAGCTATTATAAAAAATGTTAATTTACGCATCAGACCGGAGCCCTTAAAGCCATTTTGCCGAAATATTGAGAGTAGCCATTTTGTTTGGAATATTTATTAATGTTCATAAATGAAATTTAATCAAAATCGTTAGAGCCGATTTTGAGAAAATCGACTTTTTCTCTTTTTGCCCTTCAGTAAACTACCCTTAATTTTAAGTTTTAATAGACACACAGACAGACGGCATTGCAAAGACTATTTTTTAGGGTTCGGGGGGTCATGAGACGTCGAAATCCATCAACATTTCAGGTTAGTTTTTTTTACGATCGCAATACTTAAGCTTTAATGTCCAAAAAGCTAAAAATATATATATAATTGCGTATAGATTGAAAATTATTGATTTTATAAAAATATGTTTCGAATAAAATATTTGTATTATAAATATATATACATATTTGTAATGCTAAGTAATTTCATATCTCAAATAGTTTCGGAGCTATTATAAAAAATGTTAATTTACGCATCAGACCGGAGCCCTTAAAGCCATTTTGCCGAAATATTGAGAGTAGCCATTTTGTTTGGAATATTTATTAATGTTCATAAATGAAATTTAATCAAAATCGTTAGAGCCGATTTTGAGAAAATCGACTTTTTCTCTTTTTTCCCTTCAGTAAACTACCCTTAATTTTAGGGGTAGATATCCAATTCCAAAAACCCCTCGGGGCAACCCTATGAAAACCCTAGATATCAAGTTTCAGCTCAATCGGTAAAATAGTTTAGGCTCTAGTTGGAGGTACAGACAGACAGACAGACAGACAGACGGAAATTCAAAAACCACTTTTTCGGAATCAGGGAATCATGAAACGTCAAGATTCATCAAAATCTCGAGTTCGATTTTTTTGACGATCACTATACTTTCTCTACCTGTAAGATAGAGAGAAAGTAAAAATAAGTCAACTCCGGTATTATCCTATTCCTTTGGAAAATAACATGACGCCGTGAGATAGATATAATACTACTTTTCACACATTCATGTATTGCGGTGTGTATTGTTGTTATTTACAGGATCTCAATGTAAATTCACATATTGTGAAGTATATAATATACTGTATGTATTATATATTAATAAATTACTTATTAATATATAATATATAGGCCTATTATATAATATATATATATTTATATGCACATACTACATTTCAAACAATACTAAAACTCTTCACACAGTTGTGTATATTGCTGATTAGTCATAATATATATATAACTAGTAGAACTAGCCAGCGTTGCCTGGGGTAACCACGTAATGCATTAAGTGGTTACCCCTTGCAACGCTTTTCTTGTTTTCAAATAGACAGAAAAAATCATCTTTATTTTATTCCTTCCAACACAGTTTTTAATAAATTTAAAAAAAACTAATCAAAATTTTAAAATTCCAGCTCCAAGATGCACATGTTAGTGCAGAGAGGCTACTAATTTTTAAAATCTCAAACCTCTGCTTCCGATAGATTTCGCATAATGCTCATGACAGACACATAAACTCTTCATTTTATTAATAACGTTAACTCTTCTCAAATAACCTTGTGTTGCTGGATGTTTTACATTTCAATACAAAACAACAACATTAAGTCTCCTGGAATATATTTTTACAAGATAATTTCAAAATATTGTTTGTATATGTTACTTGTTAGTCTATCATTAATGTTAGCTTACACAATTGAAATAGACCTAGACTTTGAATACCTAATGTATTTTTAAAACATGTACTGTTAATGCAGTCAATCATATATGACCAAATATTGGTCACAGAAGAAATAAAAAAATACAGTTAAATTACCATCATAAAGGCTTTATCTGACAATGAAAAAAGTTACTAGATCTACTTTCATTTATTAATACGTTAAGACATGCTATCTTGAGCCGTCACTTTTTATATAATAGAGTAACAACACTTTCAAAATAACCCTAGTAATATATCAAAATTTTACCAATGCTGACTGGAAAAAACATGGGTTTATATTTTATAAAGTCTCTTCCTGTGAAAATTGGACTATATGTTAAACTGCTGCCATAATTACTTGAATTTATTGTTCATGGTGCATCTTATTCTATTTTTACAGTTTGGAACGTCAACTTGTAACATAATAATAATATATCGGTGGGCTCACCAAATAGGGCGTCAGCACCGAATGTTATGGCCTGCGCCGGTGACAAGAAGCCTAGGGATCGTATCACAGATGTATTGGGGCAATTTCTAACAAAATTATTCCCACTTCTTCATTCAAACTATTTGCGATTCCTTTACCTCTCAATTATGCCTCACTAATCTTCAGGATAATGTAAACATGAGGATATCCCGGAAAGATAGTAAGACGCGTAAAAGAAAATTGTTTTTTAAAATAATTAAGTTTTAATGTAAATGGTTTTCCAAGTGCCCGACACGATGTGTTTGACTATGTAACAAACATATCTTTATATGATGACCTCATTCCATCACACTAGAAAAATATGTTATTTTTTAAGGTGAGATGGAGGGGGATGCGAGAAAATGTCAGTGTTTTTGAAGTTTTTACGGCAAAACTTTTTTGGCCAAAACAAGTAAAATATTGCTCCACTACAAACATAGTTTAGTTTTCTTCCCATGGTGATATCAACAGTTGTTGAATATCTGTCATGAGCATGGTAGCATTATATAACAAAACTTTTTTAATTAATAGAAAAATTTCTCATTAATTTCCAGAACACCCTTGAAAAGATAATCAACAACTGTTGATATTACCATGTGAAGAAAATGAAATTCTATATTTGTAGTGGAGCGATTTATTTTAAATTTTGGCCAAAAATATATTTCGCCATAAAAACTGCAAAAAACACTGGCTTTTTCCCGTGCCCCCTTCCATCCCACCTGAGTACTGTATCTTAAGAAATAAATATACTCTACCATAAAAAGTAAGGCGATACTTTTTCCCTTATTAATGCAAGATTTAAGTACAATCTTAACACCCCCGTTAAATATATTTTCCAGGGTGTAACCGTAGCTTGACGTGGCCCCATACATCCCGTAGTCCAGAGAGAGCCATTCAACGCTGTAAATTCTAAGCTGGGTCACAAGTGTTTGTGGTTCAAATCCTGAGCCTCTAGAAGTCCACAGTAAACAACTCCTTGTTACGTTAGCCTGGTAGAATACTACAACAACCGCACCGCCAGGGGTGTACCGAATTCTGACCCGGCGTGACCTTTTAAGAAACAAATAGAGAATAGTGATACTTTTGCGAGGGGAAGATTTGGCAAACGTTCAAATTTGTTTTTCATGTGTAGAGCGTTTTAATACACGTCAATGCTATCCACATATTCAAACAGCTGCTAAAAGAGGGGGAAGGTAAAATATAATAATAATAATAATAATACTTAGCACCGCGTCTAACTACCGGTTAGGGTCATACGCTTAAGTACGAATTGCGCTAATGGGTTAGGAATTTGGAAGGTTGAATATAGACGAAGTGAACCCACATTTGCGTGGAAGGAGAGTGGGAAACCATTTAGGAAAAACCACCACAGTTCACCCGACCGAGAATTGAACCTCGATCTCCCCGTCCTCGGCAGTCTAGCTCAACGTGAAACAAGCGCGTTGGCTAACTACGCCACCGAGGCGGGTTGTAAAATATAGAATTTAGAGGAAATATGCATGCGTTTGTGTAAAAGAGAATGTTAAATCATGTATCAAAAACAAAATTCATTACATCCAGCCGGGGGGTTGAGCCCTAACCTTCATATTATCGGAAAACCAGGCCAAATGAGGTCAACACCATAGCCCTTATGCCCACCGATACGGATAAGGTGTTTTTATAAACGAAGAAAGCTTCTAGCGGTACTTGGAGCGGATATACAACAGTTTTGAGTAGAGATTTGAATAGAACCGCAGCGGTGAGCATGCGGATAAAGGAGTCCGTCTATCTGGTATGACTTACCAGCGTTGGGGTGGTCGGGGTTACAAACCAATTTATGGGCGTACTGAGATTTTTATACATAATTGTTTTTCACCCTCCCTCTATGCAAATACTGATACACTTCCTAAAAACTACACATTTATTCCCCCTACCTCATTAGTGTAAATATATGGATGGACTGGATAGGGAAGGATTTGACCACCGGCTGATTGCAATGGAGGCTTTCCCTCCATTTATTTATTTTATTTATTGTCTTTATTTTCCAACACTTTGTCAAAGTTAAGGCTAGTTTTCCTTGTCTTACACTTAGCCAATTAAATTAACACGCTTATAATAACAATAGTTAATATAAAATTGATTGTATAAAATTTCTAAAATGATCGTTAGATTACCTCCACCCATTCTTCCATTATTCATACAATTACTCCAGCATTTACTTATCAACAGTTTTATTTGAAATGTTTACAAAAGCGAAGAGAAGTGAAGAGCTAGATTCTCTTATAAATAATATTCCATTTGACTGCGGTTTTGAAAGCAGCCAACCCAGTCTATCCGCCCTTCCTTTTATCCTCCTCCCCATGATAAGATTACATCACTTTTTACATCCATTACTGTTTCCAGCCTATGACCTTGGTCAGTTTTTGTTCAAGCCATATATTTCCCACTGCCGGCGGGCTAGGCCTTTTGTAGCTTCATACGCCTTATAATATAACTTAGGACTAAGACAAGTTCAACATCCAGTCCCTGGCCGTTAATTTATCAATGTAAAAGGGTAAACCCATATTTTATCAATGATACTTTTTCCGGCCATGCCAGGAATCAAACCCGGGACCCTTTGCTCGGTAGACAGACACGCTACCGACTGAGCTAAGGCGTCGGATTCCACGATGGGATTCACATAGTGAAGTAGTTTTTCCTAACATCACCTCTTACTAACTATATATGTATATATATATATAATGTGGGTACACTTCCTCTAAAATTCAGCCTTCCTCATTCCTAACAAAATAGCTTAAACATTTAAAAATGGCATATGCTTAAAATCCGAACGGGTAGTAAGACGCAGTGATTAAAAAACAAGATAAAAACTATATAATTTAAGCAAAAATAATGTAATTACTTTTCAAACTGTAATTTCTATCACGTCCTTACTGTAATTATGTTTTTAAAGATATACATGTGTAAAAATAATTATGGCTAACGGGTGACTTGGCGCTCTAGGGTTAAGGTGTCGAACTCCTGTGCTGGTGGTCCGGGGCTCAATCCTCGGTCCCGGCACAGGTTTATCTGATTGACAAACCCTTCCTTCACCTCTGACAAGACGTGTATTAATCACAACTTGTGAATGTGTGAGGAATGCCGGGCCTCCACCGTGGTTCGGATCCTACGTTAAACTGTAGGTCCTCCATTTCATCTCACAGTCACTCTACCATTACACGTTAGCGTAAGTGCATATAACCCGAACGGGTAGTAAGACGCGGTGCTAATAATAATAATAATGATAATGATGATGATGATGATGATAATAACTATGGCTAACAGCTGGGAAAGCTTAAGGCACACACCCAACCCCTGTGTGAGGCTTCCGTGGATTCATTACGGCAGCTGCACCGTTCCCATCAGCGTATAGCACATCTAAGAGGAACCCACAGATCGATCTCTTTGTCATTTTCTGGGACCCTGATGCCTCTCAGGTATCCAATGCGATTTGATTGTGTCTATAAAATGCTCACATATCCTCGCTCACCACATGGACATGGTGTGACAAATAGTATGTAACTAATGCCGGAATGGGGTTAGGGGAGAAGGGGGAGGTTGACATTTATTTTACTAAATTAATTCGAGGATAAGCCCCTTTCAATGATCGGATAATATAGGTCCAAGGAATCATTCTCGCAATATACTGGACTGACGGTGATGAGAAGATCGAGGTTAGAATTCCGGTTAAATGTATTGAGTTTTTCCTATAAAATTGTTTTACCATCTTCTTTTCATGCAAATGCGGGTACACTTCCTCTTAATATAAACTTACTAACCTTATAACCACTAGCATAATTGGTACATATACGTATAGCCCGAACACGTAGTGCCAAGAAGAAAAAAAATTTGTGAATAAATCCAATTCAGGAACTCGTGGAGGCTTTGTGTGTTCGAATAGACCATAATAGTTCAAAAATTGGTTTGTTTTACTTTACTTTATTATTTTAAAAGGGTATATTAAATTGATTTTGTATTGGTCAAAAAATTTTAAAGCCTAATATTCATTGCACTTAGTCATCATTGACGGGGAGGTTGGAACTCAAATATAGGTTGGTCTCATGAAGCTATTTTCCGTATTTTATTTTGGTTCCCTCATTCTATTTGTAAACTAATGCAGGTAGTCTACATTTCATCTTAAATATATTTCTTCTTAACATCAAATCTTAGATTAACAACGTTGGCTTATTGGAGATCTCGAAGCTAATTTGCGAAGCGGGTTGCATCTTAACTTGACAAACCTAAGCACTAAAATACTTAGACGCCAATGTACGAAATAGAAAGAGAGGGAAGAAAATGAGAATTTTACCCTGAGAGGGCTCTTGTCTGTGTGCTGATAACCCTTTCCCTCTTCCTCTGACGAGTTTACACAGTCACTTTAATATTTGGACCTTGAAAACATTGATTTTATTTTTAATTTTAACATTTTCTTGTTTCATATTCTAGATAGACATATGCTACCACGGACTTTTTTAATCTACATCCTGGCAGGAAGACTCTTACAGGATTTTCGTCAACAAGACAAATAGCCTCAGTTGTAAAAGATTTATAAAAAATACGTTTTCAAACAAAACTATTTGATTGAAGATAAAAATAACTATTTTGTGACTCTGAAGGACTATATTTATAATTGTTTAAGAATGTTTTGTTTTTGTTTTAACATTATATCTTTAAAAACTCGCTGAAAAACGTAAATAATTGGTAAATCCTCTCTTGACCGGCCGTGCCGTCACAGGTAGGCAACGTCCTTAAATCATTAGATTGCGACCCCGAAGAGCACGGGTACATAACAGCGCAACCTCATGGTCCCAAAATAGAGCAGGCACAAAACAACGCAAGTGTACATTTGTACAGATTGTGCAAGTGTTTCTCGTGACCTTATAAGTGCCCTCTTTCTTCTCCAGAACAGCACAAGGGGGTCTGTGTTTAACTGGGTAGCAATAGCAGCCTTAACGCGGCTTTCACGTTACTGGCATTGAGCTTTTAGAGTAGGTTAGTTTATGTTAGGTTAGGTTATGTTAGGTTAAGTTAGGTTAGGTTAAGTTAGATTAGGTTAGGCTAGAGAACAATCAGGTTTCAAAGGGTGAAGTTGGACAGCCGTTAATTCCAGTAGCCTACACATTCCTGCCGCCAAACAAAAGCAAGGAAACAGACACTCGACTTTTTACAGCAATTAAGAATTACGCTTTTATGTACCTGCGTTATTTTGTACCCCGATCGTTTGCGCTGTTTTGTACCCACTTTTCGCTTGCGCTTTTATGTACCCGCGCTCTTCGGTAGCATATTCAATCATTAAGTCACCCTGGTGCTGTACGTTAACATTAAAAACAAATTAATTTTAGTACTAAGTTATTTTAAAAAATTGTAAATGTGCTATTAAACATTAAATATATTTTTATTTTTATTTTTATTTTACTATTAGTCAGAATTTACCAAAATAAATAATGTTTATTGCTTTTAAACTTTGCTAGTTAAAGTCATGATATTTATTTCTTAAAAAATTAGTTCAATAATAAATCTGTTCTGATTAATATTTTAAAACAAAAAGTCGATGTTTGCTCCACTGTTAGTAAATTCGTTTGGAAATGAAAAGCCGAAGTTTATTTTCGACCGAATCTACCTTTGTTAGACCAAATATACTTTTTTTTCTTTTCTTGGGGTGGGTGTAAGCGCATTACATGGAATTTGGAGTTGTATTAAGTGTTGACAAAGGCCACAAATAACCATTCTGGTACCAAGTATCTTAATGAACAGGGATTTTTAAAAGTACTATTTAAAAAAATCTCCTTTTTTACAGATAAGAAACACAGTTGAATTTAGGTTTTAAGGAATTATTTGAGAGGAATCCAAGCTACCAGTAGGCCTACTTAATTTTGTATATAGTTATCATAGAATCATGTGATAGGCTATACCATTATTACTTTTCATAGATAATGAAATAATTCTAAAAATAAAGATACATTTTATCAATTTTATTTTTTATCACCACGTTTTACTACCAGTTCAGGCTATACGTATGTACTATAATTACTCTAATGGGGTAGGGATGAGGAAGGATGCATTTCAGAGGTAATCTACCCGCATTTTCATGGCAGGAGAGGGGGAGACCATTTAGGACTATCATTTTGCACTGCAGACCGAAGATATATTTAGTAATCCCATCAACTTAATAGTGGCCTAAAATCAACATTTAATAAACAATTATTTTTTAAAGTTTTATATAAATAGTATGTTTGGTTGGTTTAATATTTCACATTTTATCGAAAAAAGTTTATTAATCTACCTAAAATCTATTATGAAATCTGTACGTGCACACACTTTTACAAAACAATTTAGCATAATTTTTTTTATATATATACATTTTTATCAATAAAAATAGATTCTTAATAAAATGTAATCATGACATTTTAAAATAGAGCTTTTTATTTGAATCAATACTTACTTCACATCTGCCACCAAGATTTTCCGTTTAATTTTCCTTCAAGATACTGAGAGGGCAACATTCCAGCGAGCGCGGGCCGCATTGTGCCCGCGTGCCACCAGTTTAACTACACTGCCTTAGACTATCCTACCACTGAAGTGACTGCAAATAAAGTTTGTATTTTCTAAAATTTCCTTTTCAACCAGAAACCTACTATACTTTAACTACTGAAAATAACATTTTCTGACAGTTCCAAACGCCCTACTAAATGTGAAGCTCATCTTGGTTGGTTTGCCAATGAAAGAGAGATCGGACACGCGGTGCACGGTGATTCGAATCCGAGCATGCGTACAAAACCGTCAGCTCCTCTTTTTCTGATTTTTCAATTAAAGGGAGGTTAATATTTGAATCTCGGTCGGGTATACATCGGTTATTTTAACTAAATGGCTCGCCACTAAACTTACACGTAATTTCGGATACAATTTCTCTCATTTCTATTTACCTTATCATTAATGTAAACATTATGATAGCTCAGACGGGTAGTAAGACATGATGTGCAAAAAAAAAAAAACAGGACGATCCATTCCAAATGACATAGAGCTTAAATCGCATAAATTAAATCTAACTAAGATGTTTTATTCAAACTTTAAACAATAGATACGACGTATAATAAACTTTTTTTTTAGAACCGCGCCTTACTACCCGTTCTGTGTATACGCTTATTTACTAATCACGCTAATGGTTTTAGGGATCGGGGGTTATATTTATAGGAAGTGTACCAGCATTTTCGTGGAAGGAGAGTGTAAAACAATTTTGGAAAAACTACCTTCAGCACACCCAACCGAGATTAGAACCTTGATCTTTACGCTTTTGGTAGTCTAGTCTACTGCGAGAGTAGCGCGTCAGAGCACGCGGCCACCGAAACGGGTTGCAGTAAACTTTGTTACCTCCTTGGTTACGGCACAGGCGTTTTATGGCAACCAAACCGTTCCAGGTCTGCTGTGTGATTAATACGAATGCAGCAGCGATCTTGGTTGGTCTTATACAGCAGTGATACCAGCTAAACGGTAATACCTATCAAAAAACGGATTGCACCAGCAGCTACGAGATTGGGGAGATCCACAAGTTTGATCCTATTACTTTTTATCGTATCTCCATCGGTTATACCTTCGATAGCGCTCGATTTTTTTATTTTAGGTAAATTTTGCACATTTACCACACATTTTTTAATTTTCTGACACACTTATGGGACAGCTAGAATTACAAAATTTGGCAGGCTTATTGGCACATCCAATTGCCATAAGCGTGCCAGATTCGATTATTCTTGCTGCCCTATAAGTATGGAGAAACTAAAATAATGTGTGAAAAATACAATACAATACTGGTAACTTTAAGTTACGTTCAAAACAACGCTGGAATTACATTAGTTTACATCCACTTGCAAAGAAAATTCAATGGGGTTTGGGGGCGGAGCCCCCAACGAGCAAAGCGAGTATAGTAGATAAAAACCTACGTTCAACTCAAGGGCTATCATTAATTATTTAATCCAAGGGATTGTGATGACGGGAATAACTTGTGAGAAAATGCACCCTCGTTAACTTGGATGGAGCAGAGGAAACCGCACGTGGAAACCTATTTCCCATAAGCACCTGGTGAGCGGGGATTCTAAACCCGACCCACCCTTTAACTGCGAACAAGTACAATGTGAGTCTAACGCGGCCACCGTTGCTAGTAGATTAGTTAATATAAATCGCTATTAGCTTACACGCTGGCCTTTAATCCTACACAAGATTTTTTCTGTTTTGTTTTAATAAACAGAACTCAACAGCATTCCATTGCTATTTAAATTATTGTAAATCGTCATTGTTTACGTGACGAGAAGTTTATCACCCAAGAGCGAACATAATAATAGAAAAAAAACACGTCAATAGGCAAATCCGATTTTATCACATATCCTATTAGATATTTTCAACCGTAAAATTGGTCCGAATGAGTTACTCCCCTACTCCCTTCTCTCACCCCCTCTCTTGTAGTATTTTCACTCTAAAGCCACTGGTTTGAATTCATCAGAAAAAAAATGGCTTCCGTCCGCACGAATCCATGCCTAACTTAATCCGGTTTTAGGGATTCTGTAATAAAGGGAGGGAGGAAAGGCTATCTAGTATGAATTCCTGTGTCGCCCAAATGGCTGTTTCGCTTATCCGCCCGTGTAGTGCTTGTGACCTCAAAAGCCGGAGCTCTTCTGCCCCCAGTCCAACTAATTTTCAACAAGAAAACTATGAGAATCAATGAATGTAAATAATTAAACAGAGACACGAACACATACGGTTATCTTCCGTCTGATTAAACGTGTTTATATGCGTGTGTGAGTCGGATTTAATAGGTGTATTGCTTCTGAAGTGAGTGAAGGGCTGTGATTTGATTTTTAATTGTTTTTTCAACTCTCTTTCGTCAGGTTTAGGTGGTTGATGGCGTGCTTGAGGCTCTGGATTCGGAGACCTGTTTTCGATCCTTAACTGAGTACACGCCCCACGTCCCCCTTTTTCACAGCGGGATTTCCAATTTCCTCTCCAAGAGAATAATAGTGCATTTTAATTTTTTTTTATCCCAACCTGTCCCCTTATATTATATTAATTAAATATTTAGTAGCCAATATTGGTATTGATGTGAATTCTGTTGATAATGAGACTATTAATAATAATTACATTGTACTTAATGTTAATTGACTTTGGGATCGAAATACGATTTGTTTCCACATTCTTGCTTTGGTGGCCACATGGCCTAGGGCATCACTCTTGCAATAGATAAAACCACCGATGACAGGGATATTTGAGTTTGAATCCTAGTTAGGTGTACTAGGGGTTAGTTTTTCATAAATGATTTTTCACTCTACCTATACGCAAATGTGAGTACTATACCTATAAATTCAATCTTCCTCATCTATAATACATTAGATTAACTAGTACATATTCGGAGCACCTAGGGAACTTCGAAACACTCACACATCAACTACTTTCTCTCAACCTGAACAAGCCGGGGCTCGAACCAAGGGGTATTTCTTCATCATAAGCACAAAACCTCAACGATCTTGACTGTAATAGGGGCTAGGGTGTTTTGGGAGTTTAAAATAGTGTTATTAATATTTTTTACAGTGAAAAAACTATCAAATACATAAACAATTTAACATTTAAAGAAAAAAGTTGATACATATGGCTTGGTTTTTAAATTGGTAGCTTACATAAAATTACTTATAATGTAAATTTATTATTTTAATGTTTGGTTCTAAACTTTATTTAAAAAAACAACACAAAAAAACCCCAGGCGAATCATCTCAAAGTAAGTTTACATTGGTTCAGCTTTCCCACTTATTAGCTTCCTGAGGTCTACTCGGCGAGGTACTCCTTTGATCTCATGTAAATCAAATGTTTACTTCGTGTTCTATAGCACTCTCCGTAACTTTATACTTGGAATTCGTATCTAAGAAGCTACATCAGTGACAAAAAGAGCTTAATACTTCACCTCGTTCTTAAGAACTTACATCAATGATTACAAGTGGTAACTTCTCATCCTTGAAATTCTACTGCAGCAACCAAAACAGTTTGGCGCTTCCTCTTGTATTTAAGGGTCTTCAATAGAACATCAAGAAGTTTATATTTATCTCTATCCTTACGATCTTACAACAGTAGTAACAAGATATGTATATTTCTTCTTCTTATTTATATATATTAGCGATCACAATAAATTAGTGTTGTATATTTTTCAACTTACTTAAGAGCCTACAACAACAGTCATATGATCTTTACACTTCTTCCCCTTGTCCTTAAGAGTCCACAACAACAGTCATAGGATCTTTACACTTTTACTTGTCCTTAAGTGTCTATAACCATAGTCATAGGATCTTTACACTTCTCCTTGTCATTAAGAGTCTATATCCAGAGTCATAGTATCTTTACACTTTTCCTTGTCATTAAGAGTCTATATCCATAGTCATAGAATCTTTACACTTCTCCTTGTCATTAAGAGTCTATATCCATAGTCATAGGATCTTTACACTTCTTCCCCTTGTCATTAAGAGTCTATATCCATAGTCATAGGATCTTTACATTTCTTCCCCTTGTCCTTAAGAGTCCACAACAACAGTCATAGTATCTTTACACTTTTACTTGTCCTTAAGTGTCTATAACCATAGTCATATGATCTTTACACTTCTCCTTGTCATTAAGAGTCTATATCCAGAGTCATAGTATCTTTACACTTTTCCTTGTCATTAAGAGTCTATATCCATAGTCATAGAATCTTTACACTTCTCCTTGTCATTAAGAGTCTATATCCATAGTCATAGGATCTTTACACTTCTTCCCCTTGTCATTAAGAGTCCACAACAACAGTCATAGGATCTTTACATTTCTTCCCCTTGTCATTAAGAGTCCACAACAACAGTCATAGGATCTTTACACTTTTACTTGTATTTAAAGAGTACAAAAACAATGAAGAGTAATTCCTTAACTTGTGTCTCGTTTCTTAATCAAGAATTCTATAACCAATTAAAAATTATGGCCATACTGAAATCTAGGGAAACCTACTCGAATGGAACGCACAGTCAAAGGAGTATCTGTCGACAAGAACTTAAGAAGTATTTGCCCAAGAAGGTGATAACTGCCAGTGCGATTGACTTTACTCGACAAATTTTCGTCACAGTAATTGATTGAAGAACGGTTGTGAATAATGTATGTGTAACCATCAATGAATATTTTTAAAAAAATTTAAAGTACCGTAATTAACAAGATTGGGTTTTGGACACGTATTCAATAGGTTAGACCTCAAACTACTAGTACTATAACTTCATTCACTTGTTTCATACATGTTTCGAATAAGTCCTCCATGAGTGGACGTCAAAACACTTTGAACATATACTTTCTTCTGCTAAATATTTACCCTATTATATGATTTGGGTTCTACTTTTGACACTATTCACAAAATACATCTCAAAGCTCTTTTTTAAGGAAAGTAAAAAAAATATAGAAATGCTGCCTATAGGGCATTAAATACATTTTGAACCGTGGCATCCTTTTCTCACCAATCCAAGGGGTGAGTGTTTCGTGTTTTATTGAGATGTAGGAGATGAAAGATCATTAGTGCTAGGTGCTGTTCACAAGAGGGCAGGCAGGTCAGTGGCGGGATTATATGGAGAGGGGGTTCAAAAGCTACGGATGAGTTTGAGAAAAGGATCATGGGTGTATGAAACAGCGGCCGAAGGTGTTTGATGAGGTGGTTTTGAAATTGTGACCTTTCCTATGTTCACCTCTAGTTTCCGCTTGAACATGGTTCGGCTCACTCTTACCTACAACTTAATGGGAAAAGGAATCAAGGTAGATTTCGTAACACATTTGTGTGTGTCAAGATGACTAAAATCCGTGTTTAGAAAATTGAAAATGTTGTTCCCATTCTATATTTATATATTTTTATGATATAGATGAATATTTTGTTTATAAAATCATGAATTGTAAATTAACTAAACTCACTCAGTCTTGAGTTAATTAATAACATGTACCTATCTTTCAAATCATCAAGTCCTGAAATATATCTGCGATACGAGGATTCGAGAACATATCAATTTTAAGGTTCTAAAATATTTGTGTTTTATTTTACAAATTGAAATATAATTTTGTGTTAGAGTAGTGGCTCACAACTTTTTTGTTTGTTTAAGTCTCCCATTGGATGACTTGAAGACCCTACGCCCCCGCCCACACCTCCACCCCTAAACCCCACACCAACCCGCTCCACAGGACCGAGACATACCTACATACATTTTTAAGGATTACAGTACGTAGAACAAATTAACACATTTTTATTTTTAAATTAATATGTTGTTACAGAAAAATAAATGTGATTTAACATTTATATTTTAATATAATGCTAAATGATAAGAACAAATTTCAAAAAGTGATAAATTGTTGTGAAAAACATGATAAAAGATTAACGATAAGAAGTACAAACATAAGTTTAATTTTACTTAGTCCTAGTTAAGAAACACGTTATAAATGAATCCATTGAAAAATTAAAATTAATGAAATGGCTTACACTATTTTTACTTCAAGAGTCCTTTAATGTTAGATCTCAGCTGGGATAATGTACTGTACATATGAGATCGCTCTCCACATCTAGTCGTACACGATATTTTGATTTTAAATTTGCAAGGGCAGAAAATCCAGACTCACACAAAAAAAGTTTAAGAAAACTGGCTTCCCTAGCAGCGTGTGTGTAGACATTAAGATAGGTTATCCAAAACTGTTCAAAGCTCATTGCTTGGAATTGATCTTTGGCATTTGTTTTGCACATTAGCCTCTTCCTGGATACAATTTGGAACTCTTATATCGGTAGTGAAAATAGCTCTTACCAATTTGCACTTTCAGTCTTCTTAGGAAATAACTGGAAAGTAATATATGAATTCATCATGAAGTGAGTCTCAATATGAAAAAATGAAGTTCTTTATTTCATTTTGCACATTTTGTTTGTCATCAAAAAGCTCACTTTGACGAGTAAAGGATACATGACGACATTATGACCCTGAAAACAACGCTTCAACAGTTGAATACTTTCCAAAATCTTTAGTCACATCATACAATGGCATAATTAGGACATCAAATTAGAATTATTCAAGGCCTTGAAAAAGTTGAAGAGATAGGCCAAAGCCAAAATAATTTTGTCATCAGTAAATGAGTGATGACGGTCATCATTCCCTTGACTCAAAATAAATATTCCAACCTTTGACTTCAGCTCGTTATCTATTGAGAGCCAACATACCTCTAAATGGAAAAGTGGACTTTGTTATTCACGGCTGAAGACATTGCAGAAAGTCTAAAAAAATCCAAGTTTTTAGAACACTAGTTTTCACAAAGTTGATAACTTTAATCGCAAGTTGCAAAGCACGATTGAGCTGTTTTGGTAAGGCTTTATAAGCCAAGACTTGCTGGGGATGATGCAGTGAGGCCCTAAAAGTTTTGGATTATTTCTTTCTTTTCCAATTGTATCAAACCAGGACGTGATCCAATCATAGCAGGTGCTCCGTCCGTATGAATACCTACATTTTTGTTCCAAGGAAGACAATTTTCTGTTAAAAAGTTAAAGAGAGTGGAAAAAACATCGGCCCCCTGCACAGGGAATCAAACTCTGCAACCATAGCTCAGTAGAAAAACGAGATTCCCATTGAGATAAGGTATAGAGTTCACATAAATATAATATTGAGTTTTGGTCCAAAGTTAAATTTCTCGTAGTGACACTAAATTGAACGGTGGTCATTTATGGGGGCAGTGGGTGTACCAAGGGCATTTGCATCAGGATTCATATAGGAAGGACTTTATTACACACCCAGTAACAACAGGATTCAGATGGGAAGGACTTTATTACACACAGCCACAGCAAGATTCAGATAGAGATTTTATAACATACACATCTACAGCAGGATTCAAACAAGAATGATATCATTACACACACAACTGCATCAGGATTCAGAGAGGAAGAGTTTTATTATACACACACACACACACACACACACACACACATACACATAGACACAGCCGCAGCTGAATTTATATAGGAAGGATATTACCACACACACCCGGCCACAGCAGGATTCAGACTGTGAGGATTTTATTACATACACATCTGAATCAAAATTTGTATAGGAGGGATTTTACTATACACACAAATACAGCAGCATTCAGTTATTAAGGATCTTGCAACACCCACGTCAGGATTCATTCAGATGGTTATGATCTCATTACACACACAGGATTAAAATAGGAAGGAGTTATTACACACACTGTAATAAGATTGGAAGGATCTTCCTATACACACAGATACAAAGGGGGTCTGAAAGAAATGAGCTTTACTAACCAATGCCAAAATTACGAAAAGAATTTTCATATATTTATACTTCAAGTCATGCTATCTGCCTGCAACTGTCCCTTTTGATAGATAATATTAATGCATTTGAATTAATACTAATATTAAAATTATATCAGTGTTGACAAAAAATTTAATGGTATTTTATAAACGTCTATTCCTACTAGACTCCTTTTATAGGTGATAGATAGGTTCTTCCTATCAAAATCCTCTATAGCTGGCATATAAAATTATTCATATCATAATTCAACTATAGATGACAGATAAGTTTCCTCCAATCAGACACTTCTATAGCTGGCAGATAAAGTTGTTCCAATCATATATTACTACTATATTAGCCTCTATTTTTTAACATGTTTTAGTATCAATATGCCGACTGTTAATGATTGTATCCAATCAGTATATTATTAATACTCCAAACACACCATTAGTCGAACGTGGAACCCTTAGACCGGTGGATTATCACGTTGCTTACTGAACCAAGATGTAGAACAATATATAGTTGCTCCTATAAGGAATACACTGGTCCACATTGGTGGCCCAGCGTACAAAGCGTCAATGTCATCTATCCTGGTTTACCAATGACCGGGAGGTCAAGGTTCAAGTCTCGGTCAGGTGTAATTAATTTCCCACTCTTCACTCACGAACACGTGGTCCATTTTCTTGTAAGTCCTATCTTCTTAATCGCTAGACCACCACTGTATTTATATGCGGATATCCCGGACAGGTATTAAGTCGTCATGGAAAAGGAAAACTCCTTGTCTGACATTGAAAACATGTCGATAAGGCAAGTACTTGCGAATGAATTAGTTTTGCTTTTTTGAGTTTTATCGACTAGGTTGAAACGCGAAAACTACTTTTGAATTTAATTTCCTAAACAGAGGCGGTGATATATATATATATATATATAT
>CABFWB010000332.1:106059-155406 GCA_902151455.1 Timema bartmani | reverse complement strand
AAAAAGAAGACAACATTGACAAAAGGGCCCAATATTTATTTAAGACTGTTAAGATTGACACCATATGTCAAAAGTGAAAGCTAAAAGCACTTGTCTTGGTGTATTATTACTTGAAAGTAGGTGAAATAATTTTTTAAATTGTCAAATAAAATTTTCCTATTCAAGATTCCATTATAAATTATACTATTTCTTGCACTTGAATATCCCTAGAATCAAATCAAACCATGACCTACTTTAACTTCTAGCGGCTCTTCCCAGATGTTCCACTAATAGAACGAGCAATTAGGCTAAAGGCAAGTGATAATCTATCGCTACCATATTCAAAAACAAATTTTCTTCCTAGTCCTTAAATTAGGTCGTAACCAGTATTTTAACCGGGTGGGGTAAAAGTAATCCTTAATTTCCCATTCCATGCTAATGTAGAAAACCTGTTTTCCAAGCTCTCAAGAAGATAATCCGCTTAGATCCAGAGGCTTGTAGGTAAGGCCTACTTAAATGGTTACTCTCCTAGAAAACATTACGTCTGTTGACACTACAAGCATTCCCACTACGTTTGAGAGACAAAGTAAATAGCCACACCAGTTTCTTCCGACCGGCGCTGGCAGATGCACGTGGTTTCTCATGATCCTGTCTCCTGCAAAAAAAACCAAAAAACTCTAAATTTAATGTTAATTTAACCTTACTATTCTACCACTATTCTTCTTGTGTTTGAAACAGAAAACGCAAAAGACTATCCAGCATTTAGAGAAAATAGTTAATTAGAAAACGTAAGGAATAAGACTTAATTGAATCTAAAGAACACACGAAGCTTTAACATAAGATTAAAGCCTTATGAATTGCCAAATTTATTGAATTAACACCCATCTAAGTCTATTTAATCCCCAATTCGAGTGCCTTAATCGTATTTTTCTATCACAACCAATCCTACATCTAACAGAATGGCCAGTCCCTAAGTCTATACATAACACCGATCATGCTTTGTTAAAGGAAATAAATGGTACGACACAACAATGCCTACTTTCACATTAGTGTATAGTGATTATTTCAGGCACACCATTTAAAATGTTTGTTGAAGGTAATATCTCTATTTGTTTTTAATAGTTCATATTCCTTTTCAAAAGCTGCTAACAATTTGCTTGCGTGGATCAGATTGTTTGCAACCTAAGATTTGTCAAAGATGGGAACATTGATTTTGTTACTAAAAACAAAACACCTACACTAGCGCACAAATATTTATTGTAGAACTAGGATTTTTATAAAGCATAGACTAATATTTATGTAAAGGATGATACTCGCGCGATCTACCATGAAGTTGTTTCTTCGGTGAACCAAATAAGAAATTTTCTTTGTTGATAATAAACAGCTACTCGTTGGCGGTGATTTAGAAACTTATATATTTTTATTTTAAAGATGTCAACATGATTATGTAATTTTAATGTGTTTTGTTCTTCAATTATTTTATTTACTTTATCACTACACCGTATTTGTTATAAGGTTAGTTAATCTGGTTGCCTAGCAACTCAACATTGACCCAAAGAGGAACTGACTTTCAGTGTTCCATGAATATAACACATTTCGAAAATAGATTTTTTGGTGTTGATTAGAACATTAATTGAATTTAAGGTATATTCTCTTTATTTTAAATATGAGCCATAATGGTGATTGGACCATTGCAAAAGTGCCAAGAGTGTGGAAAGTGCGGGCTTAAGCCTATTTTAAATATGAGCCATAATGGTGATTGAACCATTGCAAAAGTGCCAAGAGTGTGGAAAGTGTGGGCTTAAGCCTATTTTAAAGTGCATGTGATAGTTTTGAGGCAAGATCTTCAATGAGAAGCATGAGAAGATATTTTTCTCTCCAGGTCTTTACTGATTTCAGCCATTTTAATTTTGAGGAGTCATCTTTGGGGAGATAGAATATTGTTTTTCTTTTGACATCCAGGACTAATACACATATTATTCAATAATAGCTTAATTTTATTAAGTAAACATTTACTTTGAAAACATATTTTGTTGCTATTATTATTCAATTAAATTAATTTATTAATGACAATACCAGAGGGTTGTTTCTATAGTCAATAACAATTATTATTATTATTCTATCATTTTATTAATCTGGAACATCAAAGGGACTTTATATTTTAATTTTCAATTATAATTAAATGAGCTTTTATTGTAATTTGTAGGCTACAGTATAAGCTATCTTTTATTCCAACTAGGTTCTATAAACACTAATAAATTTATATCTAGCACACCTTGCTATGGGTAGGAATTTTAGTTTAGGGAAATGTATTAAAAATAATATTAACTTTTTATTATTTATTTTGTTCAACTGTAAATTATCTTTAACTAATAGCACCCAGATATCAAGTTTTAACTAAATCCATCAAACCATTTGAGTTGTAGCTCCAATTATAGACGGACATATACAATTGCAAAACCCACTTTTTTAGTCCGAGAGTACAGGAGACGTCAAGATTCATCATAATATTGACGCACAAGTGTCACGATTAGAATACTTAAGCCACATGAAAAACAAAACAATATTAATAACACCTCTTTTTAATATAAGAGTAAAATTTGTTTACGTTTACATTGGTTTTTCTTTATTTATTTATATAAACTAATTATTTTATCAAATGACTTTACACCTAAATTAATTATAAAAAAGAACCAGCACCTAGTCCTTCTGAAATAATTTCTTAAATTGGTAAGAGCTAAGCCTCAATTTCAATAATAATAATAATAATAATAATAATAATAATAATAATAATAATAATAATAAATGTTTCGATCATTCAGGGAATCAGATTCGACACAGTAAGCAAACCCTCAAACTGTTGGGATATAGTTTCGGACGAGGGTTAAATTTAGAATAGTTTTTCTAGCTACCTATTAATTTTAAAATTTTGAGTTTGAAGGTGCAAAATAGTGAGCTTATATATTTAACAAATATCTCATATTGTCTGTTTTTCTATACACTACTTTCGTTTTAACAGCCGTCGATATGTATTGTTACACATAAAATTATGTTGCAATTCCTGCTTCTTCTCCATTAGTAGTGTAAAGGCTGCGCTTTCTGATTTCCTGAAAATAAATGACCATGTACCAGCTGTGATGGCTTGCAATAACAAAATGTAGCGCAATAAAAATAATCTTTACTCAAACTCCTGATTAATAACCTTACTATACGTAAAGTATAAAGATGATTCAGCTTTACAATATTACACGATACGCTTTTGTTATATTGAAATCATCATTTGGGCTCTTAAAGTAGTAACAACTATAAAGAAATCGAAAAATATATTAACGTATAGATTAGTTTTTACTTACACATTGTTAAATATCTATTTTTTAATTCATGGGCTTTCATTTTATGGCATACTCTTTTCATTTATATATTTTTTCTTTAAAAAAGTCTAGAACAATTGACAATAGGATTTTTTATGTCATAAAATGGTTAGTAAAAATGACTCCAGTTTGGTTCCCAGGCTAGGCCTATAGTAATGTCCTTTACAAGCTCGTCCTATTACTCATAAATTTTAATTATTGTCACTTTGATCCTGTCAAGTGTTAAGTGAATTTGTAAGTCATGTGGTTAAAAAGTAATCTAGAACCAAACAATTCATAGTGAATCAATAGTTTTCAAAATGGTTACAACTAACACACTTTACATTTCTTGAACAGAGCTAAGGTAATACATTTGAACAAAATTTGTCAACTTTGTTAAACATGTTGCGGTATTTAATACAATAACAAAGGTTTTAGTCACAGTGACATTTTTATTTATTGAAAAATAAATTATTCAAATTATTAATCCTACGACCTAGAGTACAATATCTTTACCGTATTAAAGTTGCTTCTTCACACATATACATATGTTAAAAATATTTCTCAGTGCAACTTGTTGAGATTGAACTACGGCTTGTTGACTTGAATTCAAGATCTTCCTTCTTGTTTTATTTTTAAAGTTATTTAATGGGTTAGTATTTTAATTAGAGATATGAAGGGCACTTAGAGGAAATTCCTCCTCATTATATTGTAAAGGAGATAGAGAAACCACAGCGTTAGATCACAAGGGGGGAACTTCCTTCACTTGATAACCCCAACCATCCAGTCACTGGTAACCCAAACTATTGCGTGACTGACGCTTTAAAGCAGTGGTTCCCAAACTGGGAACTTTTGTTATCTCATTTGCTTATTTGAAAAGTACTATTTCTAAGACCTATCATTAATACAGTGAAGATACCTTAAAATTATACCATCCCAAGTGAGCTGCTAGTTAAACATATTATTTTGTTGAACCAATTAAATCATATTTTATAGCTTAGTCTATTATATAAAATCTGTAATTTCAAAACTAGTATATAACACCATATACAAATCAATTGGGTTTAAATCAAAAGATTTTCAACAATATGACTAACCAGTTAAAAAATTAATTAGACCATTGCTTTGTATTCATAATATAATGCGTGTTTTTAAGTGTTTTATTAATAAAGCCTCTGTTTTTTTTTTGCTGGATAAATTTTAACAAAGCTGGAAAGTAAGGAGTGGTAATGTAAATAGTAAAGGTACTTCAATAGGAAAATAAATTATGCCAATAGATAATAATAACACTAATATTGAATTTCACTTGCTGATTTTAATCACTAAGATTTATCAGAACATGACTTACAACCAACTTTACCTAAGACAACACAGTCTACTCTACAGTAAGTGTTAGTGTAAGGAATTATATTAAACCACAAAACGAAACTAGAGACGAATACTCAACTCTTTGATATTCCATAGAGATTTGAAGCAAGGTCTGATACATCTGAAATCAACTTCTCTTACCACTCAGCAGTGGAGACTGGTGCCATCTAACTGTGGTGCTAGTTTATATGATCTACAATACATGCACAAATTATATTCTGGTTTGTTTATATAAATATTTATTTTATCTGACATCATATACTTTGAAAGATTTATAAAACTATAGTATCGAAATCCGTAAAAATTGAATTGAAAATTGTCTCATACTTTTTATGATCACGTAGCTTATAACAGCTTAATACAGTTATATAGACAATTGGAATCGAGCGAGTGAACATTAAAAATCATTTAAACATTAGGAATCGATTAAATGTAAGTATAAATAAAACATTTTAAGGTTTAAAGACATGTTTTTCCTTGCTTGCATTTCTTCTTGCTTTCTTTTACACCAAATATAGAAATAGTTCCTTGGAGTTGCTGCCTTGTAGATTAGGCTGCACTGCATGACAGGCATGCCTGGCGGGTTACGTAGCTGCCCGGCGTTTCCCTGAAGGGCCATTATGGAAGCTTTAACGCAAACCACGGTTTGTGAAACTGTTCAAATTCACGACCCTCTATCTTGGACAAATCCCCCCCTCCCATTACTTCACATCACCGAATGCTTGTTTTTTTTTCCTCCAAAGGGAAACCAAAGCTTCTGTAGGACTTATTTATTTAGGTAAAAAAGTTTATTTTTAAATTTAATATATTGCTAAAACTTTATAAATTCATAAGGTTTTTAAAGGATGAAATTTGTCTCGAGAAAATAATATATAGATTACTGAGGCCTCTTAGCAAACTATACACAGTTTTGTAAGTGTTTGGTATTTTTATATAAAGTTTTATCTTTATTTTTATATTAATGAAACCCACGCTGGTTGTAATGCGGTATAAATGTAAATATGATGTAGTCTAGTTTGAGGGTGATGGGAATGTGATTGTTAGAATCCCGAACTAGCGTATTACGGATGTTTTTTTAAAATGGTTCCCCACTCTCCCTTGAAACAAATTTGGGTTAATTTTCTCTAAATTCTGCCTTCCTCATTCCTACCCCATCAACGTAATTAATACACATGTGTTTTGTGTATAGCCCCGACGATTAGTTAAATGCGGTGAAAAAGTTGTTAATGAATGTTTTATTAACCAATTTGGAATTCTAGATTATTTATAGACACTACCTAAGCACTTTTTAAACTTAAAATAGCAATCCCAAATATCAAACGTTTAATATTAACACCAAGAATAATAGCACCAGGAGAATTACGAAACCAGATACAAATACTACCGAATGTTTTTAGGCATCAATTGGNGTCTTGGGGTAAAGTGCTCACTTTAGGACACAATGTTCGTAGGTTTGAACCCAGCCGGGATCGACGGATTTTTCTTGAGCGATAAAAATCCGTAGCACAAATTCCTTCGGAGAGGAAGTAAAGCCTTCGATCCCATGTTGATTGTGGCATGTAAACGAACAGCTATAAGATATGTGAAAATACAAAATAATAAAAATAAAGATAGGTCTTCAAAAAAAGTGTATTTGATTTTCTTTCTTAATTTGTCCTCAAGTTTCAAGTATTCCCTTTATTCCACTACAGGTTTTATATTTTTCCTCCAGCCTATGTTTTGGTATTTTATTGACTACGGCCTAAATAAGTTTCACAAAGCTCGTGTGTAATTTGATATATTTAAACAAATCGACTTTACTTTGTTTTTACCTTCACGGTGATTGATTTTTACTAAATAATATTATACCCACCTCGGTGGCGTAGTTAGCTAACGCACTAGTCGTGTTGAGCTCGACTACCGAGGACGGGGAGATCGAGGTTCGAATCTCGGTCGGGTGAACTGGGGGTGGTTTTTCCTAAATGATTTTCCACTCTACCTCCACGCAAATACGGGTTCACTTCCTCTAAATTCAACCTTCCCAATTCCTAATCCATTAACGTAATTATTACTTAAGCGTATAACCCGAACGGGTAGTAAGACGCAGTGCTAAATGATAATGATAAATGATAATGATAATACTAAATAATAATAAACCGGACAAATATCAATCTCATTGTAATAATATTGGTTGCTTGCCGATGGTGGGGAGTTTAAAGATCAAATTTAGGATAGGTCCATCGTAGATTTTTTTTAAAAAGTAAAACATTTCAGTTATCTCATACATCGTTGGTTCACATTGCCTTTATTCATTGAGTAGTATTGATTTCCCTCGTTGAGCCGTTCCATAAAATGAACGCATTTTATTTGTTTGTGACTTTTCTCTCTTCTTGTTACCTATGAAAGGTTCGTTAATACGTGAGCTTAAACGGAACATTTTGAATGTATTTTCATACTTATATTTTATTCTTTCAGGTTCACCAAGCGTGCTTTTTTATATTTATATTTGGATACAAAAGTGATGATGATGCTTTAGATTGATTCTAATAAACTTGTGTATTAATCATACAAGTGAATATTATTTTATTCTGAAGATTACGTGCTAATGAATCATAAGCTTCAGGAAATATGTGCTTAAAAATATAGCTTTTTTAACGAGTTATCAGTTGTTACCTATATATTAGTTTTTGTAATATTTTAGTTTGTAAAATTAGATTTTATTTTTAATAACACCTACTTGAACAATTTTATAGCCTAACTAAAATGCTAAAATCTATTAATTTTTTAAAATGATCATTTTTTCTAATTATTGTAGTGTTGTGGTTAGACACATTACACTCGCTGCAAGGCGACGTGAGAAAAAGCCTGTGTTTTTGCAGTTTTTATGGTAAAACATTTTTTGGTCTAAATAAATAAAATATTGCTCCTGTACAAACACAAGAGTTTAACAATTTTATTCACGTGGTGACTTCAACATGTCTTGAATATCTATCAAGGGTGTTCTGTAATTTAATGACATATTTTTCTCTTCATTTAAAATTTTTGTCAGATAATGCCACCATGCTCATGTCAGATATTCAACAACCGTTGATATGTGTCAACATGTGAAGAAAATTAAACTATGTTTCTAAAAAAAACTGCAAGAACACCGGCCTTTGCTCTTGTCGTCTTCCATCCCACCTTGAGAATCAAGTTAGTAAAGAGTTGGTTATACTGTTATCATTGGTTGAAACCATCGCTAACCCCCCTTCACCTCGTATGTGTCACGGTATCGGCTCAGAAAGCAAGCACTAGACGCGAAGGATATTGGATACTTCGGCCCTGAAGCGAGCACACTCTCAGGATTTAGGATCACACATCTTCAGCCTCTGTGTGAACACTAGGTTAGGTGTGGATTGTATGGAAGGTGAAGGTTGGTCGGGAGGGATGGGAGGATTGTAAGCGCTTAACTACGAGAGGAAAAAGGAAAATAAAGAAGAAAGTAGAATAAATATTCACTATTAATAGTAGACATTTTCTGGTAAAATATATCTCGTTTCTGATGCAATCAGATGATTATTTTTTTTAGGGGAAATAGTTCGACACCTTGAATTTGTCGGTAGACGGTAGCGTGTCTGCCTAATAATCTAAGAGTTTTGGGCTCAATTCTAGACATGGCCGAAATATTTATCGTTGGTGAAATGTGGGTTTTACCTTTCGCATCAATGATTATTATATTAATAATATTAGAATTATCTCTATATTATTTATTTTATATATACCAATTATTGCGGGTTTCTGTTGTGGAACTACACGAAACAAAGTATTTTGTCAAACGCAGTTGACTTAGTTGTTTTCTTAATATTACAGAGAAATATAACCCACAAATGCAAGGCATTGCAAACAAGAGTTAAAACCCTAAAATTTGTGATTTCATCTCTAAATGCTCGTTATTTTGCTTATACGAGTATCCAGATATATGAGAATAGTTTTTTGGGTGCTTCCAAATCATACTAGCCGTCCGGGCTATCTTATACTCACACTCTTGGAATAGGGTTGAGGAAAGCATGTAGAGGAAACATGTTAAAATTTGCGTGGACGAAGAGTGGGAAAGGATTTGAAAAATAAAAAAATACCTCAAAGCGCCTGGTCTGTATTCGAAATCTTATCTCCCCGTCTTTGGCAAACCAGAGTCTAAACCATCACCTTAGTCTCTTTGTGCATCGCTGAAGGTTACAATTAATTGATCAAGCACGTTTCCTCTCACTTCAGCAGAATAGACAGCATTTTAGAATGAATTGAAAAATGACACCTGTCCTAGGGGAATCGAACCCAGGACCTTCGGCTTACCACTTCAATGCTTTACGATTGAGCTATCCATGGATCGTCCCTTGTTCAAGGTCATTATTCACTCATATTTTAAGGCAGAGTCTGTTATGGACGTGTGAATATCATAGGCTCTTAACTGATATCATTGATATAACAGGTACCGGTGACTAGATTGTGACGCTATGCTCCCAGCAGTACATATAGGCCTACATTGTACGTTCCAAGCTAACCAAGACTGAAGAAAGCGACCCTATACAAGTAAGTGCAACACATATGAAAGGCTAAGCTCAGTGGTAGAGCATGGTTGTGCTAAGCCAAAGGTCCTGGGTTCCATTCCCGTGCTCAGGTGTCATTTTTCAATCCATTCCATTATGACTGAGCTACGGATCATTTCTGTAATTATAATCACTCATCCCCAAGCTTCGCCTTTCCTATATACTTACTTATATAGCGTTGCTTTCTTCTAAATGCAATTTTAGTTGAACAGGCTAAGAATCCATTTTATTCCGAGTTCACGAATATAATGGGGAAAGTATTAAAAAAAAAAGAGAGAGAATCTCAAAAAGAGGTGAAAACTAGTCTATTTTATGAACAATGAGGGGATGACGGGTAGGTCGCGAACCCTCATTTGTGCAAAATGAAGTGACCAAACTAAAAAAATAAATGGCACGATGAAATCACACATACTTTATCATAAAGTCTATTATATTTTAATAGCTTATATTCATTTAAGTGGTAAATTAAAGGTTTGGGATCTACTTCTTAGGTTTTTCATATAAATGTGTTGAGTTAGTCAAAATAATACTTATAAAAACATTTTAAATAAGATACTTTTGAATCTTTAATATGATTCTGGAATCTTGAATATTCTTATTTATTCGAGCTATGCAAAGGCCCCATAAATATTCTAATTAATCTTACTTCCGTCCTAGCCAGGTAACTTAATTTATCAATTAATAAATATAATAGTAATGGCCCGCCATACGTTTCCCAAACTTCGAGTCCAGTTTTTATGTGTGTATTACGTCTTACTAACCTCTAAACCAGCTGGCCCCTCATAGATCAAGTCTCCTGGACTAGCTCGCTCGCTACGTTACTCATATGGGAAGAAACTACGCCTGGGAAGCTACGTATATTTTTTTTAGAGAAGCAAAAATTACATTCTTTTTCTGTTGTATATTTCATGAAGTCTTTTATTTATATATTTTTTTCTTAAAAAGAAGAAAAATACTTGCAGGCACATTTCTTATTAATGTATGCTTTCCCAAACAGTATCTTATGATACAGTTGCTCAACTACTTTTTAGTATGTCCTCGGTTTTGTTGAAATAGGTGTGAAACTTCCCTGGAGTACCATTTAATGTTTCATATATGTATATATATACATAGTTTTTATGTTCATCACATTTTACCGGCTGTTCTCTATGAGTGAGAAACGTGTTCTCCTACCTTACATGACGAAAACCAATTTAGAATGCTCGAAAACAAGGTGCTTCTAGGAAGATATTTGGTCCAAAGAGCGATGAGGCTTCTGGCGAGTGGAGAAGGTTGCATAATTATGAGTTAAATATCCTGTACTTATCACGAGACATTATTACGATAATCATTTCTCGTGGATTACGGTGGTCAGGACATGCATTGCAGCTCGAATGGGATAATCTTGAACCTTGTTCAGGGTATTGATTGGTAAACCCAATGGGAAGAGACCTTTGGTAATACCTAAACGTAGGTGGGAGGATAACATTAGAATTGACCTGAAAGAGATAGGGTGTAATGTGGTGGACTGGATAGAACTATCTCAAGATAGGGATAGGTGGCGTTTTTGTAAGTGTGGAATTGAACTTGCGAATCCCTAATGCCATAGAGTAAGTATCACATTTTACCACCCGCTAGGTATATCCGCACATGAGCCCATATTTTCGTGGAGACAAAGAGAGTATAAATCTATTTAGGGAAAAATCCCTCTTAATTAACACAGCTACGACTGAACCCAAATCATCCCATCATCAGTAAATAAAACCAGATGAGTCTGACGCATTAGCCCGCATGACCACTGACATGGGTGTATACATGGTTACATCAATATACATATTATGTTGTCATGTAAAGATCCGGTCCTAATTGTCATATTCAATTATTATGTTAACACTTTATTAAGAAAGGTAATTTATGTAACTGCCACGTGCTATCTAATACTATTTAAATATAAATATATATTGTGAATTTACTGAAAGTTTTTTTACATATTTTTATGTAGTAGATTTTCCAATATGCGACGCATGCACAGAACTTATTTATATTTTACATTACATTTAAAATATCACAGTGTAATAAAAAATGTGTTAAATAACAAATACTTAGGATGAATTTTTTTTAAATTGTAATTTGTCACGGTTGTTTCACCATCCTCTCCCCATGCGAATATTGGGGGAATTTCCTTAAAATTTACCTTTTTGATCAAGTGTTATTAAATTAGTACATGTTGTGGCCGAGGTTCAAACTTTGATCCGCTTGTCACTGGCGATCCAGTCTACTGCTAGCGAGACTGATGATACTAATACTTAGCACCGCGTCTTAATAACCGTTCGGGTTATAAGCTTAAGTACTAATTACCCTAATTGGTTAGGATTTGGGAAGGTTGAACATAGAGGAAGTGAACCCGCATTTGCGTGGAAGGAGAGTGGAAAACCATTTAGAAAAACCCAGTTCTCCGAGCGAGATTCGAACCTCGATCTCTCCGTCTTTGGAAGTCTAGCTCAACACGAAACTAGCACGTTAGCTAACTACGCCACCAAGGCGGGTGGCGAGACTAATGTCTTATACCATTTGATCACCGTTGAGTAAGTCACTTTTCCTCTTACATACAGTTAAATAGTTCAAATGATTAATATCAGCATAAAGGATTAATATGACATATGGTATAAGACTCTTAATGCGTTACTCTCGAAATAGACTAGACTGCCGATGAAGGGTAGATTGGGGTTTGAACCACGGTTGGGTGTACTGAGGATAGTTTTCCATAAATTGTTTTCTACTCTGCCTACACGTAAATGTGGGTACACTTCCTCTAAACTCAACCTTACTCATGCCTAGCACATTAGTGTAATTATTAGTACATATAACCCAAATGGGTACTAAAAATCAGTGCTGAAAGAAATTAATTTTTTTAAAAAATACAACATAAATTTGGTTTTAAATAGCACCTACGTATATGATCATGTGAAATGAAATTTTTCAATTTATATTTTTAAAGTAGTGTATGGAAGATCGAATATTTGTCTCGCCACGAATGTATAGAGAGGACACAAATAAATCACCCTATTTCGTTATTGAAGTTACCCCGAATATTTAACCAAAGAGGGAGGGAGACATCTAGGATTCCATAAATAACCAGGTTTATACTACGCCTAGATAGAAAAGAGTCTGGAGATGTTTGAGAGGCCCATAAATCATAAAATACTCCTGTAAAAAAAATACAAACAATAAAAAAACATAGGTAGGTGAACTTCCAAAATGAAACGATCACGGAACATATTTTGAGAATGATAACAGCATGATGGAAATTACAATGGGGCATGAATCACGTGTCCTTGTTTTTGTGAGTTTATTATTAAAGAGGGAGGCTTTAAAAAAATGCACAAATTATTCTGTAACCTTAGATTCAAAAACAGCCATATGATTGGAAAACACTTATTTTTTGATAAAATTAGCCTTAGATAATCTGGTTATAATGTCAATATTTAGTTTTCATTAAGAGCCTACATTGCATTGCCAAGTTTATTAAGTTACCAAAGAAATAAAAATTTAATCAAAATAAAACAATAAAAACTAATAACAAATTTTTAGCATTTTAATTCGAGGCAGTCTTGAAATACATTAAAACTTGTTTTTTTGCTGAAATGTTAAAATGCCGAAATAGTTGTGCTAGAATCAGCAATGGTAGGCAGGCGGATTAAACGTCAAGTTCATATAATATGATTTGTCAGTGATGGGGAGGTTGAGGTTCAAGTACCCAACTGCTACACTGAGGGTGGATTTCCCAAACAATTTCCCACTCTATCCCCCCGTAGATGCGGGTGCATTTCCTCTAAGTTCTGTCGTTCTAATTTCTACCTCATTAACTTAGTTTTTTTCTTCGTGTCAAATTATACTCTCAAAATAGAATTTGACTGACAATATCAGGAAGATCGGGGTTTGAATCATGTTTGGATGTAGGCTGACCTGGCGGTCTAGGGGTAAGGTGTCGGACTTCTGTGCTGGAGGTCCGGGGTTCAATCCTCGGTCCCGGCACAGATTTATCTGATTGCCGAACCCTTCCTTCACCTCTGACAAGACGTGTATTAATTACAACTTGTGAATGTGAGGAATGCCAGGCCTCAACCGTGGCTCGGATCCCACGTTAAACTGTAGGCTCTCAATTTCATCTCCCAATCACCCTATCATTACACATTAGCGTAAGTGCGCACAACCCGAACGGGTAGTAAGATGTGTTAAAATAAAAACTTTTAAAAATACACAGCTTAGGAGTTATCTTAATTGATGGCATTCACCATGAATGTAGCATAATTATTCTACCAGACTCAACATTTATATCAAAACGTTACTAATGTAATTGTACTCATTGGAAAGGAACTGCACTTTTACCAAGCGATAATTTGTTGTCGTGAAATGAGTGTGAAAACACTTATTAATAAAAATGTAATGGGACAAACTTATTATTTATTGAGTAGAGTCAATTCGCCATAGGAATGGTGGTATCTTGACAGCTAGCAAATGATGTAAAAACGGTTAAATCAAAAACATAATTACAAAGGAAAATTGTTTATTGTGAAAAATTTGAATGCTGAAAGTAACAACAAATCAATATATGGTCTTGCAAAACATATCGTTTGGCGGATGGATACATGAGTGTAGATCTGGTGGCTTTTACTGTCAAGCTACCAACCTTCGTATGGCGATTGGACTACATACTATGGCATACTTGTACACGTTAGTAGCATGTTATTATGATTGATGATGGCAAGCTATATTCCTTTAATATCCTTGATACATGGAAATCCCATTGTTTCAAACTACATTAACCCTATTCTTGTGAATCTGAGAGCATTACATTTCGATTAAACTTGTTAGTCAAACTGTTTATATCTGTTAGAAATCTATCGGTCTCTATTTTAATACACACATAACTTATTTGTGTGTAACAATCCTTTCTACTCGTATGATACCAAATATTCATTTTCTATATTTTATCAATTATTATGATGCACTAATTAGTAGAAGTGTGCGAGGTCCACTTTTTCAATTCGAAGCGAACTCGAATCGAATATTAATTGAAATATTCTCGAAGCCGAATCGGAGTACAAATATTTTCTTCTGGTTGTTTTATGCTTGAAAAAAAAATTATGTTGTGGTTATTTATATAACTTTATGCACTAACATTACTTAGAAAATATTTTATTGCACAATTGTTTCTAATCTTTCATGTTACTCTGACAAATTAATTTATCATCACAACATGCCATTCAATTTCTTCAGATATTTTCCATATAAATATTAATTTGTAATGTACAAAACAGCTCAGAATGGCTATAATTGAACATAAATTGAGTATTTTTTCTGTCATTTTTATTGACGAATCTTTGAAGCCAGAATTTGATTCGAAGTGAAGTCGAAGCAGACGTTTGTTTCGAAGCTTCGCACACCCCTACTAATTAGTCGGTCACAATAATAATTAAACATACTTTCAATAAGATTTTTTTTCAATAAATTAATATTACTATACGTTCAAACTTAGAGTTGAGAACACAACGTTTTCACTTTTAAAAAAATATCTGTGAACGGATTTTGTGCCTATCTTTACTCCTGGCGTCTTATTGTCGATCTTAATTTTTATCACTAAGGGTGGTTTTAATACATATTAATTTTCTCCCTTTTTTCTCTAAGTAAACTTCATAGCAATGCTTCTTAAATAACCCTTCATATATTTCTAACTTCATCAGGAAATTAGTAGCCTGGTTTTAACAGGTATCACAAAATAAACACATTTTAAATTACGTTGAAGTAACGCAATTAAGTCACTAATGTAAATAAAAATATATTACCTAAACTAATATTCAGTAATGAAATCTTACACCATTAATTATTTTTTTTAAAATAGTAAATTTACTGTTCTCGCGAGGAGAAAAGTGAAACTTGATTTGCAAAAAAAATATAAAATATTTTTTTAAAAAGCGAAGTGGAAAGATAAGCAGGCCAGCTTTTGTTCGAAACAAAAAAACAAACAAAAAACTGCTCATAGTGGTAGGAAATATAATCAGATAGTCTTTAATGAGGAAAAACAAACCACAACACAAAACCACGAGGCATCCGTGGGGGGAAAACAATAAAACAAAACGAAATTTTAAGAATGGAATTGGGGCGCAGAATATTAAACCAACACACAGCGTTAGAGGAATGACCTCCATCCTATACATGACCCACTCTTTTTTTTTTACCTTCCTGAACACAAAACACAAACACAAAATGTGCTCGCTTCTTCCCCTACCTTTTACCCACAAAGAGAGATAGCATTATTTAACACCCCGTTTAGGGGATGCCCGGTCGATAACAATGGTGCCCCCGTTATACGTTATTCAGTCTTGGAGGGAAAGTTTGGTTTTAAAGGATGAAAGTTTTTTTTTAATGTTTTGTTTGGAAAGTTGGCTGGGTAGAGTTTGGGATAAGGGGTCTGAGGGCAAATGTTCTAGATGGGTTGTCTGTGTGACTCCCTAAAGTACGGCCGTAACCGCATTGCGACAGTTTAGTAACAGAAGAAAACGTTTCGAGAATACTTTATAAGATTGAAAGGCTTGTCAAGAATATTGTTCTTGCTTTGAGTCTTACTACCCATTCATAATGCTCGCATATTTTACACCAAAGGGTTGGTAAATAAAGGAACTGTACCCACATTTTCTTTAGTGCGAAAATATTTCTAAAATAATCATTTAAGTACGCTCTGAGCCCCTACTCCCGACTAACCGGCAGACCAAAAGAGACAATACTGGCAACTTAGTCTGCGTGTTTATAGGTGCTTGTAGGAAGGAATCTTATTGAGTTGTGAACATCGCAGTTTAGATATTGAACGAACCAGCAGCGGTGGGTGAGTACGTGGACTAAATGCCGAGCTCACGTAAACGTGTTTGGCGGTAACGGGAAGGTCAGGATTCACATTCCGACCGGGTTAACTCTGGGTGATCTTTCTTAAATGGTTTTACACTCCACCTCAAATACAGTGTGGATACATTTACTCTAAATTCTACCTTCCTCATATCTACCACAATAGCACAATTAAATGGTGTATAGCTTGAAACGGTGGTGTAATTGTTTTTAAAAAAATTGGGTATTACCTGGTATCTGATGATTGTTTTATAATAATAATTCCTAAGTACTGGTCAAGTTATGTGGGTGGTTGGCACTCCTGGCTCAGACTCGAAAGACCAGTGGCTGGCCCCAACCCAATGCATTTAAGACAGTTTCTCCACAGCGCAGTTTTACATTCTCCCAGAAGCCGAATGCTAATGCAGGTCTTCAAAATTTAACCCTCCTCATGCACGGAACATACATTATAAATTATATTGATAAATAAAGTAAGTTAATTCTTACCTTATCTATTTTAAGTCTTTCTCTCTAACATGCGTTGGGAGTCCCACATTTCGAACATTAGATTTGTAAGCGATCTTTTCAAGGCCGGGGATACATCAAGCGTTGATATTTCTCCACCGAGCGTTTCTAAGGGGATAGTAATTCAAATCCCGGTTGTGAAACTCAAGTAGAAATTCAGGAATTAATGAGTGATTTAGTTTGTAGTAAGTGGAGATAGTAGTGGTATGAGTGGGGCTAGTAGTGGTATGAGTGGGGCTAGTAATGGTATGAGTGGGGCTAGTAATGGTATGAGTTGGGGCTAGTAGTGGTATGAGTGGGGCTAGTAGTGGTATGAGTGGGGCTAGTAGTGGTATGAGTGGGGCTAGTAGTGGTAGTATTATTGTAGTAGTAGTAGTGGTAATATAAATAGTAAATGTGACATCTTAAAATAATATGAATATATTAATAGAGGTGCTGGCTACTTGAAGGAAATATCTCCACACTGCTGTATTTATTATGAGAATGGCAGTTATGAAGGGTCAAAACCTATAAAACCTTCTTCAATTATCTTAGAATACTCTTTTGTGGCACAAATAAAGGTTCCATTAGTTTGAGGAAAGCTTTAACTAGACTTATAACTTTTTTTTATCTTTGATTTGTGGCATATCTCGTGAAATGTCATTCAAAATAAGCTTTATCACATTTCTAAAAAATAAGTAAAAATTCAAGTATAAGGGTTTTAATTCTATCGGTACAAGTTGAAACCTTTCCTCTTTTTGGTGCTGGGCATATATGAAATAACAAACACTGGAATTCTGGACGTCAGCAACAAGTCTTAGCGCTCCGGTAGGCGGCCCCCTTAAAGAATGTTACAATATTTCTTACGCGGTGGATTGAAACTTTTCTCCCCTATACCCCTCTAAAATAGGCTCTTGAGAAGTCTTAGGATGGGGTCTATATAGCACAGTATTGTGAAGAAGTAAACGTCACGTTTTCAATTCCAAGCTCTTCAACCATTCAAGAGGGGGGGAAGTCTTAACATGTTTTTAGAGTGGGATTGAAGAAGACGTAAATCTCTTGATACATCATAAAAGCTTACTTTGAATTTTATTTATAGTTGCATTTTTTTTTTAGTTTGTCTTACGTTGGCCTGATGCTAAGAGTTCTTGTGTCAGCCGATCATTTTGAGTATCACAAAAAAAGTTTTAAAATAATTTTTAAAATAAACCTATATTTTAAAGATACAATTATCAAATATATATTTATCTTACCTTTATATCGAGCTTTGATGAAAAATTATATAAAATAATGTTTTTTGATAAGCTAGTGTTCAAAATGGCTTCATTAAATCTTTTATATTTAATAAGAAAATAGTATTGTTGACTGTACCATAATATAAACATTTTTTCTTGAGTGTTCTTAATTTCACTTCAACCTACATAGAAAAATGAAAACACTTGGTGTTAGACAGAAATAGCTGTAACAATATAAATCACGACTTCATATTATTTAAATATTAACTTTGATGTTTATTGCAACAATGCCTAGACGTGGGAGGGCCATTGTAAGCCTGCTTACATTTGCGTCCAAAAGTTTGTGTCTGTTTTCAGTCATTTTATGCTGTTGCTTGTGAAATAGCTTTATTTAGTTTTGTTTTTTTGGTACTAAACCAACAGCACAATTCTATTTGGTGTTATGGGCGCTTAATATACAATGCTTCTTTCTATTTACTTAATTTGTGTTTCTTAGATAGTAGGTCTATACATAGTAATAAAACTCTAAGCTTTGGATGCGCATTCGAATTTTGTGGAGTTTTCCTTTATTATTATATTTAGTAGCCTATAAGTGATAAGAATACCAAATAATTAATTTTTAGAGTGTTTGTCTGCCTGTTTGCTTGTTCCCAATAAACTTTTAAAGTAGGTTACTCATTGGATCGAGACGGGATTTCTTCTGTAATACTATTATTTTTTCCCCCAGGGAACCACAGTAAGCTATATACCATCACACTATCTCATCAGCGAGCGAAGAAGTGTTTAAAAAAACCTGGCGCAAGCACTGAACATTCATCATTCCCATTATTGCGGGTACATAAGATGGCATGTTATATGGGGATGGGGTATGAAGGGGGAGTGATGGGGACGAATCCACGTTTCTTCATGAGTCTTTGTAGGCAAGTAAAAAACTGCTCTCGACTGAGTTTAATTCTTTTCTGGCATTTTAAGTTGTCAAATGTGAGTGAGGCTGCGGGTAAATGTTATTAAGGAATAATACGCTTAGTTTTCAACAATTTAAATTAATGTATAAAGGAATTTCATAAATCGAGAAAATTATGGTCAATATTTAATCATACAATAGACTATAATTTATATAATGCCGTGTTTATTAAAATAGTTATGTAGTTTTTTTTAAAAACATACACACTTTAAGCTATTTTCTGGAAAGGGCAATTTACTCTTTTTCTAAAACATAATTGTAAAAATTAATACAATATGGTTTGAAAATATGTTTTTTATATTTTAAAATTGTTTTTATATAATGAGTAGGCCTACATTAACTATATGATTTAAAGATCTTATACCATTTTAAAACACCTTATAAAAATGTAGACTAATGATGTTAATGAGAAGAGCCCATAAAACCCTCAAGTATTTAACTGCTGTTAATGAGAAGAGCCCATAAAACCCTCAAGTATTTAACTGCTGTTTTTGAGGCTATTAACTGCGTTTATGTTTAATTTATTTGGATATTTAAGAGTAAGCTCGCTTATTTTTTTAGAAACCTGCTGAAACTAAAAAAAACAAACTAATCGAAAATGTTATATTTGTGGGCCATGATGACACAATAATGTACCAAATAAAATATACCTCTAGTTTTAGGTTTAGAGCTAATTTATTTTTACGTAGAAAATGACTTTTAGCTTCAGGGCAAACGAGAGCACCCTGTAAAATTCCGAAATAGCCAACACCACTTCACTTTTACTCGGGGACTCGCAACCAAATTGATATTACATTCAGGGGGTAGAGAGAGGGTTGAAGGGGGATCTAAATGTAAAAGATTACTAGCCCCAAGGCACTTTGCATTTAAAATGCATATCATTTAAATTCATCCCTGAAACGGTATTAAAAAACATTTCCATAACCAAATACATACAAAGTCACAAAGTCATTTCACTTTTTTTTTGTTATGAAAAGGAAATTAAGTTTGTTTTATTTCGGCAAAATTAACTTTTTTTTATTTTTTTGGGACAAGACTATAAGGGTATTATGGCAGTTCTCAGAAGAAGAGTTAATTTTTGCCTCGGTATAGAACAACATTAATATGCATTTTAAAGCCAAATCGCCTGCGCGAGAATTAAAACCATTAATACAAAATATAAAATTAGTTTCGCTTTTCAGTTTAAAAATCGTTTTATATTCTTGAAACGCTATGCAAAATGTGACATATTATGAATGCAAATCCTTATAAACCAATTTATAGTTCAAAATAAATGCGCTAAAATAAGTTTTAAAACTTTCAAAATATTACCATTTGAATATCTGTGCAATTACTTCGTCAAATGCCTATTCACTCAATTGATTTCCTATCAATTCATCCCTTATAAATGACGATTGAATAGAAACTCCTAAACTAATACTTTTTAAATTAATTTAATATTATATTATATAATAGTATGGAGACCAACTCTGCAAAGAAATGCTATCTGTTCAATTTTAGGCTGGGCTTGCATATAAGTAGGTATTTATATGTGGAAAAAATATTTAGGACGTTATAGTTTGGTGGTAAGGATATTGTCGATAACAAATTGATTTTATCAAAAAATACTCTTCTATATGCAAATCGTGAGAAAGATACAACTTGTTTAAGGTGAAAACATTTATTTATTTTTTGGTGAAAGTTTTAGCTTATAAAACTTAAAAAAAAATCAATTTGGTTTGGCGAATGCATACATGAAAGTAGATCTGGTAACTGTTACTAGCTACACCTACTCTCCTATGGCGAATGAACTGGATCGAACCTGGTGTAACACTTAAGAACCTACGTGAGGGGTTACAAAGAGAGTAACACAATCTTTTCACTGTGACAGCTATAACTTAACTGACGGTCTTATCCCTGCATGTAAGGGCCTATCTTAGAGTATTGATCTACATATATATTTACGCACGTTTAAGTCATTTGAGTTAGTTACCTAGTTTTAGATACCAAACATTCTCTTTATTATTTGAGATATTTAACGTGCACTTTATGAACTGACTGATAATATCGACATACGACCTATAAACTAACTTAGATCTAGAACAGACACAAAACCCAGCTCATGGATGTTAAATTCATTACTGTAACAAGGGAAACACAAATTTCACCAATGATATATTTTTCGAGAATCGAGTACAGTACCCCTAGCTCAGTAGGCAGACATGCTACTGACTTAGCAAAGGTGTTGTGCTCTAAGGCGTAATATAGGGGTGTGATGCTATCAACTTAGTGTACTTTATATCCTCTCTCGACAAACTTATGGCAAGTTTCATAGTCAGAACACGCCTCAAGTGCGGCGCTACACTAAATACAAGATGAAACCTGCCTAAACTCTAATGGAATGGCCCCGTTTCACGTATAAAACTGTCTCATTCCATTCTGATCTAGGTAGATGTCATCTTGTATTTAGCGTAACGCCTCACTTTAGGCGTGTTAACTTTATTAAACTGTCCCTTAAGTGTGTAGTATAAAGTACATTCTTACACAAGAAATAATATTCTGAGATGTTAGATGTCTTAACACGCCACCCAATTCACTCAGCATAATGTTTGCCTAACCTCCATAAATATGGGAAGCGATACATTAATGACATATATCCCTTATTGGAGGACTTAGCTGCTCGCTAATTGTCCAGGAGGGCGGATCAATTGAGTAGCTAACGTCTTCAAGTTGGCAACTGTTCAATGACTCTCTCGATGCATCTGTATGAGAAAGAGCGTCTCTGATGGGTGGGAGCTTAATATATGGGGTACAAACGGGGCTCTTTAAGACCGGGTACATACCGTCTGCGCCTCGCATGTCCCCTGCGGAACTCATTCATATGCATAGTGGGTGGCTTAGATTAGTATCTTCTGGAGTAGTGTAGTTCTGTTTTACTGACATCAACATGGTTCAATAAATACCGTCTAACTGCACTCAATGTTTGTGTCGTATTGGTGACTATCCCCCACCCCTCCATCCTGTGCCGTCCTGACAGACGACGAATGGGGAGAAATGGTTACATTGGTCTGATAAACGCTGTGTGTAGTGTTTAGTAATTAACGGGACATACAGTGGTGCCCTGTGTAGATATAACTAGAAACTAGAAGTTCCCTGCTATTCACACGATTGTGGCTCAGTATCAAGTCTTGTATGAGGTCCTTTGTCACACTGATGGTTGAAGAAAACATTAGCCTACAAAAAACATAAAATTTAACCCAAATAACAGTTTACTCAAAACTTCACAAAATCACATGTCCCGAAACTGACATTTTAAACTATTTTGAAGGTATTACTAACTTAAAATAATTATAAGGATCAAGGTCGTTCCTGTGGATACCGTAGTGGACTTTGATTGACGAAATCGCGTTTCTGACCGAGTATATTTGGGGCTAATTTTTCACATTGTAGATTTTTAACCCCTTCTCTAGGTGATCATCGCTGCATTTAGTTCAAATTAATCGATCTCCTATTATTTTCTTATACGAGTTTATTTGCTTACTGTTAGTACTAGAACGATAGTTAAAGCACTTAGGGTGTTTATAATATTAAATAGAGAAGACCCATCGGTCAAATTTGAGAATGCCTTTTTATTTGAAAGTGAGGGTTGTATTTTTCAATTAAAGAGAACATATTTTAGTAAAAAGTACAACATAAAAGTGAGGCATTAAAGAACCAGTTCTCTTTTTGAATGTATGTTGTTAATAACACTTTTTAATTTTGAGGTTGTAATTAAAACTGTGCTAAATATAATATGTTAGAACATTTTCATAAGTTACGTAATAATGGAATGAAAAGTAGATTTCTTTTATCGGAATCTCCACAGATTCCTTATCATTCATAATGGACAAATTCCGTATTAATAAAACCATTCTATTGTTATAGCTATTAACTGACGCATCAACTAACGATAAGTGTCAAGTAATATTGTGTTATGGTATAAAAACTGCAGCGGTGCCAGAGTGGTCTAAAGTGTTTTCTAGAATTACACTTTATCATCGTTGAATGAATGGTAGAGATTTGAATCCCGGCCGATTGCACTGGAAGTGTTTTTTTATATTACGTTATTTTCTTATCCTCTTTCAACGTTAATGATAGTAAGCTTACTCTAGATAACTATAATTTTACTATTACTTAGATTAAGCTGTTAATAAATAGCCTGTGTGTTAAGTGAAACAATAAAACTCAAGCTGTAGCATTAAGACAATTTTTGTTAATTAATTTCATTAAATAACTCTTTTAATGCACATAATGTTTGTTTTATAGTTAAAAATAATTCCCATTATATAAATCTCGACATAGGTTTAGGGTATTAAGTTTTCTTTCTAAAAAAATAAACCTAATAAATCACATAGTATGCTAAGATTCAAAATAATGCTGCCTTACTAATTACGACGAAGATAAAATTAAATATGAGAAACAAGTTGTAAGGATGTTTTGTTATTATTTAATCTGCCTGTCTGCTGTTCAATCTGGCATTTTGTTAAAAGATAATTTAAGAGCATTTCTGTGAGAGAATATTCATTCTATAGCACTTGTCGTTTCAAAAAGTAATACACTATAGATGCAATTTTGTTCACATTTACATCATTTTGTTATAAGACCGGTAAATGGTGTGCTGAATGAGAAGAATGGCGCTTTTAACTGTATAGTACACTCTGTCAAAAATAAATACGGTTCTTTTAAAAGTTTTAAATTTTCTTTCTGTGCGTCCTATTACCAATCTTAGACCAACCTCATATTCATAACGATGATTTATCAAGGAGGGAGATATATTTAACAAAAGGGGGGGACTTCCATTTATGTGAAGAAGAAACCCCTCGGGGAGAAAAATAATTCAGTATAATCCAATCGGGATTCAAACCCCGTCACTGGCAAATACGACAAGATGAAACTAATGACTTTTCCCGCGTTGCAACCAGTGCGAGTTGTTGAAAGTAGTTGAAGCACAGCAAGCAAGTCCGTCTCAAATAAAATAAAGAAAGAAGTGTCGCTTTAATAGTACATTGCAGTTAACTCTGCTTGGCAGTCAGGAAACAGATTAGCTCCAGTCGTGTCCCGTTGAAATAAACCATGCAAAAAGTGTCTAACATTTCGAAAAAAAAAGAGGGTAGAATATTAATTAGTAGGTATAGTTAAACTTAAAATTCGCTACGCACATACTATTCCCTCGGGGAATCATTAATTAGAATGATAATTTAGAACGAGTTTATTCCGCTGTTCAGTATTAATTGAGCCAATAATGTGCGCATTTTGATAGAATCGGTATCGCAAGTATTATAATAAGTGATAATTAATTATTTATGATTGCTTCTGAGAATGATACTAAACATGTCCGGGATATCCGAATTAGGGCAAACATTTTTAATGTTTATATATATATATATGGGCTGCTATAAACACAAAGCAAAGTAATTACACTTAGCTAATATCAGTGTGTATTAAGTTTTATATAAATAGCTAAGCTATTATGTTTGTTAGTTAAGATTATGGCCGCATCTAAATATTGTATTCTTTAAATTGAAAAATGAAACCTCTACACTGGAATCGAACCAAGGACTTTTGGCTTAGTGTGTCAATGCTATAATCACTGAGCTATTTATAGCTGACGATTTCCGCACGTCCATCACAGACTCTGCCTTAAAATATGAGTGAAGAATGACCACACAGGACGATTCCTGGATAGCTAAGTAGTTAGAGCATTAATGTACCAAGCCAAAGGTCCCGACTTCGATTCCAGTGTCTAGGTGTTATTTTTCAATTTAGAGAATATATATGTATACACACATATATTCAATCATAATTAATACCCGTATTTATTGATACATATTAATAAATATATATTCAATCATAATTAATTAATATCAGTATTAATTAACACAAAATTAATGTATATTTTCAATCCTATTCATACGAAACTTAGTATACACTGATATTAATTATTTATGATTACTTTGTGTCTAGAATACCCCACAATCCAGCTTATAGTGTCACCCTTTGTCATCAAACTGCATCAAACTTTGTTAATTAAATTGTTTAGTACTACATTTTGTTCAAACTTTCTAAGATTTCATTCATACTTTGCTATATGAATCAAAGATTTTAATTTATACCTAGCTAAGACAACTTTATAATAATATTTTGTAAATATGTAATTTAAAATCTTTGGTTGAAAATACAAAATTAAAGTAGATACCTTTTCTATTCAATTGTAATTAATTAGAAGACAGTAATTATTTAAAGGTGACTTACTTTGATCTGTAAAATATTTTGGACCGGTCATAACGCTTATATTAATTTATATATTGCCTCTTTAAGCAATCTATTATCTTTATTTTTAGAATACTTATAGTATTACTTAATTACATTTTATTTGTTTCTTAGAATGGTTATAAGCTATCTTACACACCTACAAAATGAAAAGGATCCCAATTAAACAAAGAAAATTTTTATTAAAAAATTCTCTTTCCTAAAAATACACCTCTATTATTTTCCTAAAATAACTTTAACAAGCATTCTATTCTTTAAAAAATGAATGAGTTTAATTTGCTACTCTAATAATATTTTTTTGAGGTGATAATGGTATAAAAATACGAGGATATAACCATGACGTCAGATGTGGGAAGTAAAACTAAGAAGCCCTACCTGCAAAAGGATGACATTAATGAGAAACATAAAATAACGAGAGACAGGAAACACAAGGTTTTTTTTTTTAGTCCTGTGGAATTACAAGAGCGCAACAGATGCTCAGAACTAAAGTGGCACAAGTAACAATTTAAATTAAATGGGGATTTAATATTTATAATACTGTCAGGGATGATATTGAAAATAAATTCATTTTTTAGTGGACTTAAATTTCGACTGAAAGGATGCAAGTAATTCCTCTAACATCTTATCTTCTTCATCACTTTCGTACCATACTATATGCCTAGATCCGCTTCGTTTTAATGGATTACATAGACAAGCTATTATATTGTTTAGTTACGGTTATAGCCGCATTACATATCATATTATTTAAAGAAAAATGACACCTGGTTACTAAAATATTACCAGGGGTTTTGGCTTATTACTCCAAGGTTCTAACCATTGAGCTATCCAATAAATCATCCTGTGACCAGGGTCATTCTTCACTCATATTTTAAGGCAGACTCTGTGATGTGTCGTCTACCACACATGTGTGATCCATTAAGATAACGAGCTATCAGATAACGCAGCATCTTCGACTCGGGACGGTCTTATCTTAATCGCATCTTCTAAGTTAAATTTAGGGTGGTATAAGGTAAGCGTTAGTATAACTTATTTGACAATTTTTAAGAGAGCGCCCTCCGTTAGGGTTTACTCACGATCTGCCATTGAGTATTACCTAATATACTTATTAGTATAATATAAGGAAATTAAATTATTTTGTTACGAATTACTAAAAAAACTGCACAATTTTAACCTGGGATGACCATAGCTATGTTGGGCAGCTGAGGTTAAAACCGGAGAGTCTATCTGTTGACAAGCTGGCGAGAACATGAACTATTGGAACGTGAAATGTAAGAGGAGTGTGTGATAAAGATGATGAATTGTTAGAGGAAATGATTGGAAGAAAAATTATATTATGTGTATATGTGGAAACAAACGGAAAGGGAAAAAATGTTTTGATGACGAGTGATGGTAGCCTGGAACTGTGGTCAAATGTGGGTGGGTGGGTAAGGGGAAGCAGAGAGTTGGTTTAACCCTAAGACCAACAGCTAAGCGGTTTGTGAAAAGGTTCAAGTTGGAGTTATCTAGACTTCTATAGGTAGGTATTAAAATTGGCATTCGTAGAATTACGTTGGTTGTTAGTTATGCTTCGGTGGAGGGTGAATACGAGTATGTGAGAGTGTATTTTTGAAATGAGCTCAGTGAAGTCTTGAATGAATGGGAACCAGGTGAAAGAATTATGTTGCTAGGAGATATGAACGGATGGGTGGGTACCATAATAGAGAATTCAGAGAGAGTGTTAGGAAGGTATGTAGATGAGAGGGTAAACAAGAATGGTAGTTAGCTAGTGAGTCTGTATTTATAAAAGGTTTATTTGTGTCAAAAACATGGTTTAAGCAAAAAGATATTCATTTGTATTTATGGCAAAGGGACGATTCAAGAATAATTATTGATTTTAGGTTGTAGGACAGATACATAGATAAAAAGATAAATGTAAAGAAAGTATTAAAGGAAAGTAAAGAGCAAATGAGGTTTAAAAAGGAGAAAGAATGCAGAATAATTTTGAAGGAAATAAGAGGTTGTTCTGGAAGAGAGAAATAAGAGAACTAAACAATAATTGCAAGGGCATAACTATGGCATTAAGAATGAACGTGGTGAAAGGATCTGGGATTAAAATAGTAAAAGAGAGCGATGGATCGAGTATTTGGAGCAATTGTTTGGGTAAATATAGAGAACATAGCAGAAAATGGGGAAACTGTAATGATGAGTAAATGAATTAACGAGGCTGAGGTGTTAAAAGCTATGAAAGTGTTAAAGAATGTCAAAGCTGTGGGCGTAGATGGGATCACAATTGAAATGCTCAAGTGTATGGGCATGGTACTACTGGCCAGATGGTGTGAGTTGTTCAATGAGTGTGCTGGGATTTAGGGTGTTCCTAATGACTGGAAGAATGCTATCACTGTTCCTATGTACAAAGGCAAAGGCATTAAGAGTGAATGTAAGAATTATAGAGCAATTAGTTTGTTGATTATCCCAAGCAACGTTTTTGGGAGAGTTTTATTTGAGAGAGTGCCTAAAACAGTTGTGGACAAGATTTGGGATGTGTATCGTGGTTTCATGCCAGGTAGAGGTGGCATGTACGAGATATTTGCATTGCAACGAGTGAAGTATGCAAGGATAGGGAAGAGTTTTTTTTTTTTTTACAGCCCATGTTTCTTGTTTAATGTTAAGACAAATACATACTACAGGCAAAACACATACACTTTTTGTTCAGTAAAAATTAATGGATGCATATTATAACTTTTGTTTATTTATTTTTTCCTTGGTAAATATTTCAAATAGTGATTTACTTTTTGTAACAACCGCACAGTCAAGTAATGATGAAACTATTTATGCTATCGTGTTGATGACATAAGAAACTAGGTCTACATGTCTACAACATGGCCGCGTCTATAAAACAGAAAGCTGGAACACCAAATGATGGTACAATAAACATAGAACCACGAAACTGATGTCCCATTCAAACCAAGCTGCCCTGTAAAACACACACACGAGAAACAAACAACAAGAAAAATCCTCAAAAGACACCCATTTCATCCCCTATAGGCGTTGTCGTTTCCTACGTTTACAAGAGAAGAAGAAACGTTGTTACTAAAATAACGTAGTCCAGCGGAACAGCAGAGAAGCAATGAGGAAGTAGGGGTTGTGATGGTTTTGGAGGGAGGAGGCGGCGCCTTTATCAAACGTCGACGTGACCGACCATCTCCGACGCGCGGCGTCGTTTCCAAGCTCCATCCTAAGCGTGAAATAACCTCTGCAACACGAAATGTGGCAGGAAGTGGTTCCCGACCTTCCTGGAAGAGTGACCTACGTGACCTTTAGATGAAGGGAGATATGTCTGAAGAGTTGTTATTGAGAAATGAGTCAAATATGAACATATCAATTTTATTCTACTCTTTAATTTAATTTAAATATAAAGAAAGTAACGAAATCATGTATGTATTACAGTATGTAAATATTTATTTCACAATCAAATAACATTGTTCTGACCTTTCAAATGTATAATTAACTTTGCCACTTCCCAAAGTTCAGGGTATATTCTAAAGAACACTTAAGCAGATACATTTATCTTTCACCAAGTCCTATAATACACTTTTATATGAAAGGAGGGTCAACCCAAATTAAATAACTTGTTTTTATTATTCGAGATACATAAAATATTGATAATGATATCCGGCAGGTGTACAACCCGTATCTTGACCAACGTCGAAATGAACTTTTTTAGAAAAAAAAAGTGTCTTATTTCAACAAACCTGGACAAATATAGAAGATTTGTTATATCTTATGAATTGTAAAGCTCACCCTAGGACGGGAAAAGGTCATTTTTGAAATCACATCGTCTCGGGGCTCATATCGTTTTCCAGACATTTTAAAACCATCTAAAAATGATTGTTGGAGGAATAACATAGAGAAATAATATATACTTCTTAAATAAAAGGGTACTATATCCTGGGAATCACTACCTAATATTCCTTATCAAAGCGCTAGCTTGACTATTTAAATAAAAAAGAAAATGCGAGTGCCGATCTCTAATAGTTATGATACCAGCTTTGGTGGCTTGCATGGTAAACTGAACTGCTAATAATGAGGATATGGTGGCTTTAATCCATGTCGAATGTACTAAGGGTGGTTTTTTCCTAAATAGCATTCGCTCTCTCCCCCAGGTAAATTCAGTTACACATCCTCTAAAACAAATCTCCCTCATCCCTAACACTTTAGTGTAATTATTACACATACGTAAAGACCGAACGAACAGTAAGAGGCAATATTTTTTTAAAAAAATATGAAAGTAAAGGAAAGAATGAGTTTTTTGGTAGGAAAACTGTTCCTTCTAAAAATTCAAAAATGAACTTCACCAGTGATAGGAACAATAAAAACATCGAGTTTTTATGTCTGAGAGAGGAAAAAACAAAACGAGCCCATCCAATTTGGGTTCAATTGAAAAAATTCCTCACCTCTTTTCATGAAATATTACCTTGAACATTTTTATAATGGGAGGGTTTCTTACCTAGACCATTCTAGTTAAGCACGAATGTCCATTTCTTCAATGGATGCGGCCATAAGTACAAGTAATTACTTGAATCAACCTATCTCGTCACCATTCTATTAAAATGTTATCTCATAATAATATAGGAACTACAGCTCGAGTAATCAATCCGACACCTTAGCTCAGTCGCTAGCGTGTATGCCTACTGAGCTAAGGGTGCCGGGTTTGGTTCTCGGCATTGCCGAAAAAATTATCATTGTTGGAATGTAGGTTTACCCTTTCACATTAATAAATTAACGGCCGGAGATTGGCTGTTGTGCCTGTACTAGTCTTAAGCTTAGATTATAGGGCATATGAAGCTACGACAGCCCTAGGAATCCGGTAGTGGAAAATATATGGCTTGAATAAAAAACTTATACCAACTTACTGGTAACAATAATGGATGTAAAATAAATTTCGAGTAATCAACATTAGTGTCAAAAATTTTCTCCAAGAAGAGGCATACTGACAAAGACGTCAGTCCAGCCTTGTCTGGTTTTCTGGTTAAGGGGGATCCGAGGTTTGAATCCTAACTGGGTGTAATGAAGTGAATTATTTTAAATGGTTTACCATTCTCTCGGGCGGGTAGTAAGACATGAATAAGTAAAAATACCAATCAATTTTGGTTCATTATAAATTGAGCCCTCAAGTTCACCAAGTAGGTATAAAGTAGGACTAACTTTATTAGGTTTGCATGAAAAATTACATCATACAATCTAGACATCTATTAATTTTGTTTCTCAAACCAGCTCCATTCACATTAATGTAAACTACCTTCCATTACACCTCAGCCAATATAATAAACAATCTCCCCGACATACCGGGTAAGATTTGAGCACATCAGCCGAACCCACTTACAATAAACCAACTCTGTCGGCTGTCTGTTCGAACCCTGGTGAGACCAAATTGTCTAGTACTTTACATGTTGTGTGAGATCAGGTGAGGTGAAGAGTGATATAGACCTCAACATCACCGTCGTCCCAGGCACTGATAAGTGACCTGTAGCTTGTGTTAAAGAGCCTCTTAAATAAACCATATTATGTTGATTGTTTTTTAACTTGGTGTATAAAAGGGATGAAGTCACTAGCGCAGGGGTTCCCAAACTTTTTGAGACCACGCCGCCCTTCATTTGTCAGATTTTCAGTGTGACGCCCCTGTACCCAATATTCTAAAAAAAATTGCCCTAATTCGATTTTGTGGTTTTTTTTCAAAGAAAATTTTTATTTACATTATTAGCTTGTATTCCTTTAAATGTAAAAATACAAAACTAGAACAAAACTACAGAATTGAATAAGAAGGAATTGGAGTAGACATATTTTTATTGTAAATTATTTCACGAGTACAGTTTGTTCATAGTGGCAAAACATTTGTTTTCTTGTATGATTTATTCTATTATTTAAAATATGTACGTGCACACGTATTGAAAATATTCATGTTGCGTTTCATTATACAGTTTTAGTTTTTCTCTATAGTCGCGACGCCCCGGACTAAGATCGGCGATGTCCCATGGCACCGCGGCGCACAGTTTGGGAACCCCTGAACTAGCATCTGAAATATATTAATTGTATTAGGACAAAGCTCTCCGATAGACCTTAAAAGGGAAGACTGTTAATTCAACGGTATTATCTAATGCCTTAGAGCTTCCTCCACAGAGGGCTTGTTCGTTGTGTTAAGAATTAAATAGTACAAATAAATACCCTTATATAATATTATATTATGAATATTTTTCCACTCACGTTTTAATATTCATGCATTTTAAGGTAGTCTAGAAAAATATGGCATCGTCAAGCTTTGTTGCTTCAAACATGGGTTAGTGGATGGTGGGGTGTCGGGGGAGTTTTGTAATATTAGAGGGGATGGGTCGTCTCCTTGGAGAGATCTGTAAGCTTATACCGTGAAATTGAAAGACGTCTCAAAAAACACAGGACAAGCTAGAACGTCTGGATATTAAACCCAAAAATGTTGTTGAATTTTTTTTGAAGGTTTTAAAGTAGATTATTGTAGTGCAAGGAGTTATTATTGTCTACTTTGTTGTTGTTGGTTGTTACTCTCGACATGCTTTGAATTGATCGTGGGTTTAGAGGGTGTATTTCTCTTTTACTCTGCGAGTTTCTGTTGTTTACCTTGTTATTGTTTGTTACTCTTAACATGCTCAGATTTACTCAAGGGCACAGCTAAATTATCCTATTTTTATACCCTACCAGAGGGTTAAGCTGTTTTATTTTATAAGTATTGTTTTTACAGGCGCTTATTATGTGTAAACACCCTGAATCGCGTCTATAGTGAACTCTGAGAAACATTTATACACCGACCCGCTTTCGCATTACGTGAGAATTATATTTTGGGACTTTACCTTGGATCTAAAAATAAAGCTACTTAATAACTCGAACACACAAGTAAAACAAAATTAAAAAAAAATAAGTGCATAGCTCTCTAATAGTTATTAAGAAGGCAAAAACTATAACAAAATTTCAACTGTGTATACTGAGTTGTGGTTTGTGAAATAACAAAGTCTCATATCTCCCTACAGTGGCAGAGTATTCTAAACAAGTTTTGACCAACTAATTCTGCTGTATTCATCTTTGAGTGTATTTGCCTTACTGTATGTGTTTTGAATCAAGTCAGGTAATTTTTTATAGTAAAAGTGTATACGTTTCAACTGAAGGACCTGGTTCTATGGGGTAATTATGAGTAAGGTAAATTAAAGGAAATTTACCTACACTAGACGCGGAGAGACAAATGGGAACTCATAGTGATTGCATGTGAAAAACCACTCCTGCAGCACTAGGACCAGATTCGAACCTTGACCTAGAAGTCACTGACAATCCAGGCTATTAGGAGAAAGGATACTGTTCTCATTCGAAAGGAAAAAAAATATTTCATGATATGTCCAATCTTTCTAATTTTTTAAATTTATTGTTCAATTTTAAAGACTGTAGGAACAAAGAGGATAACTAAGAATTACTCACTATTAATTCACTATTAATTATTCACTAAGAAAGAAAATTTCAACCCATTTCGTGAAGTAAAAACTATATTTTATAGATCGGACTGTGATTGTAACTATGTTGAGTTTCCGATCTTTTGTGTCAGAATCGAATCCTGGAGGCCAGTTCTCATGTGTCATTTTCAATTAATCATTTTCAATGATTCATTGAAAATGAATACAAAATGAACGTCAGAATATTCATTTCATTAAACTGAATCATTATTTGAAGCTTTCATTAAAAGTAAAAAGGAGTTCTACTCTTCTTAATTTTTAATGATTATTATTGAGAAATGGAAAAAAAATGAACAGTGAGAAATGTACAAGAAATACTGAAATGATTTTTCTTTTAATGTAAAGATTTAGCGAGCTTATTTTTCTTTGAATGTAATGTATTTAGAAGAATATAAATCAACATCCTTCTAAGGCTGATTATCACAAGGAGTAATGGTATTTATCACAAGGAGTAATGGTATTTATTACAAGGAGTAATGGTATTTATCACAAGGAATAATGGTATTTATCACAAGGAGTAATGGTATTTATTACAAGGAGTAATGGTATTTATTACAAGGAGTAATGGTATTTATCACAAGGAGTAATGGTATTTATTACAAGGAGTAATGGTATTTATTACAAGGAGTAATGGTATTTATTACAAGGAGTAATGGTATTTATCACAAGGAGTAATGGGACTGGAATAAGATAAGGCTTAGATTTTAAACATAACTTTAAAATTTCAAGAATTTTTACCAAACATATTAGATTACAAACCTTGTTTAGATCCACTCTATAGTATATTCTTCAAATCTTTGTAACGAGAATACATAATCACATTATTAAACCTCATACGGCAGATGTTAACCTACTAATTCAAATTTTACAATTAGTTACAGCTCAGCTGAACTTTAAACTTTGTTTTGTCCTCAATTTATTGTTTCCATATTTTGTAACACATTTTTAACATGTAACACTTGTATTTTAGACTTGTCAATCTATGGTTTAATTTAATTGATGATGTTATATTATTTTATTGAAAATTTTCATACATAACAACTTATTACTCATTAAAAGCAAATTATAATTAATCCTGTTGAATTTTAATGTCACTTAATACATCTACCAATTTTGAAACTATCTAATTCATTAAATTAAAATATTTTTTTATATCTTGTTATAGGTATTTTCAGAGCTTTATATCTAAGTCTTAACTTTAATAAAAATCTAATTGGTTGATGAGTACTAAAACCAGGATCGATTAGAACCAGATATTGATCGACAATAATCGATGTTTCAGTAGATAGAACACTAGAGCGGCAATCCAGGGTCATGGGTTCGATCTTTTCCCCCGTGTTTCACTACCTGTCCATGCTATTATAATTTTAGTAACGCTAATGAGATAGGTGGTGCTTATAAGAAATGAACCCGCATTTGCACTGAGGAAAAGCGGTACACTATCTAGGGAAAAGCACCCTCTATATCCTGTCTGAGATTCAAACTCTGATCTCCCCGTCCTTGTCAAACCAGACTAGATGATCTTGAGACTTAGTTTGCCTGACCACCTATGTAGGTAGGGTTGGATTTCCTTTTCCAAAATAGATCTTTCTAAATTTCACTTGCTAGTTATAAGAAGCAGCCTGCTTTGATGGCCGCATGGCTTAGGGCATCACTCTCGTGTTAAACTAGACTTTTGATGACAGGGAAATCGGTGTTTAAATCCCGGTCGGGTCTACTGAGGGTGATTTTCCAAAATGGTTTTCCACTCTCCCTATACACAAACGTGGGTACACTCCATCTAAATTTAGCCTTTTTCATCTCTAACTCATAATAGTGATGAGTACATATGCGTATAAGCTGAACAGGTAGTAAGACGCGGTGCTAAATAAAAAAAAAAGAAGCAATCTTAACGTATCGTCAGTTAAGTTATTCAAGATATTCACAATCAGCTAATATTAGCAGCAAATACCAACTGTTGAATTCTAATAAGTTTAAACTGATTGTGTTTCTAAGATGGAAAAAAGTTTTTCAAAGTTTATATGCGAGAAGGACGTTTTGCTAACGAAGCTGCTTCGATAATCACATTATTATTCTAGCGAGTTGTAAAATAAAAAATAAAAAATATTAGTGATTGTTAATTCAAATTACTAGATATTTTAATCAATTTACTAGTTTTAACATTAATATAGTGTTTAAATTAAATTTATATTTCTAAAAATGGCTAATATCTGAGCGCATCAATGATCTGAGTAATAATGAATTATATTTTCATCAACCATCTCCTTAGTTGCGTTTTTAATTGCTTGAATTTAGCTTAAGTAGCCGTGGTTCGATTCTGACTGACTTCGCTAAAATTTATTTTTGCCTGGATAGCATTGAATAGTTGTACATAACAAGAATATAAGAATAATTGACAAAGATAATAAATTACAATTGTATAGAGATGTTAAATATAATGAGAGTGTAAAAAGATGAATTATTCAATTTTTTTTTATTTGTACATTATAAAGTTAACATCTATTTAAAATACCTAATGACTGCGTGTTCCTTAGTAATGACAATGATAATAATAATAATTTCAATTCAATTTACTTCATGATCGTGCTGGTAAATTGTGACAATACCAATAACAAGTAAACACTTAAAATACAAGAGTATCTTACATAAAACTACATAATAAATAAAAAACAATCATAACCAACAAACAATTAATCCCACCAAACAAATATTCACTCCAAGATGAGAAAAATAGTAATAAAAATAATAATAATAAATAACATTAATAAAGAGAATTAGTGAAAATAAATTAGTATTAATATCGATTATAAAAACAAAAAAATCAGTAACCAGAACACTGCAGATTTATATATTAGTAGTAGAACATGTACTTATAAATTAGTGATCAGAAATATTTATATTGAAAATATTGAAAACAAAAAGGTCATTCCAATAAAGTCTACGCGAAAATAGCGTTTAGAGCCCTAAAAGGTTTGGAATTCTATCATCACAAAACATCCGGTTAAGAAAGAATTTATAATACCAACAAGTCACAAATTTACGTTGAATATTTTCCGACCTCAGAGATTCAGTTAAGGCAATGAAATTCCAAGCAACACTTGCATATTCTAGCTTGGATCTAACTAAGGCATGATAGATACAAAGTTAAAATACAATCGACTTAACTGAGGAGGTAATAAATTTAATACGTTCTTTTTGGCTATGTTCATAATTTTAGTAAGTAGTACATATATATTTAAAGTTGAGAAAAAATTGAAATTAGAGTCTCCAGCCAATTAAAATCCACATACATGAATTGGGCGAGCAACATTTTGCCAAACCTTCGTTTATATTTCACTTAAAGTTTTAGTTAGAATTTCTAAATAACATTTACTCTACCAAACACCTGTGTATTTCCCAGTGGTGCGGTCTAATTAATGTGTGTATGCGTGTGTGCGAAGGTTGGGGGTGTCTGGTAGAGGTCAAAGTTCATTACAAACAGCACATGTGATTATCCTCTGGGCTAATTTGGAATAATCAGTCATATGAATTATTGCCTGCGTTTTGGATGTTATGTATAAATGAACCCGCGCATCCTCTTTAATTCAATCGAGAATTTGGCTAATCCCTTAGTGTACACGTAGCTTAAAGCTACTCATAGCAAGTTTGATTTAATTTGAGCACCCCTCAAAAATTGAAAATCTATGTTGCTACACATGAAAATAATTAAAAAAAGAAGTTTTGTATACATTTTTCACTTTCTCTCGACCCCTCAGAAAGATAAATATTGTGATCGTAAAAAAAAAAAAAAAAAATTGAACCCGAGATTTGGATAGATTTGGATAAATTTTGACGTTTCGTGATCCCCCGAAATCGAAAAAGTATTTTTTTTTTTTTTGTAATGCCGTCTGTAGGTTTTTGGGAAAATATCCCGATCTGTGGACAGTTTAAAAAAAAGTGTTTACAAAAATTAAACTTCTTTTAGACCAAACAAATAATTTAGTTACGATCTAAGACTTTTTTTTAGAATTATTTAAGGATTTATGAATTTTGGTTTCAATGTTATATCTATAAAACTCACCGAATAAAACTTAAGTACATCAACATGGGAAATCTTATCTAAAATTACCGTGACGTCACAGTTATAAAACGTCCTTAATCAATTGGTAAAATGAATTATATTTAATTGTGTATTTGGAAGGATAACAAAATCACAGAAATGGACAAAATTGAATCAATATAATTAATTTATATAAAAAGTGTTGTTACTGTTTATGTTGTAATATATATGAAAAACAAAATAACATGTCATTGGCTTAAAACACTTAAAAAATAGATCTTAAATATTTTCACTTAAATTAAAATTATACGTTTTTAAAGATTTGAGGATTCAAATTTTGATTCGAGATTTGAAAGAAAATTTAAGACTCGAATTCGAGATTCGAGAAATATATTATTAGACCCATCTTTATGAAATACATTTTATAATAACTAGAACCACCATAGACTGACACGCATATTAAGCGTTATTATTAGGTGTTCTGTCTTACGACAGGTCCAGTCCTGTTGTCAGTGAAACTTGGAACGCCAATGTGCCCTGTCCTCTGCCTCCTTCTTCAGCTCCCAGAATTTTCTTATTTACCTCAATTTTTCCTTCTAAGACGTCGTGTGGAAGACAGTTCCTCCCAAGGACGTGTCCGATCCTGTTTGTTTTGTACCGAAGAATCACATCCCAAATGGTTCTATTCTCACCCACTCTTCTTAGGACTTCTTTAGAACGTAGAACTCGTCTATTCTGGCTTACCATGATAGGAAGGTTGGGGTTCGAACCCTGTCCTGGTGTATTGAGGGGGAACTTCCTTAAATGGTTTCCCTATATTTCTCCAAGTGTTATTATTATTATTATTATTATAATTAGCACCTCGTCTTACTAACCGTTCGGGTTATACGCACCTATGCTAATGGTAGGATGATTTTGAGATGAAAATGGAGGATCTACAGTTTAACGTGGGATCCGAACCACGGTGGAAGCCTGGCATTCCACACATTCACAAGCTGTGATTAATACACGTATAGTCAAAGGTGAAGGAAGGGTTTGGCAATCATATAAATCTGTGCCGGGACCGAGGATTGAATCCCAGACCCCTAGCACAGAAGTCTTACACCTTACTCCTAGACCGCCAGGCCACCCTTCTCCAAGTGAATGTAGATACATTTCCTCTAAGTTTTACCTTCCTAATTTTAATTTAATTTGTGTAATTACCCGTGGATATCCTGGAAGAGTAGTAATAAACAACGCTTGGAAGAGTTCACAACGGTATAAACTCTAAGAGATAAAAGCCGGTGCCAAAACCTAAAAAAATAAATAATTGGAAGCTATTGTGTAGGCTTTACAGAAGTGTATATTATATATTCCTAAATACATAATTACTCTAAAACATACAGGTAGAGGGCATAATTTGAATAACGTGATCGGGGGCAAGAAGTAAAATTTTTATCAACATTTTAAAATAATTTTTCTCTGCAATATTTCTTTATATCCTGTGTAGCCTATATGTGAGAAAACATGATTTTTTACTACTGATATTCACCTTATTTATGAAACATATTATTAATATGGTAAACATTTGTATATAAACCATAATATAGTGGTAAAAACACTCTAACCTAAAAAAAGTGAAATTAAGCTGCTTTTTAAAGATATTCAATGGTAGTATTTGTGTAGATAAATAAGATAGTTTGTGGGTGTTTAGAAACACATTAAAGTCTTACTTTCACGTTTCTTAATAACATAAAACATTTCTAGTTTCAAAGTAAGCTACGTCTTTCCCCGCATTATGGGGCAAACTTGTGAAACTTTAGCCATGTTTATATATTTTATGAGTGTTTTTCAACCAACGTACGTTATTTTAGGAAGGCAAGAATTTGTGGCAAGGAAAATAAGTTGAAAATGTTAAGGTCGTACCTTGTAATATAAAATAAAATCTTAATCAGTAAATATCTAATAACACTCAATATATGGGTTTTGTACGCGAGTGTTTTTTTTTATCTTGAAATTATTCTCTAAAATAATGAATCGAATTTGATAAAAGTATGTCTTATGATATTTAATGGCATATAAATAGGAACGTACAGCTTTGCTACAAATCAAACAGATCTTAATCTACATTTAAACAAAGTTTTTGTTTAGATCCTTATGCTATGAGGGCAAATGAGCTTAATTTTTATTCCCACATTTAATTTGAGCGGATTTTAAAAAGTGATAATGCACATCGGTACAATATTATACTGTTTATAAAGTGTTATTGAAATTTATCAACCTAGTTTTCTGATTAAACGTGTGTTTCCTTTGGCATTAAATTTTTTGTTAGATTTAAATAGTATATTACCTATAAGTAACACTATTTCGATTAATTATTCTTAACTATTTTCCTTTATATTATTTTAAATAACAAGCTATGTGAAAAATAAGTAAAAATATTCCATTGGTGCTCAAACTCCCCTTTAAGTACTCATTACTCACATCTAGTTTGGTTTACCGGTAACGGGGAGTTAGTGGTTTAAATTATGGCCAGGTGTATTAAAGGTGTTTATTCATAAATGGTTGTGTTTGCTACTTCCACGCGAATACGGCTACATTTCCTCTAATATCCTACCTACATCATTCCTACTTCATTATTATAATTAAAATTTAGACAACCCTCACGGGTAGTAAAGCATTTACACAATTAATATTTGTATAAAGCTACATATTTTAAAATAAAAAGTAAATATGAAGATCAATTTTTTTATGTAAAGTAAATAAAAAATAAACCATTCCCCGTTATTTACCACATGTCTAACCAAAATATATATTTAAGAATCAGAATGGGGTAATTTGGTTCTGTCCAGAGTAATATTAAATATTTGGTTTAAATTATCATTATTTTTCTTTAACTAGGGTAAAACATTTATTTAGTTTGTAAAAACTATGAAACCTGCTTAATTCAACTCTTAGTATTCATCCAAGTCTCTTTTACAGACTTATTTATCGAATGAAAAGGTAACTGCGCCTCCTATTGGTTTTGAGGTTGAGTGTAGAACCAATATGTAAAGAATTAAAATAAAAACTCAGTGCAGTGTGTTGAGATTTAAGTCCCCCCTTGACCGAAGTCATTCACACTATTCTTATTGTCAACCTGTTCTATTATGATGAACTCTTTTGCAGGAATAAGTTTAGCTTGGCAAATTATTAAGTTTCGGATGTGTTCGTGTGTACAAACGATTATACACACACATTATGTATAAAATATGTTGAAAAAACATTCCATTTGGTACTAAAATAAAACGAATACAACTTTCCCCCCCATAATTTTAAATCAAGCTTCTGTGATTGCTTGGTATTTTATATTAAATACAACATTATTTAACTACATTATTACTTAATAAATTACTTTATTCTATTTAGAGCCACCCGCCTCGGTGGCGTAGTTGACTAACGCGCTAGTCGTGTTGAGCCCGACTGCTGAGGACGGGGAGAGCAAGGTTCGAATCTCGGTTGGGTGAACTGGGGGTGGTTTTTCCTAAATGGTTATCCACTCTCACTCCACGCAAATGCGGGTTCACTTCCTCTAAATTCAACCTTCCTAATTCCTAATCCATTAGCGTAATTAGTACTTAAGCGTATAACCCGAACGGGTAGTAAGACGCGGTGCTAAATAAAAAAACAATATATATTTAGAGCCAAACATTATCTAAATAAATATTCCAAATGTCACATTCTAATGATAGCCGGTGACCTGGTGGTCTAGGGGTAAGGTGTCAGACTTCTGTGCTGGGGGTCCGGGGTTCAATCCTCGGTCCCGGCACAGATTTATCTGATTGCCAAACCCTTCCTTCACCTCTGGCAAGATGTGTATTAATCACAACTTGTGAATGTGAGGAATGTCAAGCCTCCATCGTGGTTCGGATTCCACGTTAAACTGTAGGTCCTCCATTTCATCTCACAATCACCCTACCATAGCACATTAGCGTAAGTGCGTATAACCCGAATGGGTAGTAAGACGCGGTGCTAATAATAATAATAATAATAATAATAATAATAATGATAACCAGCCCATAGTACCTAATTGTTTACATCTCGCTGGTTCCTTCTTTAAAAGCTCCCAAGCGTTCGTCGTACATTTGACCCCGTTAACTCTACGCCAATGCGACCCCTTTAGAGTAATGAAAGTGTGATGTGAGTCTTCTCTTCTCAGTATTTCCTCACATGCCACTAGGCTAAGTGCTGCCAAGAGCGGACAAACTGTGTACCATTATGGAAAAAAGGACCATAGAGCTTTATCAATGTAAAATGAAACGCACCTATGATACCAGTTTTGACTAGTTCTTTTTTAATTATTACATGGCTATGATCTCGTTTTTGACTAAGGTGGTGTGTTATTGATAGGTTTTGTCTGTATTAATTAGTGATAGTACATTTTGCTATGGTAGGAAAGCTGAAAACAGTTACTAAAAAGAGCTGCACAGAAGTTCTGGTTTTGATTTTTCTGTTGTATTTAAGATTTTTGCTTATTGCCATTTATTACTATTGTCATTATCATTATTATCTGTATTATTAGTAATATGTGTTCTGTATTACGAAAAGTCAATTCCTTTTGTCAGTAAACTGAGACCGCCACTGCACCCTGTTATACAGCTTAAAAAATAATTAACAACTATAAAAAACATATATTTTAATAGCACTTTGTGTTTTTGAAACAAAAGTATATAAATACATATATTTATCTTAACAAACTAACACAGGCACCGAATTTTAAAATTTAAATTCTTAAAGATTTCAAAAATATTGAAAAAAATTAAGGAATTATTTAAGAGGGATTTCAACATACTATGTTTATAAGAACATTTGTGTTCAAAGTATGCTTATATTAAATTTAAAACTCTAATATTTTTTAAAAGTATCAAAGTCGTTCATTAAAATTGATTTTCACAATACTTAATAACATTCACAAGGAAAATATAAAAGATTCATTCATTTGGCAACGTTATTTTAAGCCGGATTTAAAAAAAAACAAAAAACTAAGCTCTTATTTTGAAATATCCAAAGGAAACTTGAATCCTTAATATAATATTCTCCTAAGGATTACTATAGCTTATATTTTAATCAAGCAAGAAGAGTCTCTACTAGTATTACATAAATTGTTAAATGAATAAATTATTTTTTATATTTTATTTTGTTTAAATAAGTATATTTTACTTGGTGAAAATATTGTTATTGATCTGATTGGTTGCTGAACCAAATGTTATAAATAAATGGCTTTGACTTTAAATGTGTATATTATACAAAATGTATTTTAGTTTAAGGTTATTTATTGTACAGTAAGTCTTGTTCGGCATGAACTGTTCGAACACTTTAAAACGTCCTAGAAATCAGAAATTTTGAGGGAAGATAGAGGGACCCTCTCTACAACCAGAAACCACACAACTCTTATGCGACCAAGATGGTTCAGTGGTAGAGCATTGCCGGTCAAAGCCAGAGGTCTCAAGTTCGATTCCCGTATCCAGGTTGCCATTCATTTCTTGCAACCGCTACCTTACGATTGCTCAACAAAGCTAAATCATCTGCATATCATTTCTAATTCCAAACAGAATACAAAAATAACTGAATATACTGCTACATTTGCTAATAAACTTTTTTACTAACAGAATAATATGCTCACTTTAATTTGGCATTTTCTTACTCTTGAAAAGTTACTTAAAAAAGTTTTGAATAGTCATTCACCTAACTTATTATAGGTTTTAAATTTTGACAAGTACGTTTCGACATTTAAATTGAATAAAAAATATTTGTGAGTTAAATCATTACGAATCTGTATTTTTAGTAACCTTCAAGTGTTAGAAAAATCAGTATAGGTAGCTTACAGGCAGGAAAAAATTAATATACTGTTTTTTAAACGTTTTTATTTGTCCATGTGGGTCTTTACTTAGTTTAATATTATATAAAAGTATATTTTTTAAAACCTGAAGTATGGGGAACATTGTAAAAAGTTATATAGAAAAACTCTAAGACAAAGTGAAAGCAGAGTAATAAGAAATTCCTTTCCACGTTCGTGGTTAAGAATAGGTCTGAGGGTTTGGAAGAAGGGAACTGTGACGGTATATTGGAGAGAAACTCACAATGGTATCACTCACTACAAGTACGTTGAGGGAAACCACCTGAATTTCATATTATCTCTTATTATAAGTACGAAGTTTAGTGAAGGATATATAGTTCTGAAATTAAATATATTTCTTCAAAGCTTGTTTGAAATTTAATGTGTTTTCCACCGCATATTACCTACTACCCATCTAGTCTGTACATATTTTAATTACAATTATGGTTAAGGAATGAATAAGGGTGGATTTAGATCAAATGTTCCTTAAAATTCGGATAAAGTTTAAGCAAAAAAATAAAAAATCAGTACACCTGACCGAGTTTCCAACTTAGACTTTCCTGTAACTCGCAAACAAGACTAGATGGAACTGATATATAGTCCTGAAGGCCCACCGGTACGGGTAAAATTAATATTTTTGTCACCATGATTTTGAAAAAGATTTTTAAAAATCTATAACACCTGTCTTAATACGTATCTGAACAATTCTTTAGCAGCCAAGCAACTTATACATATTTTTGATCAAATTTTGGTATTAAAAATATAACTTTCATATTCTATTTGATCAGCACAAAAGAGGTGTTTAAAGTGAATGTTGTAACCGCAGAGTTATATAAAAACTCTACCAAATTTCCCATTTACAATAGTTTGAGACTCAACTAGTTATTCCCTCAATATGTTACTTTAGTTGAGAAGACACAAACGCAATAGCAATATTAATAACGTTTAGCACACAAATGAAACACAACATTAAAAATATCAAAAATCCGTCGTTAAAGCCACTAAACTTACAAAAGGGTAATTTCCAGGAAACTACTAGTAACAAGCAGCCACCCGCCAGGACAGTTGGGTGGCTAACTAAAAGAATAGAATAATATTATTTTAGTTGGGGATTTTATTAGTATTAGTGTCTGTATGCACTCTTGCATTCCTCACTTTCTCATAATCAATTGTCTTATCAATAGTTTCAATATGAAACCTGGACACGGGAACCGAACCCGGGACTTGGACTTATTTACATGCGGCTATAACCATGCTTAGTTATAATATATTGGCTATTTAATCCATCTTAATAATTCTAATATTCTGTAGTAATCATTAGTGTTCAGGAAAGGTGTTCCAAACCTTTTTCAGGGGTGTATTCACCAATTTATTTTGGGGAAGGGGGAACCAAACTAAGATTATGGCCAAGGGTAGAGATGAAGAGGTGTGATGGGGTCTGTTAAGATTTCCAATGGTTCAATGTATAACTAATTAAGATATCATAAATCAACTTTAATACAGAGTGGGCCAGAAACAACTATAGTGTGATTTTGTTAGGAAGAACAGTATAAGTTAGTTACTAAAGTTACGAAAGGAATTTTAACATATTTTTACATCAAGAAATGCATCTGCAGATGTCACGTTTGATATATATTATCAATACATATAAAATAAAAAATAATGAAAGTAAAATGTTATCAATGTTAGCCACAAAGAAATATGTTTGAATTTTCTAAACTGTTCTTCCAGACAAAATCATGGTGTAGATAATCTATGCTGAGGATAGTGATGGATAACGGGCTGAGGTTTGACTGACATCCATTTGAGCTCACCTGAGTTACATTATCTTCAAAAAGTGAAAAAGTGTAGTATTTAGTATGCTTTTATTTAGCTTGTGAATATTTACTTTTCAATTTTAAGTGTTAATATTCAAGTTATTAATCGTCTAATTGTTTCGGTTTCACCCTGTATATCGCAATCGATGAACCCATTTCACTCACATTTCTTCAATAGTACATTTTATGCATAATCCCCTTTCGAGAGATTTAGAGCGGGACAGAGGGGGGAAAACCACATTGACACAAAGGGGGAAGTGTTGATCCATCCTCAGTGGTAGCTGTGCCCTTGGGCTCTTTTCATCCTTTTCTTTGCTTACTTTGAACTTCAAATAAGATGAGATTCTATTTACATAACCCAACCTAAAACCATCCTTTAAAATTCAAATCTTAGCTGTACTATCTGGGTACAAATTCGAACTCATACTACTACTATTATTTAAGGGATAACCCAATCTAAGTCCCTTAGACATGTTGTTAGCCTCCCTGACCACTCAGTAAATGTGATTTAGGATTATTCATCTGTCACAATATTGAAATGTTCACTGTTCAATTATTTGATATGTATCAGATAGGTATGAAAAAAGAGAACAAATATAACCAAAGAGTTCAGTGTCAACACACTTTGTTGACTCGTGGTTTTTCTTTCCTTGGATTTCTTACGTCGCTCCAACTGATTTCTCATCTTGTGGGCCAATATTTGAAATGTTAGCTTTGCGTATCAAATGGGAACATTTATCGATAGGCTTATTTCCCTTTGAATTTGTTTAGTAGTGCGTCGTGGTGGATTCAATTTTCTTTACTCCCATCCCGTGGCTGAGGGATGTGGGGTAGCGAGCTGATGTTAGTGGACCATGGGTTAATCTCAGGCAGGGAACTAAGATATGACCCGCATCGGTGACTACCTGGTTTAATGCGTCACTCTCGTCTTGGATTGGAATGCCAGTGATAGGGAGATCAGGGCTAGAGTTCCGGCAGGGTGTATTGAGGGTGTATATTAGCTAAATGGTTTCCCACTCTCCCTCCCCACATATGTGGGTACGTTTCCTCTAAAATTTGACCCTCATCTCTGGCGTAACTAATGTATGCGTAAAACCCAAAAAGGTTCTAAGATACGGTGAATAACAACCAGTTTAGCTGGGTTAGTATTTATGATTGACTTGGTTTGATATGGGTTGGTCTTATTGATCAGATAATGTAATGTCTAGCGTTTAGGATGGGCACTTAATCGTGTGTGTGTTGTCATAGAATAAGCTACTTTAGTTTGTAAATCATGGGTTAGTACAAAACGTTAATAAAACGCCAATATAAAATATTTCAAAGTAAAAATGTGTTCGCTACTAATCTAGTAACTGTTTAGTTTATTGCAAGCTTAAACTGATTAATCTAAGGTCACAGGGAGATGCTGTTGAATTTTATGGGCACATAATACCATACATATGTTGATATAATGGGGAGTAAGAATCATTTTCACACTATAAATTAAATAATATCACGAATAATCAAATAACATACATAGCATACCAAAAACTATTATTTTTAATATCTGCGGTGTTCAGATTGTTTGCCTTCCGCATTTAAACATTCTTGATGACTTTTAGAAATGCTGTTCATCACTTTTTGAATAAGTATTTTATATTCATCAATTTCAGCAAATGCATCATCAATATATGCCTTCAATTCATCTAAATACTTTGGTCTCCAAAAAAAGTGGTCCACCAAATAGCGTCCAACATCTTAGCTCAGTCAGTAGCGTGTCTATCTACTGAGCTAAGGGTCACAGGTTAGATTCCTGGCATGGCCGAAAACTGTATCATCGGTGGAATGTGAATTTCCCCTGTCACAATGATGTAGTAACGGCCGGGGGCCGGATGTTGTGTCTTTTCTAAATTTAAGTTTGATTATAAGTCGTGTGGTGATATAATCAGTCGGTTCAGTAAGTGCACATTAAATACCTCAAATAAATGAAAAAAAAAACAACGTAATAGGGATATCGGGTGAACAAGCACCAGTAACCATTCCATTGCAGTAAGTACAGTTTTTATTTAACACCACGTCTTACTACGCTAAAGGTTTTAGGGATTAGGAAGGCTATATTTGAGAAAATGTACCCAAATTTTCGTAGAGTGAGAGTGTAAAACCATTTAGGGAAAATCACCCTCGGTAAACTTGACCGAGATTCGAACCTTGATCTTCCCATCATCGGTGGTATAGTCTGCTGTAAAAGTAGCGCCTTAGACCACGCGGCCACTGAAGTGGGCTAGTATGTACAGTTATGCAATTACTTATGGGATACACTATATAATTATAGTGTTGTAACACTTGGTAATGTTACATCATACCACCCTCATATTAATCTACACGCATAGGCTTTCCCTTACAAGTTTCATACTGCCCACTCCGTATGAAACTTCAAAATTAATAAACTTCCTGCAATAGTAACCTTCTCTATTGTAGTCCAAGGTAGTTTCAGTCTATATCAAGAACAATGTTAAACAATATAAAACAAGAATAAACTCCCTGCAATCACAAACTGTCCATGTACTTACCCTTTTTATCTTCTGGCTAGAACAACCTTCAAGACTGGATTATAAACGTCGCGTCCTAGATTGAAGAGTAGGACGAACAAGCCTTGGTGAGCCAGCAATTTATGTTCAGAGTGAGCTGGTTGAAGTTACTCTGATGGGGCAGACGAAAAATACACTTGAGACCTGAACTGCCCTCTGACGGACGAAACACTCTCAACTGCCAAGACATCGCGTGATATATGTACGTCACAGGAGTACTGGTCAGGTGGAATCTCATCAAAAAAGGCATGGAGTACGTGATCTATTCAGCTTAGCGAGTCCACAAGCTTGATCAATGGAATATGTGCTTCTCTGCAAGCATCATAATGGCCAATATGACGTCACCGACTAGTATGGAACCATCCCACCTCCCCAACCAAGCGGCTAGTCCCTATATATCATGGCGAATCTGAAAATAAAGTCGACTATTATATTCGACACCACCAGGAGTAGTCCTGTCCTGGACTTGGACATTTACAAGATGATAACGTATTTTCTTTATATATATTCATCGATATTATTTTAAAGACTTAAACTATGGCTTGTTCAAATTTGAATTCTAAATTAAAGTAGTATTTGGAATAAGCCGGAATAGACATTGTAATATAATAACTAAAGTACTTTGTTTAAAACGTTAATTTTGATATGGGACACCAATTGTTTTCTGGTGCCACTTGGGCGCTAGAGTCTGTTATGTCACTTGAATATTTTAGATTTCCACTTTTATGAACTAATTTTTGCTAGAAGTATTTAATTTAAATATTCTGAATATTGTAGTTACTAGTAAATGTAAACTCCCTTTATGATGTTTCCTTATTTGATTATTATTTGAATTATATATTAAAGTTACGTAAAATTTTTCTTATTGATTAATCTAGACTTTAATATTTTCCAAATTATTTAATAGAAATTACTGGTGGCATAACTAGGTTTTTTTTGTATGTTTTATTATTTATTATTAACAAGTAGGGATCTTGTTAACGTCTTTAGTCATGTCGACATTAAATAGTCCCGCGAAAGTTTGACTTGAGGTCTGTAAGCCAAACTCTTGAGTTCTTTGAAATATCTGTGTGGTATTAAATTAAAAGTTTAACTTTCTAAATTATTCGGTCTGTATTCACTGTAGTGAATCAGACGCTTTTGTAATAATTTAAAATATGCCCATTAGGCCCTTTTTTGTAGTCGTATAAATATCTGGCTCGTTATTTATTGAATAATAGTTTGTTCGAATTTTCAACGTTTAAGGTTGTGAATCTGAACTTATTGTAGTTTGGTCAAGTAGTTGTCTCTTCCAGACTGACCCAGTTGACTATAGGATATGTTTAATGTTTCAAAACATTCTCCATTATCGAACCGCACTTTACTAATGATATGTTATTATGTATTTGATTTTCAACATACCTCCAATGGACCTATGAGGAGGCCATGTAAATTATTGTTTCAATTGTTATCTTGAATAAACCATTCATATTGTTATTTAATTCTTGCTAATGTTTTACCTTTTTTATGATTTATTTAGATTTCACCCACGTTCCTTTTAGTCTAGTGTGGCCGTAGCTAAGTGGTAGTAGAGTGAGTGTAACAGTGTAAATATTCGGATATTCAAGATGGGTAGCAAGAAGCGGTGGCAAAAATGTTAAATATTATGGCAAAATGTTCTTGAAGCTCGTTTATAAAACAATTATTAAATTTGAAATTTCAACCTTATTTAGTCATGGCAAAACTAACATAGTTTATTTATGAAAAAACTTTTTTTTCTACATCCTACGAAAGTTTATTTATTTATAATTTACATAAAATATTTTAAATAAAATCAATAGTTGCTAACGCATATTTTATTTTTAAATGTTTTTAAAAGCTTAGTTTTTTAAATAGTTCGTATAGTACTAAGTACATAACGAATATACGGCATATTTCTACTTTTAACATAATTTATGTTATATTTAGAACTGTACATTATTATAGATTGATTTAGTAACACATTATTCTTATTATTGCTATATGGGTATAGATATCTGGGTTTATTTTAACTGAGGTACAATTATTAGTAAACGTGTGGAAAATACAGCATACGTTAGTTTTTTACCGACCAAAATTCATAATTAGTACAAGGGAAAGAAGTTAATAAGTTAAATAGTTTTAAGGGCAGCTTCATGTGTGAAGATAAAAGATATACCATTTTATTTCTCTCTTCATGGCTGTGTTCACGAAGGTTTAATTATTCATTAGTCATAATAGTAATGTAAACTGCAAACAATTAGAGCAAGTGCGGCCTTATAAGGTATTACCTCATTGACTTAGTGCTTTGTGTTAATGAGTTTCACACTCAACTACAATCGCCTTTTGTTCATTGCAAGCTATTATGTTACTACAAATAACTCTATTTCTAAGCCATTGAGGTCATTGTAGACATAAGCTAGTGTAAATTTGACTCTATTAACCCCGTACCTACCCCAT
>CABFWB010000332.1:87315-105984 GCA_902151455.1 Timema bartmani | reverse complement strand
CCCCCCCCCCCCCAAAAAGACGTAGTGATTTAATTAAATGGCTTGAAGTTATCTAAATACAATTTTTAACTGTCTACAGTTATGCCATTTATTACTTAATTACGTTCCAGTTTTCAAAGGATGTTCTTTATCGGACAGCTAGCAAAGCTACTAGTTCTATTTTCACGTATTCAAAGGTCAAGTAATTTGATCTGCAGCTGTCACTTTTGATGATAGATCAGGTGGACAAACAGGGTGACAAATGAATACGTCCTGAGAAGAGAACCATTTTGGATGTGATTCTTGAGTGGAAAGCAAACCAGTTTGGACACATCCTTAGGAGGAACTGTTTCTGCACGACGTCATAGAAGGAAAGGTTGAGGGAAAGAGGAGATTAGGAAGGAGGATAAAATATTGGATGACTTGAAGGAAAGAAGAAGATTCTGGGAGCTGAAGGAGAAGGCCGAGGCCAGAGTGCATTGGCAATCTAAGATCACTGACAAAAAGAATGGACCTGCAGTAGGACAGAACACCTAATATATATATATATAAAATTATCAATACCTATTTTAATAACACTAATAAAACATAATAATTTTTTCCGCAAATATTTATTTATTTAGCACGCCTCACTACCCGTTCGAGTTATACGCTTAAGTACTAATTACGCTAATGGGTTAGGAATTGGGAATTTTGAATCTAGAGGAAGTGAACCCACATTTGCGTGGAAGGAGAGTGGAAAACAGAGTTTTTTTTAATGAAAATTGGACTATAGTTAAAAATAATTACTCTTTGAAATTGATTTAAAGTTGTCAAATTAATACTAACATTCTATTAAATAAACTACTAGTAAATGACAAGTGGGGCTTCATAGGCTTTTTACAAATAGTACAAGGTTTATTAACTACTCAACTCAAGGGATGAGGAAAGCGTCTTAGGGAGTAGTTTTACCCGCGGTATCTGTAGACAAAGGAAAAACCAGAGCTGTAAATAACCTAAGTTTTCGTAGGTTAATAAAAAAAACCTCAACGTTATTTTGAAGTGGCTCACATATTCATTATGTTAAGCTTTAAAAATAATAACAATTTAATTTTAATATTGAAGTTCCTTCAAATGAAAACATTTTTGTACCATCAGATTTTTATCAGAGCCAGGGAGTTTGTAATTATAGAGAATCCTGTTCGAATCCAAGCCTTGTATACCGAAGGTGTTTTTTCTTCATTTTAACTATCATCGTGGTATTCAGTTATACCCAAGATAATTTTGATAAATTTAATCAAAAATTTAATTATTTATATTTAGAAACAGCAGCTTTTCTGTCATTCGAAAGGACAGTAATGTAACCTTAGATCATTAGGTCAAACCATAAGATTATCTAAATACATTATCATTATTATGATTAGCACCGCGTCTTACTACCCGTTCGGATTGTACGCATTTACGGTAATGTGTAATGGTAGGGTGATTGTGAAATGGAATGGAGGACCTACAATTTAACGTGGAATCCGAACCACGGTGGAGGCCTGGCATTCCACACATTCGCAATTTGTGATAATACACGTCTTGTCAGAGGTGAAGGAAGGGTTTGGCAATCAGATAAATCTGTACTGGGACCAAGGATTGAACCCCGGACCCCCAGCACAGAAATCAGACTTCTTAACCCTAGACCATCAGATCACCTTCTACTAAACACAATTTTTTTTACGAGAAATCATAGTAAAAAGGAGAAAATAATTTAAGAAGAAATGATCCTTGTGGGACTTCGTCGGAGAGACGTCCTTCCGCTTCGCACCGAAGTCAAATTCAAATCATAGTAGAGGCATGCATCGTAGACGGTACATAGCACGTGTTAGTTGTCGCCTTCGTGTGGAAATACCAGTGATCTGGGAGATTCTTTTCCGAAAAGGCGTGATCTTCCTTTGTTGAAGTAGTCTGCGCTCTCACGACGGTCTTTAGAGAAGAATATGACAGACTAAATTATTTGAAAAATTGGGTGGGTTGAAGTGATAATATTTATTTTGTGGGGCTAGTATTTGAAACATAACATTGGCTTAGAAGTATATTAGCATTAATGGTGGTTGCTAAACCTAAATATTAGCATACGCTACAGTAAGATGCACAAAACTATTATAAAAAGCTTTGATAATGATTGTGATCGATATACTATTTTTTAAACTAATAGCTTACATCTGCTTAGTCATTGCGCTTGGTAAAAGATGTTTCTTCTCAAAATATGTAACTTTTTTGATTTTTATGAAAAATAATTTTTAGGGTTTCATTTTTGTTCCGATTGAAATTATTTGTCATGAAAATGGGAAGACCAATAAAATTACCATTTTCTTCCTGAAACTTTGAATTTATTTGAGGTAGATACACAGTTTACGTGTGTTATATACTATGTATCTATCGGAAAACATTTACCATTTTCTCGTATAAAATGTCAGCAAAAAAGAAAGAAAGTGCACTCATGGTAATACTTTGTTTTTTAGTACTTGGATTTATTGCAGTATTTTATTTGACACTACAAAGAAACTTGAAAAAAAAAAACTTAAATCGTATTAGATTGATATTTTAAACAATAAATACGAACATTTTTACCTATATGAAATAAAACTATTACAAATATTCACAAACGAAGCGCTACTGTTCATTGAACTGCATATTAATACAAAATTCACGTGAAAAGCTTTTATACATTTCTTCTTCGTCAATGTTGTTTGTTGGCTTACTACCCACAAATAAAAAAATATTTGAATGGACATAAATTGACATCATGATTGATTTTGTTTGTACAGAGACTTTCACGAATCCATGACAAGTCGACGATTACGCACTCATACGATTCTTGTTAGTTTGAAAAGTCAGACTTTTTCAGGAGCTTGTGATTTTAAAAACCATGCTACTATATAAATGTAAAACAAAGTTAGCAAATTATGGTTGGAAACACCTTTGAAAATAACTAGTACCTTGTAACGACCACATGTTTATATTTAAAAAGAATCTTACCCGACAGCGCTAAACACTTCATTATAATTCTTTACACAGCGCGTTTTACTATCCGTCCGAGCTTTACTGATATCACACTACACTAAAGTGGAAGTGGAAAGGAAGGCAGAATTCGGAATAAATGAATCTGCATTTGTTCTAGAGAGAGTATTAAATCATTTAATGGTTTAGGAAACATCCCTAGGCTGGGATTCATCCCTCCCTATCATCAGTCATTAAGACTATACGATCTTGACGTTTAGTACACTTTCTCGCCGACTCGATAATCTCTTTATCATCAAATTATGAAACGACGTTAATAGAGGAGAATTCTTTCCAATAGTCTCTAATTTGTAAGTAGTAGGCATAACATTTATTGTTCTAGTTATTTGTTATTTAACTAAATTCTTTCCAGTTTATTTTAGTGAGTTTTTAACTTTAAATAATTATTCTACCAAACAAATTAAAAAGTAATACAAAAATACTTTTTCTATAAATGTCAGACTTATGATAACATATCCAGACGTATCTCTATATTTTTTTTTACCCATTCACGTCTCACTTCAGAATTGGTTCATTTATTTGACCATGATCCATAAACCCGAATGTTTATAAGGCCCAGAATATGTGTGCAAATCCTCACACTTAACTGGGTTTGTATAAATTAGACCACAAGTTCGTGAATCTGATCCATCTGTTAAAATTTTGAACTTAACAAAACTTTCTATTGATGGATTGCTAAAAATTTCAAGGTTCCTGATTGTCCATTTCCCCCCCTCCCCCCATTTTTTTTTTGCAGATAAAATCTAAAAGACAAGTCATTTAAAAATCTTGCATAAAACATTTATATTCAGCGTTAGGATAAAACAGTACCTTAGCCTTAAATTGCCTTTGATCATACTAATGGCTCAAGTAAACTTGCAAACCTCATTCAGGGATGAAATCTCGTAATACCAAATTTGAAATCGTTCTGTCTAGGTAACTTTACTATAGTAAAACGATCTCTATTAACTAACTCCAGTTTCCCAAAGTTTTAGAAGTACACCTTGTGAGAATGTAATCAAGTTGGAAAACAAAGTTTCATGCTGCTTTCTAACAATCAGATAGTAATAATTATCGAGATTAATTCTAGACTTTTGCTTTGATTTGTTTGTTTATTTATTAATAATCTTCACTTACAATGTGCCAGTGTGGCCATTATAACTAATCACAGTAACCGAACCCCAAAGTGAATTGGGCATTTTGGGAAATATAACAAAAAAATAATTTATAATAAATTAATACATTTTCATCTTTGTTGGTAATAGTTTTATTGTTAATTATCTGTTAAACTAACACCTGAATTTGAATAATAAAGATCTATCCTGTATTGGTGTTTGCACGGTCTAAGGCGTCGCTCTCGTAATAAACTTGATTTTCTATAAAGAATGCTGAGGCTTGGATCCCGTTTGAATATATTCAGTTCCCTTTTTAAAGTTATACCGATATCCTCATGTAAACGCCATTTCTTCTAAATTATAACTTTCTCCTATTCACTGAGGGGCAGTAAGTTGCAGTTCACGAAAAACAACAATAGAATAAGAACAAAAACTAACTTAGTCTGTTGAGCAGTAGCTATAGAGACACCCTGAACCAAAATATTAAACGGGAGATCGGGGTTTGAATCCTGGTCGAGTATACTGAAGGTGGTTTTTCCAAAATTGTTCTCCACTTTCTCTCCACACAAATGCGGATACCTTTCCTCTAAAATCAACCTTGTTTACCTCTAAATCATTAGCAAAGTTAGTACTGTACATATTCGTGTAACCTAAACATGTAGTAAGTTGCGGTGCTAAGATATTGGCTATGTTTGTTACTATTTGAAAGGTGGTGAGAACTCCAGAATAAACCATCCAACAACACTTGAAGCGGCAGAAGTAGCTGAGTGGTTAGTTAGCACCTAGACTTCCCAAAGGGCTTGATCACTACCTGCTTGCCTGTAGTTTGGTTTTATAAACTGTGGTACACTTGTTTTAAAGGGTACGCGAAGTATTTCAAGGGGTACGCGACGTGTCACTAAGTTATATTCATTTTTATTAGTAAATTTGATTAACAAAATAACTCAAATTTTGATGTTATCTTAAGGACCTTTAGAAGCTTTCCTTTCCCTCTGTCAGGACTTTGCTTAGCTTACCACTAAGGCTTTATTGAAATTTGAAGGGACCATTAATAACTTACCTGGTAATTGGTTAGAAATTATTTATCAACAGCTGGAAGTAGTATGATGAGTAAATCATTGACCCAAAAGCGGTACTAGACTGTCGAAAGTTTTGGAAGCACTGTGTAAGATTATTTACTTTCAATTTAGTTTTTTGTCTTCTCTTCAGACGAATTCAGGCGCATTTTTATATACATCTTTATATTTATTCTATTCTGTTAAGGCTTGTATTTGCTGATGGGTCTTTGTCATCCGACTTGCCCGATAGTATTTTCTGGTTGCATTCCGACGTTTCCATAAATATAGGAAAATCTACGAGGATTATATCAAGTGAAGAACAACATTTTTGATATAAAAGACGGGATTAGAGCCTTAGCGCTCTCTGTATTCGTATTTACTAAAATAATTAAGCGTTCACGAATGTTTTTTATGGGATCTAGTAACTAAACTCACTGCATAAATTACCTTAGTAAATGAGTTGGCATTCGGTTATTTGTTGAACCTTAAATAGAGATATAATCATGGTTCATTAGAATATGTTTCTTTAGGATGTATGATTGCAGGTTTCAAAAATATATTAAATGCGAGAAGACTGAAAATGAAAAAAATAAAAATTACGAGTAGGCCTACAATGGAGTTAGAGAAGTACTTCACACTCAAGAATGGAAATTTACTTTATTTGAATGCTCCCGATATTCTTAACTCCTCTGTTGTATTTGTTATACCGTCATTTAATTTGTAACACAACACAAAAAACTTGTAAGTTTGAAACATTTTATAATTATTATATTCAATTAAACGATATAACCTTATATATGAAATAGCTATTAATAAATGTTAACAATTTGTAGTAACAATCCATAAATATATTCATTTGAAGTGCCAAGACTCCATGAAACCCGTTCGGCTTTACGTCCCCACTTAAATAGGCCTAGACCAAGCATTGACTCCAGTCAGACCTTTATTCTAGACGATTGTTGAAAGCCGGGACTGAAAATAAAAATATACTTTCTTGTATTCCTCAAAATAACTATTCCAAATTAAAATCGAAAATACACGTGTCTTCTATTAGATTATTATTATTATCATTATTATCATCATCATAATCATCATCATCATCATCGTTGTCATCACTATCATCACCATCAATATCATTATCACTATCATTATCACTATCATTATCACTATCATTAACACTATCACCATCATTATCACCACCATCATCATCACCACCATCATCACCACCATCATCACCACCACCATCACCACCACCACCATCACCACCATCACCACCACCATCATCACCATCATCATCATCACCATAATCTTCATCATCATCATCATTATTATTATTATCATCATCATCATTATCATTATTATTATCATCATCATCATTATCATCATTATTATCATCATTATCATCATCATTCTTATTCCTATTCTTCTTCTTCTTTTTCTTCTTATTATTATTATTAGCCCCACGTCTTACTACCTGTTCGGACTTAGGCTAATGTGCTAAGGTGATAGTGAGATGAAACGAAGGACCTACAGTTTAACGTAACCTGGCATTCCAAACATTCACAAGTTGTCTTGTCACGTGTTGTCAGAGGTGAACGAAAGATTTGGTAATCAGATAAATCCGTGCCGGGAACGAGGATTGAACCCTGGACCCCCAAAACAGCGCACCGTTATCCACCTCCAATTCTAACAGCTAGAGGCCACAATAGCGAGGAAGAGGGTGAATGGAATTTATAAGGGATTTAATATAACAAAAAATAGTAACATTTACAAATTTAAGAAAAATTGGAATTATTTATTCAAGGTCAAACAACAGAGGTAAGTAAAAAATACATGGCCTCACAACGCAAACTGAAAAGTGTTGAAAAACATATAAATATTGCAGAGACTGCGCTTGCGCAGTACATTTGAGTATATATATTTCACAATCTCATAGTAAATTATTTATTTATAGGAATTAGTCTGGAAGAAACCCAATAATAATTTAAAAAATCGTTAATATAGTAATAAAGAGCTTAAAGAGCCTCTTTTAAACGATTAACAAAGCGCCTGAATCACCATTGTGAATTCCGACTAAACAAATTTAAATTTTAAGATTAAATTTAAATTTAAATATCAATTCTGATAAAAATATATTACACAAAGGTTTGGCTTCCCGACATAACTCAAACTTCTGTGGGACTATTACTTCCACCACCTTTGAAGTAATCGAGAATATTTCGTCTTGTTAGTACTTAGCATTATAATAGAAAACAAAGCAATATTAAAATAGAGTACTGGTAATTTCTCACTAAACGAAACTGTAAAATGTTAAAGTGTTACTATTGCAGGATGTCTATATAGTATGTATTTGTATATTTGGGGTGGGTAGTAATAATGTAGCATTAGCTAGTATCACTAATGTTACAGCAGAAGTATGACACCTTACCCCTAGACCACCAGGTCACCTATTAGATTCTCCAAATTTTTATTTTGGTTAAAAAATAATGTGAATGTAATTATACAATTTTATTTTATTTTATTTATTTATTTATTTATTTATTTGAGGTGCATATTCTAAACCGGTTGATTATACCAGCGCACGAGAATGTCTATGAGCGATAGTGAAAGGGTGAAAGGGCCTACCAATTTTATTGGTAAAGGTAATTTCACATACCTTCCAGGGTTCTTTTTCATGCTACAATCAACATGGGACCGATTGCTTTACCACCCCTCCGAAGGGAGCTGTGCTACGGATTTTTATCGACTGAGGTGAGAACTTTACCCAAAGACCACCGAAGTCGACTTTGTGCTATTAATCTGATATAATATCTTATGATTAATTTTATATCATTCATCCACAATTATCAAAAGATAATCATTCTGATGTACTTTTAAAAGAATTCGTAATTTCGGCCCGCAATCGATAATGCCAACTTTTGCGGATAGAGGGTGTCATGTGATCAGCACAACGAACCCTTTTGCCGTTAATCTCAGCTCACTAGACCGGAGCCGCTACTTTTTCTTTAAAATATATCCTCATTTTTCCTCACGAGGACCCCGTTCTAGACCCAATGCTTCATAGAAAATTCTGGAAACGCCGAGGATCGAACTCTGACCACTAGACTACCGAGGCGGTCCTGATGTATTTAAAGTATTAGAAAAACAAATACATAACTTTCTCATTGTCACTTAATAATTTATAAAATATCTATTTCAATTGAGATTGGACTCGTATAAAAAGTACACCACAGAACCAGATCAAAAATATTTAGAAAGATCCCCTTGTGCTTCTATTTAACAAAAATGGTCTACAGGCAGTGCCCTTGAAATGATGGAACAAGCCGGGCGTAATTTCGGTACAACAGCTGGGTCCATGGTATTATCAGCAACGGGCTTCATTAAGGAATAGGCTACCTATTACACAATTAGCGGAACATTGATTACTCATTAAGGGGGGTTAGGCCCATGAGATACACGAGTTATCTGGCAGCGCAGTCAAGCGGCTGACGTACATTATCATACTGTAACACACGGGGCAGACACTGGGACAATAATTGCAATACCTGCTGGAAATTCGGAGCTGCGAGTTACGATACCATTCAATCCAGAGTGTAGATACCTATTTTGTGTACTTTGTAATTTTATAAAACATTATTATTATTATTTGAGGTATTTAACGTGAGCATGATGAACCGAACCAGCTGATTATACAGTAAAACATTTTTAATTCGAAATAAAAGAGATATCTACAAAAAATTCGAAATATTCAAAATTCGAATCAACTATTTTAATGAGTAGGTATCTAGGTGGTACACAATAAATAAATAACAACAGAATTTATTAGATATAATCCCACGAGACGAATCCTGAATAGCTCAGTGGTTAGAGCATTGACGTACTAAGCCAAAGGTACCGGGTTCGATTCCCGTGTTCAGGTGTCATTTTTCAATTTCCAGAAAGTGTGCTAAACCTATTGATAGTAATAAAAATATCAAAATGGGAAATTTTCCTAGCGCTCGAGGAACCAACATAATAATATTGCCTAGCGCCTGTAAACTATACTGTACCGGGTCGTGCGTGTGCGCTTGAAAAATAGAACCAGTTCTATCTTTCAAGCGTGCGCGCTCTAGTCTGGCCACCTCTCATTACAACCAATGTGTTCTATTTTATATTTTAGTCGCTCGCTCAGTCTGGCCGCCCCCTTACTCCAACTTTATTTTATATTCTCGGCATATGGGGTGATTTAATAAAGATCGTTAAGTTATGTTTGAAATGAGTACAAACTAGACAAAATTAACAATATAAAGGCATCGAGTTTTCCAAATATTTCAGTCTGAAATTTGAATTAAATTTAATTTTTTGACAATGATTTGAATAGAAATTTCATGGGGAATCATGGTGGGTTCTTTCTATCTGATTTTTCGAACTAACCAATGTCGAATTAACCAAATCCTACCGTTTCGTCACACGACTTATAAACTAGCTTAAAATCTATAACCACTACAAAACCTGGCCGTTGATTCATCACTGCGAAAGGGGATACTCACATTTCACCAACGATACATTTTTCGGCCACACCGGAAATCGTACCCGGGACCTTTGGTTCAGTAGGCAGACTCACTACCCTGAGAAGATAAGTTGACAAACGGCATAGCCGGGCCGCTATATTGAGGTATTGAAGCGCTTGGGTTCAAAGAGTTTGGGAAGAGAAAGTATCGAGTGGAGGTAAACAATGGAAGCAGCCCAGCAAGGAAGATTCATCATTTCTGTATTAATTACAATGAGGGAAGGAATTGGTTGGATCTCAAGAGAAGGAGTCAGGTAATTTAAATACGGCGTGACTCGAGATTCGACCCAAACGATGACACCATATAAACCCACCAAGTAGGCAACACCTTTAATTATCTTAATAAACAAACAAACCAACCAAAAACCTAATTTACAAATACCCAGGGTCACGGGGACTAATGGGTCACACCTGCAACATACTTATTGCTTTTAACTGAGAGGTCAAGATTCGAATCTCAGCCGGGTCCACTTGTGGGGCGGTTTTCCACATGTTAAGTATCACTATGGTTTTGCTATCCCATATTCTCGCTAATATGGGTGTACTTATCTACTATCCTCATCCATAACCCTTAGATTAGGGCGTTAGTAACTTTGGTGTTAAGTGTAGCAATAACAAATATTACATCTAGTTGACCAGGTCCAGTGCGTGTTACGATCACAAACCGCAATTGGAGCCTCTAGATATTAATTATATAATGTAGATGTTAGCTCATATTTTTGCTCTGTTTTTTTAACTCTTACCCATCCCTTGCCCAATTTCCTCCCTCCAATATGATACCTTCTAGCGTGAATAGCTGGTATATCGACTATCTAGTCTCGTTCTGTCTCGCGTGACGTAGGATGTTGAAGGCGCATGTGCATTCACTCAATTATTCATGCGGTCACTCAGTACATCGCCACATCAACACCCTCTCTGGTGGACATCACTGTTCAACCCGAAACCCCTCTAAATCCCCTCTTACTCTTGAAAATACCCTTGCCTGTAGACACACCAGTCTATTTCTTATTAACTACTATGATATATATATCATAATAGTTGTATATATATATATACACAAGGTGTTTGGAAATTCATAGCCCAAACTGCACACATACAGTAGTTTGTTTTAACCAAAAGTAATACAAAATCCCTTCACACTTACATCCGGAAAGCTATGCTAATACCATTAAATTGTGTCCAAAGATTGGTCGTACATCACCGGGATAGCAAAGCTATTAAAGCATACGTGTACAACAAGTTGCATAGGAGTTAGGCACGCAGCACTGCACATATAAAAATGGCAAGCACTTTTGTGATAAAGGACCGTTAATGATGACCCCCAGAACGTATTCACATTTCTAGATGAACTGGTTTGTTGTTTACTTTTAATTGTGGTATTTTCTGCTGCCGTGCTTCAAGATGTCGAGGTGTGTGGTACCACGCGCCTAACTCTTATGCAATCTGTTGTACACGCATGCTTGAACAGCTTTGCTATCCCGGTGATGTACGACCAATCTTTGGACACAATTTAATGGTATTAGCATAGCTTTCCGGATGTAAGTGTTGATGTAAGTGTGAAGGGATTTTGTATTACTTTTGGTTAAAACAAACTACTGTATGTGTGCAGTTTGGGCTATGAATTTCCGAACACCTGTATCTATATACCCTGTATTTTAAAAAAGCCTATCTATTTACGTTCAACACATGGGTGGTTTATGTCTTAAGCAAAGGAGTAGAAATGAGGGGGCTATTGGAGGTTAAATAATGCACTTGCATAAGCCTGAAAGAAGGCTGGGAAAATCACCCTCAGTGCACTCAGCCAGGATTCAAACCCGTGACTAAGGGTGAAATATCAGACGTACCCCATCATTATATTAGTTTGTAAGCTGTGTACTGATATAATCTATGTGTTTTAGAAAGTGCACGTTATATAACCCAATCAAAATAAATCATTTGACCTAAAATCTATCGAGATCAAATTTAAATATGTAGATTCTATTTAAAACAAACCGGACAAGGGAAATATATATTTTCGAAAATTTTTTATTAAATAAATGTATTACTATATTAACGTAGGCTTATTCGGGGAAAATTACATTTCTCAAAAATAAAATATGCTCTTTTAAAATTTAAAGGATTTAAAAAAACAATTATAAAGTTTTGTCTTTTTTTTAGCACCGTGTCCTAATTAATGCCTGTTCCGATTTTACACTTGTGTACTAATTACGATAATTAGCTAGGGATGAGGAGTGTTGAATTTAGAGGAAGCAGCCTATACCCGCATTTGCGTGGAAAACCATTTTGGAAGAACCACCCTAAGTACACCCGGCCTTGGATCCAGGCTCCGCTCTACCTCCATCAGTTCAGTCTATTGTAAGAGTGACACCATAGACAGTTCGACCACAGAAGTGGGTTTGGGGGGGAGAGTTTGTAAAGTTTTACATAAAATAGTTGAGTAGATAGTTTTAGATAAAGACATTTCTTGTACATGCGGTATTTAATCTTTAGGCAAGCATACCTCTGTAGCCAGCATTTATTATTATTATTATTATTATTATCTAGAAAAACTCGACGCTTTAGTAAGAATTCCCTAATGAGTTGGTATTGTATTCGGGAGCGCAGAACGCGTTCCACTCCAACCAAGACAAAACACCTTCATCAAGGGTGAGAGTCGAGGAAAGACAGACCCTGCCAGGCACAGGAGCGAATACCCAAGGTCCATTTATCCCGTCGAGGGCCGGCTGTAAGTGACATTAGTATTGGTGTTGGGCGGCTATTATGAATGTAGTGGCCCCGCCCCCCTTTCGGAGTGTTGGGGAACTAATCAACTCTAGGAGGTGGCCCTGTCACTTTCAGCACACAAGACTCGAGTGGGGGAACTTTAAGACCTGACAAGAGGAGGTGGAATTACTTGGATAGTCTATCGAATAACAATGAGTGAGTAACCTTTATTTTTAATTTGTTATCGCTACATCGCAGAACTCGAGCAAAGTAGATAAAATATTCTCACAGTAGAAGTAAAAAAAAAAGTTACCAAATAGAGACACAAATTTATAGATTTAATAGTACGAAAATAAAAATGCATTCTCGTACCCACAGCGGTGGTCGAATAGTCTGATGCGTTATTCTTATGTGAGACCAACTTACTGGTAACGGGGATATTGGGGCTCGAACTCTGGTAGGGTTTATTGAGGGTTTTTTCCTCTAACTAATTTACCCAGTATCTCCATGCAAATGCAGGTACATTCCTTCTACAATTAATTCCTTTTTTTTCTCTATTTACAAGCGTAATCAATGTGTGCGTATAGCCCATCGATCAGAATATGCAAAACAATAGTTTAACTGGTTTGTTCTTCATGGTTGTGAATCATGCTCTCTTACCTTACATGAGAAGAAATTAACATGTTCAAAAATAAGCTGCTTAGGATAATATTTGGTACAAAAAGGGATAAAAAATAATGACGAGTGGATACGGTTACATAGTGAGTTACATACCCTTTCCTCATCACCAGGCATTTTTTAGAGAGATCAAATCTCTCAAGTTCCGGTGGTTAGGACATGAAACGCAAATGGGAGAATCTAAAACCGTGTTCAAGTTATTGACTGACAAACCCAATGGGAAGAGCTAGACGCAGATGGGAGGATAACATCAGAATGAACCTGGCAGAGATAGTGTGTAATGAGGTGGGCTGGATAGAATTAGCTCAAGATAAGGATAGGGTGTAATGAGGTGGACTGGATATTACTAGCTGAAGTTAGAGATAGGGTGTAATGAGGTAGTCTTGGTAGAACTAGTTCAAGACAGGTGTAATGAGGTGGATTGGATAGAACTAGCTAAAGATGAGGATAGGGTGTAATGAGGTAGACTGGATATGGCTAGCTCAAGATAGGGATAGGGTGTAATGAGGTAGATTGGATATGGCTAGCTCAAGATAGGGATATGGTGTAATGAGGTGGGCTGGATATAACTAGCTCAAGATAAGGATAGGGTGTAATTAGGTAGACTGGATAGTACTAGCTGAAGTTAGGGATAGGGTATAGGGAGGTGGACTGAACATAACCTTCTCAAGATAGGGATAAGATTTAATGAGGTTGACTAGATAGAACTATCTCAAAATATGGATATAGTGTAATGAGGTGGATTGGATAGAACTAGCTCAAGATAGGGATAGGGTGTAATGAGTTGGACTGGATAGTACTAGCTGAAGTTAGGGATAGGGTGTAGGGAGGTGGACTGAACATAACCTTCTCAAGATAGGGATATGTGATGACATACTTTTGTTAGTGCGGCAATGAAATGTTGAGTTCCTAATGCCACGGATTAAGTACAACCACATTGATATGAAATGGAACTACTTTTTTAATGCATCGTCTTAGGCCTATAACATTCAAGCATATGTGAGCTGGTTCATGAGAAATGGAGCTATGAGTAGCTTATAGAGTGTTATGTAGCCTTTCATACGAGTCCTAGTAAGCAGTTTGCTGGCTCTTCCAACCACTATAAACCATATAGTAGATTATTGGATCTTATTTGACCTTTCACACGACGCTTAGAAGAGCGTTGTTCAAGGTAAACCTGATGGAATATAAACGTAGCAGCCTCTAATGCAGGACAATTTATTGAAGAAATTCAACTTAAGTCCACATTGTGGTACACAGCATGTGATTATCATAGCAAATAAACAGAAAATTGAAAGCTAACTAGGAATCTGTCACATTTTCTCATGTTAGTGTTTCTTCTCTGGAGGGAACAATTAAAACTATTATAAGATTATACTTATACAGGAACATATTAAAAAATTTGCATCGTTTTCTGGAAGTTCATGAAATAGTGTTTAAAACAGTCATATTCCAACCCTGAACTATTATTATTATTAACACCGTGTCTTACTACCCGTTCGGGCTATACTCACAACCTTGTATTAAATTTAGTGTGTACTAAATTTTATTTTTTTAAATATCTAATAACAAATACAAAAATTAACATAATAATATCTTCTGATACAAGTATTGTTACAGCCTCTCTATCTACCCCGTAGTAATAGGCCACTGTAAAAAAATAATACAAGGAAGAAAGGGTATAATCTAATGGACAAAATAAAATAGAAATAATAAATAAGAAACATGATGCAGAGAGAATTAGAGTAAATAGTAATTTAATATATTCAAAACAACATATAATAAATAAAGTGGCCTTGACCATCCTAGTAGCAAAAGAAAATTGTAAACATTGATAGCGGGAAAACATTCTTTCAGAATAAACTAAATAGATAATAATACTTGTTTTGCAAGAGGCTTTATGAGCCTAACTAACCAATTACGTACTTGTCCTAACAATGTGGACTAGGTAAACATAAAAACTTTCATTAGTAATATTAAATAGTAATTCTCACATTTTTACTGTAAATGTAAATAAGAATCTAACATTAAGTAAATAGAAAATACACCAGTTAACCCTAAACAAATATACTAGAACTTTTACAAATGCCATGACGTTACGTAACACGTGAGTTACCCATTACTATCCAAAGAATAAAGTCATTAAGTTTATTTGATAAATTCTCAAAAAAACAATCGACGAATATTTACATTATAAGGTAATGTCCTTTCCACAGAGTCCATAGTCGCCGTGCGTCTTAAATGGCGACGAGTATCGCAGTTTCACTTTGTGGTAGTGGAGATCCATCTTGACGTCGGCAGGTTCTGTAGACGTTGGTCGATATTAAATCCTGAGTACGGGCGTTCTTGATAGACGAGTTATAAAGAGTTACTCTATTCATGGCGGAGCCAATAACTGGACTATCATAACGGCGGAGTCAATTATAGCACTCCTCACCGCGGAGCCAAGTCCAACACTAATCTTCAATAATCAAATAATAATAACCTCGTTCTCTTAGCAGGTTACATGTTGTATAGTGATCTAACTGCGTAGCACAAAAGGGGTGGAAAGTTGCCTATTTGATCGGTGACGTGAAGGGGGAAGGAAATCACGCCATATTCTTGGGAAGTCCAGCGCGGAGGCCTCTGGTAGGTCGCACCGCTCAAGCCAACGGTTTCTAGTGTCGATTTTTGAATTCTCACCGAACGATTGGTCAGCGACGTCAGAGGTCTGTAGAGAGCTCCGGGCGAGGTCAGCTACGTCATCTTCTCCAGGTTCATGGTGATCACAAACATGCGCTCGCCAGTTTCTTTCTTGTCGGCCCGATATACACATCTAGTGCGGGTGCACTCAGCAAGGTTGCCCTACTCGCCGACTTAGGATGTTTGCAGCCAGCTAGCTTTCTTGGGTGTCCAGGCCAACATATCCAAAGGGTACGTTCGCTAATCGAATTATTTGTAGAAGTTGAAGGAGTATTGTAAAGAAAGATATGGTTTTATTTATGGATTGTTTCTATTAGGAAATACAATAGAGAAGCTTACTATTGTATTTAACTATTATCTGCCGTTTCTTGGAGCGGGTAGTATGACAGTTCAGCAGCACCGATAGAGATGGGGTTAAGAAGTAGTATTACATCCTTGTAATGTTACAGTATTATGGGATACTGACAAGCACCTGTGCTCTGTCTTACGAGTTCAATTTATCGGCTCTCATGAACTAGCTCACAAGAGCTGTCTCACTATCCATCTAGGATGTACGCATTTTAAATACTCCAATGGGCTAAGAGTTAAAAATATAGTATTTAGAAAAAAGTGTAGACTTAATTGTATAAAGGGATATTGGGAAACTCTTTGGGTAAAGCACCATTAGTGTATCCAACCAGAATTTAAGGCCCGACCTCCCTGTCACTGGTAAACCAGAATATGCGAGCTTGACATATTCTATGATCTTACCGATACATGTTGGACCATATTAAATACTCAATTAATAAAATGGATGATAAATAAAAAGAAAATAGTTTTCTATTATCATTTGATTTGAAAATATAATTTAAGGTTCATTAAATTTATGATATATTCACACAAAAAAAAAGTTTACATGGATGATTATAAGAACTTCTAAAAAATTTACCTTTAATATAGAACTTATATTTTAAATTGTATCATAATTTTTCTCACTTTACTAAACAGAGAAGAATAAAAGATTTTTGAAAATTTCTCTCTTTCTAGCTTCACATCTCCGTAGATAATCAATCATTTCTTAGAGAAATTCCCTTTTTGAATATACATCTGCTAGACTTTAATGGAACTGTGTCATATTTCAACTAAAAAAAGGTGTAGTTTCTCTTCATCCCTAGTAATGACGTCTTTTTAGATGAGTTAAAAGAAAATTTATGAAAAGAAACATAAAGGAGTGTGTTTTAACTTCCATTTTTACTTTAGCTGAATCCATTAGAAGAATAGGAAAGGGTGTGAAAACAAATAAAAACAATTTAAAAGAATACTTTGCTACGCTGCTTAATATTTAGTTCACGCATGTATAATCGATGCCAAAAACATATTTATTCGTGACAGAGGATATCAGCGACCCATATTATTTACTGGGACAGTATTTAGTTAATAGATTGAATTTTGATTGATAAAATTTCCAAAATCATTTTGTTTCAACTAAAATTACTGCGATTAGTATCAAATACAATTTATTTTATAGTTCTTAGTCCATCCTACTAATTATGTATATATATATATATATATACTCGCTTTGCTCGTTGGGGGCTCCGCCTCCAAACCCCTCGTGTGTTTTCTGTGCGAGTGGATGTAAACTAATGTAATTCCGGAGCAATTTTTTGATAGGTCTTACCGTTTAGCCACAAGAGACCTCCAAAGAAAGGTCCGCACCGACTTTAAAGTTGCTCCCCTATTTTGAATTTTTCTCGGGGGTTGAAAACATTTTTTTTTCAACTTTTTGGAATTTTCCCGTCTGTTACAGGCTAGAAGCTATAAGATTGCCAAATTTCAAGTTTATATCCTATCTGGAAGTGGGTAAACATTAATGTCAGTGAGTGAGTCAACCATGTGGCTTTATATATATATATATATATATATAAAAGAAACTGGTTCTTCTATCTTCAAGTTTTTTGTTTTAGCAATATAAACATAAAACTTTTACCAAATGAATTTAATAGTAAGATTTTAATCTCAAATTGTAAATATTGTCCTTTCACTAGAGTTGAGTAGGTGTATCAAATTTCAGCTCTATAGGTGCATAAAAAGTGGGGGGAAAATCTGGTTACAGATTTTAAGCAAAATATACCAAGTGAAGATCATACAAATATTTAAAATCTAAACATTAAACCAACATTGTTTGAAAGTCACTAACATTTAGAATTTCAGAAATTAGTCTTATTTGATTTATTAGTTATAAAATTAATCTTTACTGTATATTTTATCTTTACATTGTACCGTCCTTAAACTAATAGGAGGTCCAAAACACAAAAATAAAAAATAACAGGGCAAAAAAAGGGCAATAGGAGCGAGTACTTGGAGTTCTATGCTTTGAAAACATTCAAAAACCAGAAATCCGCTACTCCCACCAGTTGCGGATACAAATATTGGAGCGGTCTACCTCACAAAACTTTTTTAAGGATGATTTATAACTTTCAAAAAAGGTTCCTAAACTGAAAACTTAACAAATAACATATATAACATAGATTAAAGTTACCTAGGGCATGGTTGATTATAGTTATGAATAATATCATGATTTGTTTCAAAAGGTATTTATTTATCCATGATTCAATCTTTAGGGAAAATATATAAATATATGACAATGTTGACAATAGTAAAAAAATTTGAGACATTAAAGGAATATATAAATAAACAATTAGAGAAAACCTCGTATGTTTTAAATATTATTACTCAACTTGCATAAGTAGTTAAATCGCCGTTATCCTAAATAAATCACAAGATGTAATAAGGCGTTAACTCAATAAAAAATCTTAAATAGGTTTACTTTATACAATACTTAAATCTGAAGATAAAAAAAATAAGCATATAAGTTAATCCGAACAATATGTCTCACCAA
>CABFWB010000332.1:64550-86899 GCA_902151455.1 Timema bartmani | reverse complement strand
TATATATACGATATAACCCAGAAGATGGAGCGACGGAACAAAAGGGTAGGGGTGGACATCTGGAATATTCGGGAAAGAAACATGCGCATGATAATATCGTTCTAGATTTATCGGAACAGTTCCACCTTCTTCCGTAACTTGGGGTGAGCAGCACATCGAAGTTCTTTGTTCTTTGGCACACCAGTATCCACAATAGACGTCCAGTATTACGATCAACATGTGGCGGGAGGTTGTGTTTATTCGTGATGTTATGAGTGTTCCTTTTTGACGCTGCTGGCAGTACGGTGGGGTAAGTTTAATCATAATTTCGTCCACTCTTGTAGCAAAATGCTACAACATAACTAATTAAATGGGTTGAGAATGTAAATACAAAAAAAGGGGGAAAACCCAATTTTTAGCTCAAATTGAGTCAGTCCTTCCATCTGTTAGACAATCATGATACCTTTATAATTCACTTCAGATTATGGTGAAAAGAGGTATCTGTAATATTACAAATACAAATTGGTTCGAAAAGTATATTTGCTAGGATATTTTTTGGGTTTGAGATATTAAAGTTGTTGTAAAATGTGTGTCGTGTGACTTTCCCTCATTTGCCCCCTGTAACTTTCAATTGTAATATTTTTTCCACACCATTGTGACAACATGAGTTTCCAGTTTTAAAATAATGGGCTTCCTATGAAATCAGTCTGTACCTTCTTCACCCATATCCCATTACTTGAAATATGTGAGTAGCCTTGGGGGGTGGGGGGGTACATGATGGGGTGGCAGGGGGGGGGACGTTGAAAATTAAATCATTATGATTTACCTGTACAGAATCCTTAATTATTCTTTCGAAATTCCAAAATTACTATGCGAGTTAATAATACTACTCAAATCAAACAACATAAAAATAAATAGAAATTAGAGAAAAAGCCATATACATTTTACATGGCTAAGATATTTTAGTGTAAGGACCTTTCTTACTGTGAATACGTAAAATGAATACCCTCACATAAACCAACATTTACATTAAAAAGGAGCCATCTGAAAATTTGCATGGTCACACGAGGTAAGACTCACAATAAACGAGATTGTTGTTCTACTGGGAAGGTCAAGATTCTAATATGGGTTTGGTGAAGTAGATTTGTCTATCTATGTATAATATATTGCCATGGTTTTCTCATCCCTTCTACACGCTTAAGTTAGTGTAATTCCTCTAAAAATTATTTATCAACCCCTTCGATTAAACCATTCATAACCATAATGCTGAAATGTAATTATTTGAAAGATTAAAACTCAAATATAATCCTCCGTTTCTATTAATCCACATTTTAAGACACTACTGGAGTATACTTTTCGTAGAAAAGTTCTTTCAAAAATACAAACATAGTTTTAGCGGTAAAAAGTAAAAATTGATGAAAAATAATAATTTATTGGTGTAATTTTATAGGTATTATAATATATATATACAAATAATTGGATTCAAATAACATGACCACGTATGAAGTCGTGAAATTAGATCTAATACATTTTATATTTGTAAAATAAGTCCCTTAAAATAAAGTTAGACTGAAGATGTGGTTAATAATATATCTTGATAAGAACATGTCTATGTGATGTATGAGCCATAGAAATCACAGTATACATCCACTGCAAATAATTCCTCTTTCAAACGATTTGTTAGTCATTTGTTTTTGCAAAAATAAACTTTCACCAAGATGGAGTACCGAGATGCAGAACTACGCTACTAAAAGTTGAAATATGTGATATATCTGGCTAAGCTATAGCAAAATCTAGGATAGGCATGTTGAGATTCACCCGTATTTAAGATGAAATTGTTACATCTTATTAACATAAACAATCGGTTAAACTATCGTAACATAATGGAGGTAATTAATAGCTTCTTAGTTGTGTCTTCTAAACCCTTGAAAACGTGTTTATCACTGGAAAATTTAACTGTCATCTTCAATAAATCGTCTTTCTCTAAAGGGACTTCCAATAACAACTACTGCTTCTCTATATTATCTGGGGGGTGGGGGGGGGGAGAGGTTAAGTAAGTTAAAAGCACGCGAAGCCAGTTGGTAGTTGGGCACCAACCATAACCCCACGTGCAGCTCTTAACTCCTTGTACATTGACGCTGCGCAGCCTGACTTTCAGGGGCTTATTATGTGGCTTCATTGTCCCCTGTGATACACCCCACAGCACACCATTGTGTGAAGTGTATTGATGTACCCACTTCACGATAAATTGATATAGTGGAAAATTAGGATATAGTTTACTTAAAGACTCAGCCAAAAGTAGTCAGGTTTATAGTTTTAAGCGAATCTAAAAGTGTTTTATCTAATTGTACAGTACGTGCCTTTTAATTTCTCATCTCAAGAGAAAATATTGGGATCGTGAAAAAATTAGATCTTGAAATTCTTAAGAATATTTACGTTTTATATTAACACAAACCTAAGATAGTGGATTTTACTATTCTGTCTGTCCGTCTGTCTGTCTGTCTGTCTGCATCTCCTTGGCCGTGGACCTGAAACGGTTGGATGGATTTTGTTTAAATTTGGTATATAGATTTTATAGGGCTAGACCTCGGGATTTTTTTCCACCCTAGCCCTCAAATTAAGGGTAGGTTACTGATGAGTGATCGTTTTGAATTATTTTTTTAAAAATGACTTTAACGATTTTGACTAAAATGCATATATAAGATTTGTTTGACATGACCAATAGCACTATATCATAGGTCTTTGGTCAAAAATTCGTTGAAAGGTAGTTTACTGATGGGAAACTTTCGAAATTTCAAAATATTTCGAAAACATCTCTAATGATTTTGTTCAAAAATATGTATCTGGGGATTGTGTGGTATGACGAATAACAAATTATAATTAATTTTTGAGTCTTTAAAAATAATTTATTTTTGAAAATTTGAATTTGGTAAAATATAATTTAACAATTTGGTTTGAAATTTAGATATAAAGAGTGATTATTATGATCAACAAGATGATGTGTTTGTTTTTATGAGGAAAATATGCTTAAAGATAATTTACTGAAAACCTATTTTGAAAATTATCCTCGAAGCCATAATACACAATATGAGAAATTTGTGTGATTGTGTCGTACCATCTTGTATTGTGTATTTACATTCACACAAAGGTAAATGTAGTCAACACGTGTAAAGTAATCGTAGATTTTTTCTAAATAAAACAAATCCATACTTTTTTAAACATACACCATTTAAAATAATATAGCACTTTTTTTTATCTATAAAAATAAAATTTGATAATTTAGTTTCCTTACAATTCAGTAAAATAATTTTAAACCATGTTAAGAACGCTGTAATATACACAATAATCATAGCCAGAAATATTTAATTAGTTATTTTGAATTCTCTTGGAATAGTTTTATAATATTAGTATAAATGTTGTTCTAAATAAAGTATCAGCTATGATTTTAATATGTATTTTTAATTACGATATTTTATCATTTATTTCCCTATTATTTCTACATACAGAATTTTGTTTTTTGTTTCAGGTAAGTAAATAAGTCTAATTTCACCTTAGAGCTTCTACTGTAAGTAAATAAACATATTTTTATAAATGTAAGTAAATAAGTCTTTAATTTCACCTTAGATCTTCTACCGTAATTAAATAAACATATTTATATAAATGTAAGTAAATAAGTATTTTATGTAACCATAGATCTTCTACCGTAAGTAAATAAACATATTTATATAAATGTGTTACACTCCCAGGCTATCAAATGTGTTTCTTTAAAAAGAATACAAAATAAACTAGATATTTAAAATAGTCTATTGTATCTATGTATAGAATTAAAAGCGAAAAGTTTGAATTTAAAATTGAATATAAATTCTAGTCTCAAACAAAAGTTTAGAATTTTTCCTGCATTAATAGAAAAAATCTTAAATCACATATTCTATGGATGCCATGCTTGTTTCTATTCTATTTAAAACCATACAAATAAATACATATTTTCAAGACACTTCTTGCTTGGACAGTTCTTATCAGTATTTATTGTTCTGTTGGCTATAACTAATTTTGTTTTTACAGTCTCTTAACATAAACCAAATATCTTATTTACTTGGCCCCCATTTACAGTCCAATTTTCATGTGAAGAAGCTTTTCTGATAGCTAAAAACTGTACTAGATCTCCTTTTACGTGCTCATACCTAAAGTTGTGTGATATACAGCTATAACTTTTGTTAGATATTATCAATACCTACAGAATAATACTAATTATATAGTAAAATATTATAAACGTTGACAGAAAAAACAGATTTTATATCATAAAAGGCTCTTTCCATGCATATTGGGCTATACAGAGGACTCTCATGGTTAATGTGCCCCTGTGAAACCTGAAAAAATGTAGGTAATTTCGTATGACATGAGAAGTCAAGGAAATTTTTAAAAATCACTGAAATTTTCAAATATTTTTGCGATGATTTGAAAAATACAAGGAATAAACGTTACTAGTTAAACGCAATTAAATCCGTAACTGACTTAATGATTTATTTATTAAGATAATTTTTACAAACAGCGTTTTTTAAGAGTTATATGATAAACATAAATTATAAAGTCTTGATAGTAACGGGATATTTTTATTTGTAGCATTGTAATATAAAACACCGAAGAAACAGACCATTTGATTAATTTAAGAAACATGTAGAAGTCAGATAAATAAAAGACCTATAAACTTTATCGTCCCTGGCTCTGAATCACTTTAATCTCACTTAACCACGAAATAATTCTCTTAGACGAGGTTGAGCAACGTTTTGAAGGCAGATATTTCCCACAGAAATAAGACTGCGTGTTGCACCAAACTCAAATTATTATTTCATGCTGGATTTTAAAATTTAGGATTAGAAACCTCATTCATACCTTTTTTTTTTAGAAGATCAAATAAGAAAAATGGAGCCTTTTATAAACTAAAATATAAGGTTTTTACTTCAAGGCCTACATTTCTATCTCATGTACAGTGCGTTTACAACCTTCCTACGGTTCAATTCAATTAGCTCTCCTTCCAATCTAGCTTCAAATGAACCTCGTATGCCGAAAGGTTTGTGAGACAGTCTTTGAAATTGAGAGAAAGAGAGCAAGCGAGGCATTAGAGATAGCTTCAAGGCAAGACCGTATGGCTTTTATGGCAGCTTGGCGTGCATTAGCGGGGACATCAAACGAATTTAGGGGAATGTGCCAAAGAGTTTAAAAGCTCGAGGGTAGTTTAATTTTGTTGACATTGGTTACTCTGATTTTCATTCGTCTGTTCGTACGTCCTCTCCTCTTTTGTGAAGGGTTTCCAGTGGAGTTATATTTGGGCGTTGTCCACTGCAATTTGTCCTCATGAAAGTTACTTTCGAGTCAGAACATCTCAAACCACGATAGTCTTGATTATTATTTCACCCTATTGTATGTAGATTGAAGATCTGCCAGAAAACAAGTGGATGACTTAGTAACGTGCTTAAAAGGACAGTCAGATACAAATCAAGAGTTTACTTTATAGAATCTAGATCATCCTTAGAGATTTTCTTCAAAGAAATATTATTCTCATATTCTTAAAAACTCATCTCAAGGTAGATTAATCGGGATATTGTCTACTAGACTACGCTTGAACCAGAAAAATATTGAAGTACGGTTTTTATGCATTCTCAACTTAACAACAGATATATTTGGATTAGTATAGTCCTTTTATAATTTAATTTTTTCCCCTTTATATTTTACCTGTATCAATTTTACTGTCTAAAAAAAAGTAGATTACAGAAAACCTTATTACGATGAGAAGCCTGGTTCAAGCTTTACTACCTACCCAAGCTAAACGTAATGGCCTATCTCTAGGGTGAGGAAGGCTCTTAATTTTATAGTCGGTTTCTTAAGGACGTTGCCTGCCTGTGACGTCATGGCATGTCCAGGTAGTATTTCCCATGTTTGTGAATTTACGTTTTACAAAGCGAGTTTTAAAGATATAAAGTTGAAACAAAAACCATAAATTCTTAAATAATTCTGAAAATAGTCCTACAGTGTCACAAAATTATTATTTTTATCTTTAAGTAGCTTTTTTTTGTAAACGTATTTTTGATCAATCCGCTACAACTCAGGCTATTTGTCTTGGTCATAAAAATGTCCTGTAGAAATCTTCCTGCCAGGATGTAGATCAAAATGTCCGTGGTAGAAAATGTCTATCTAGAATAGGGAACAATAAAAAGGTAAGATTAAAAAGCAAGTCAATGTTTTCAAGGCGCAAATATTAAAGTGAGTGTGTAAACTCGTCAGAGGAAGAGGGAAAGGGTTATCAGCACATAGACAAGAGCGCTCTTACAGGGTAAACTGTTCATTTTCTTTCCTCTCTTTCTATTTTGTACATTGGTGTTTAAGTGTGATAGTGTTTTGACTGCTTAGGTGCGTCAAGTTAAGATGCAACCCGCTTCACAAAATAGCTTCAAATTCTCCAAGTAGGCAACGTCGTTAGTAAGATTCATAATCTAAACATTAAAAGGGGCCGACTGGATGTTTATATACTAGGCCCTGTTTGTTTGAAATTAGTATAGCTCTTTCAATCTACAAGTGAACACACTTTTAATTAATATTAATCTCAGAAAATTTTAAACTTGCATTGTGGGAGTGACAAAGCTGCCACGTACCGGGAAAAAACAGGGAATTTGTTTGTGTCTGGGAAAAAATAGATAAAACACAGGGAATTTTGTAAAACTTAGAAAAAATACTGGAATATTTGCTAATTTGGGACGTTTAACTGCGAGATTAAAACAGCAGGTCTCTAGATATACGAAAAGGTAAACTTAAGAATTAAGCATGCTGATTCACAGATGCCTTACTACCCACTACACAAGGGTCATGATGTGACAGAAGATGTAGCTCCCCTTCCATCTTAAGGAATCCTGTTTTAAATATAAATTGACTTAAACATGACTTAATACTAGTCAGTTTGATGAAAATTTAAATGTTATTACTATTTTCATCAATCTAATTTGCCTTTAAAATGGTAATTACTTCCGGATACGTGTAATTTGGTAGTAAGAAAATAGTGGCAGCCTTGAATGAGGACAGAACGTCAAGCTCGTCTAGTCTGGTTTACCTGTGACGGGGAGGTCGGGGTTTTAATCCCGGCCGGGTCCACTGAGAACGGCTTTTACTTAATGGTTTCCCAATATCCCAAATGTGGGTTTTTCTCTATCTACTGATCATAGTATGTATGGGTAATAAGATTCATTGCAAAAAACAAAACAAAAAACTGTAAAATGAATTGAAGTTAATTTTAATTCAGATTCACACTAGTTATAACTAAAATATAAACCAGAGCTTTACTAACAAATCAAGGTACCCAAAGCTTACAATGATTTAAGGATACAGGGCTAGAACAGTGAATTTTAAGAAATGTTTTTGTGTTTCCCATCTTATCACTCTTTTTGGGCAAGACGATTACTCAGGCAGGTATAAGGGACGTAGAATTTTATTAATGAATCAAGATGTGATTAAATAAACGTGATATTTATTTTAGGCAAAAGAAAATCCTAGAAAAAAACTTTGTTTATTTTCAACATATCTGTCAAATATGGAACTAAAATTATATTTATTCCAAAACATGACGAAGCTTGTTTTATGCTGACTTTTTTTTAAAAATAAAACTTCATTTGATATTTTATTTTAGAATTAGCATCCAACTCTTTTGTCACTAACAAATTATTTTTATCCCTTCAAATTGTGACAGTCAAAACAAGTTGACATATCTACGATTTATTTTATAGGATTAAAATAAATCAACATCGATGAGGCCATAGGACTTATGATTTACACGAGATGATTAATTGTGCTAGCGGGATCGATGCATTTCATTTTATAGAAAATATGACTTAAAAACTTTTACGATATAATATTTAATACATTTTTTTCCTCCACGTCTTACTACCCGTCCGAGCTATCTTAATTTAATCTCACTATTGGTTTAGGAATGAGGATTATAGAATTGAGAAAAAGTGTGTTTGCCTTTTAATGAAGGCAGAGTAGGCAACAATTTAAGGAAAAACTGGTTCATTACATGTGACAGGGGCTCTAACCCAAATATCGCCATCACCGTCAACGTGATTGCCCCCTGATGCGGGTCATTAGAGGCTGCTCCATAAAAAAAAAGAGAAATATTGCGGTACAATCAAACTGAAAATGGAATCTGAGATACATAAAATTAATATATCTAGTAGTCCGTTTAGCGATTAATGGCTGGAGGGTTGGTTGTGCTGACCACATGACACCCTCTATCCGCAAATATTGGCACTATCATCGCTAACAGTGGCAGCCGCTTGGTCGGTATAGATCGATTGCAGGCTCACGCCATGAAGTTTTTACTAAACATTTGTCGTTTTTTGCTATTCCTTCACCAATTATTTAAACTTTAGCTTAAAAAATGTAAAAGAACGTCTTCTAATTTGTAATATATTATAACACTCTTTTTTCTTACCCAATTTTTGTTTCCTTTAAAATATATTAAATTTAATTACAATTTATAGAAGTTCAAATCTTGAAAAAAAAAAGAGTTGTGAACGTTTTTAAGGACCGATGATAAAATAAAACACAATTGTTTATATAAACTATTTATATCATTCTGTCAAATAAATGAGACGGTTGATTGAAATAAATAGTTAAACGAAAAAAAAAAAAGTTTCATGCAGTTTCAATATAACACGTCACACTTCATTACCATGGCTGCAAACATGTTTCAAGATTTAAAAGACACCGAGGAAAAATAAATCTTGACCAAAGAGTTAAATAAAGTAATTGCAGCATTACCATCTTGTACCTTCCCGAATTATGTTTGAATAGGCCAAAATTTAATGCCGCGCGGTGGCGACTCAGAAACATGTGAGACTAATTTTTCGTGATAGCTTTCACTTTAAAAAGCTTAAAACCACAATTTTGAAAATGGTATACCGTGATCCACAATAATATCTAATGAAAAATAGGGAGTCTCATTAAATAATATTAAAGTGGCCATAATGTCACCTTAGAAACGCCCCCAAGGTCATACCAGCCTTATCATCTTACTTCAAACTCAGAACCAAACAGATTTTTTCTTTAAAACATTTTTTTCTGCAATGCGTTGTTTTCGAGATATTTTGGTGGAAAGTTTTCAAATGAACATCGGGTATATTTTTAGCACTGCGTCTTAATACACATTCAGGTTATACGCTTATTTAATAACTACGCTAATGTATCAGGGATGATGAATGTTAAATTAAGAGGAAGTTTACCCACATTTGCACGGGGAGAGAGTGGAAAACCATATAGGAAAACTACCCTCAGTGCACCCAACTGGGATCGAAAGACGATTTTCCCGTCTTCGGCAGTCTAGCCTATTGCAAGACTAGCGCCTTATATCATGCAGCCATCGAAGCGGGTAGCTATCTAAATTAAACGAACAGATCAAAGAGAGTGAATGTTAAGAAAATGCTCCTGAACTCTCTTAACTAGAGGGTTGGCAAAAAACAAAGTCTGAAAAACACCCAACTAGTTGGAATTAAACTCCGTTATTTCAGGCCAGAGTCAAGCAGATTAAGTATTTCAACTTTTAGCACGATGATCACATAAAAAATAGTATTCCAAAATAATCAATTTTCTTACTGTACTATTTTCCCTTTTGATTATAATGAGTGTATCGACCTGTAGAGGGGTTAGGTAGACATATGGACACAGTACAAATAAATAAATAAATAAAACTTCCCTTGGTGACTATAACGACCAATTTTAGTTTTTGTGTTCGTCCCTTACCCAGATATTTAAATCCTTCACTTTTAATTACTATTTTAACTAGGGTTATTTAACGTGCACTTTCTAAACCTACTGATTGTATCAGTACACCATTTACAAACTAATTTAATTTTAGAACAGACTCAGCACTCAGTCCCCCAGGTGTTAATTCATTGCTGTTAGTAGTGAAGTTCTAATTTATCCTTTAATGAAATGTTCAGCCATGCCGAGAATTCAACCCTTTTTGTTTCAATCCAAGTACGCATACAGGTTACTGATCCAAAGCGGATGTATGAATAAGTCACCCTGTCCTGTGTAAGTAAAGTTTGTAGCTCTTATTGGAATTTAATCTCACGTTTAGAAAGTTCGCTTAACCTCAATAAAATACAATTAAAATAAAATAATCGATGTGTGAAAAAGTTTTGGCAGTGTCATCTTTCTCGTATTGGAGGTTCCCTTGGCATCGAGACCGTTCAGCGATAACTGATGACGTAGCCTCATCCGTTTTGATCTTGTTCTCCCCCCCCCCCTCTCCCCTGCCCGCCCCACTCCTTCCATTTCCATTTCATCCTCCACACCTTCCCCATTCCAACCTCCCTTTTCCTAACCCTTCACCATCCCCACACACACACATACATACACACCCCCTGGCCCGTTTGCGGCATGTGTAATTTATGGGCGCTCACCGGATGACTACTGGGACGGTTAGAAGAAAAGGGAGATGGGTTGGGGTGGTCTAGAACGAAGGAGTATGAGGTAGCGTAGATTCGGTACGCGGATTACAGAAAACTCAGAGGGTTCTCTCCTTTCTGGCAAAAACGAGACTTACAAAGATGTTATTGAGTTTTATATGGTTTATACGTGTTTGAAGTTTAGAAAGTTAGTCTTATAACCCTATCCTCGTTAAATTGGTGGAAGAGGATGGCTATATTTACAATGAACATTAACAAATACATTAAATCAATTAAATAAAACAGAAGTAGAATTTTAAAAAATATGTAAGAAAATCAAAGTAATTTTACAGAACAAAGTTTACAGAGAATGACCTTGTGGCTTTAAAGCGAATGCGTTACACATAAATCACGAGCAAATTAGCACGAGCTTTACTCTCTCGCCTCCAGAATATAGCACAGTAACTTTTTCGAAGAAACAAGCACAATTTAAATGAGTCCGTGTAAAAAACGGTGTGCCTTAAGGGTACCAACTACCGCCAAGAGTATATTCACACAGAGTACACCCTTGAACCAAGGATCTACAATATCAGATCCTTTCAGAACTAAATCCCAACTAAGGTATTGAAAAGACAAACAAAAATTTTCCCCTTAAGGGTGACCCTACTTCAAGTAGAGCTCTGAAAAAAATACGTCTCACGTCTGAACTATAAGAGCGAAACCTAGCTTTTACTTGGAACATGATAATGATTGATTTCTTTTTACTGACGTTACTCTACATATTTAACACAATTAAATTCTTCAAAAATTGAATTTAAAAAAAGGGGAATGGGACAATTATATCTTGCGCGCCCTGCTTAATAAACAACGACCCTATTTACGTTGAATTGACATAACATACATAACAGAGCTTTCTAAACTGAAATGTACACATAACTGGAAATTAAATAGGCTTTAGGCCCTCGTCCACAACAACATCTAACTTTACTAACATAAATATATAATAACTGAAACAGAACAGTTTAAGGCCCCCGCCTACTGAGGTGACAAATAATACAAAAACACAATGACAAGATAATACATTCTAGGACTAACTCCGTCGATGAAATATAAAGTAAGGATAAATGATTCCAATCCGTACCCTGACACCAACATTCTCGTCTGTAATTGTACGAACCACGAAAATACCATTAGATAGATCTTAATTTTCTCGGTGAAACCCGGGGCCAGCTGAGGGAGACTCTTCTTCAGGCCGATTTAGTGTTCACTACTTCAAGTGGAAATGTAAAGCTACTTGTTCAAGTACTGGCAACATCAACTATGTGTGTCCGAGTGAGGATTTAGGTGGAGGGAGGGGACGGGGGGGACGGGGGGGTTCTGTAAATTATTTCATTAAGGTCCAATCAGCGTCGACAGCGACTAGCAACAGTCGAAATCCTAAAACCGAGTCACGTCATATTTTGACTGACCACACTCTCCACTTGCTGTCTCTCGCGCAGGTGCGTCGTGCTCAAACCTAGTCGGCCGCTTGAACCATCACTATGGTAACGATGGACGGATGGGATACGCCCGTCCTTTTTTTTGGCGAACGATGGCTAGTTTGGAGGAAAATGACCATATGAGTCAAGGCAAACAATAATTAAAATTGAAGGGGTGAACTGTGTATTCCCTGAAGTGATAGGGCTATTAAAATATAGGATATCGAGTGGTAGGCCTGTGGTTGGCGATCCATAGCATACCAATGCTACAGTCTCACCTCCATTATGGCTTTAACTGTGCACCCGATGAAGGAATTTTTGTAACATCACTGAAGTTACAAGAGACAATAACATAAATATTATATATAAGTTATAACATCGTCAAAGTTACAAGAGACAAGAACATAAAGATTACATATAAATCATTTAATTATGGTTAATATTATTCACCCCTGCCAGTGATTGACCAAATATTCCGCTCCATACAATCTAAACAACAACCTGATGACCAGCAGAATAAAATGCGTCCGAGCCCCATCGACTAGCCCTGCCGACTAAAGGAGTTACAGAGATACAGAACTAGTTCCAAGCTTGGCCACTGACACGCCTTAGAAAGACCTGGAATAGACTACTCCCGTCCAGATGGTTTTAGGCCGACCAAAGCGCGTTGCATTTCCGTCATCTCTCTCTCTCTCTCTCTCTCTATATATATATATATATATGTGTTCGTTCTTCCCCTTACTTATTCCTTTCTGTAATGTTTCAAGCTGAGCTGCGGAATGAATATAAACTGATGATTTTCCCCTTGTACTTTACTCTTGTTTGTATTCTCACCGAGGAAACTTCTTGTACAGGAAAATGTAAGGCTTTTAAAATTATCTTCCTGCCTGACATATCAAAATTATTGTTTCGGCGTATATATTTATAAAAATATTTAATTTTTCATTTCAAAATTAATCATGGATAATACTAGATTGAAATTACTTTCTTTATTGAATCTTTTGAACTTTTCTTTTAATATTAATATATTTAATTTTCAGAATATGGATTCTGTTTGATTTAAAACTTGAGCCTTGATCTCTAATATTTTCATTCTAAATAACTTAAAATATTAATTTTCAAAACGTCGAATATTAGCATTGCATTTAACTCTTGTAAATAATACAACATAGGATATTTTGAGACTTTCCGGTTAGTGATATATACTTATTTCGTAATTTATTTTGTAATTGACATTTTTTTAAGGACTATATACTTAAAATCGAAACATACGTGACGACGTATGATTTTAAATGTTCAAAAAAGAATATGTCGTTCCTTATGGCATAATAGTAATAATATTGAAATAAACTTAGTTCTAATAAATTTTTTCTTGTTGGTCAATATTTATTACGCTTAAATTTTTAATATACCATTAAAGATGAGAGTTTATGGTCCCTCTGCACTAACTTGAGTTCCTGGTTAAATGGGATAGATACTTATATATAATCATATTAGGTAATCTGGGTTGTGGACGCAATATTTTGTTGATAGCGTATCCTTTTGATTTTTCTTAACTCTTTATTATTAGTTTGTATATATTAGAATCGTTGTTATTAATGTTAGTTTTTAGGTCAGAGAGATTAAATGAGGCTCTGCTTTTTATATATTAGATATTTGGACTGAAGATTTCTGAATAATAATTTTTGAGGATTATTAAAAGCAGTTGAACTCTGTTACATTCCTTGGATGGTTAAGCTTGTTCTCAATAAAAAGGGTAATAATTATTTATTTGACGAGTATTGTTGTAATATTAAAGATAACATATTTTGAAATATATATTGTATTGTTTAAACTTCTATATTATTCATTTAAATAAATTATATTCAAATCGTTCACCTCTGATTTATTTTTTATGTTTCATCCCAGCCAAAACATTCACCGATGTTGTCGCATTAAAGAATTACCTCTTGCCATTTAATGATTATTCCTTTTTTAAACTTTAAACGATCTGGCTGGATACAGTTCACACAAACACACACACACACACATATATATATATATATATATATATATATATATATTTGTGCATTGTTCATATGGGTCACTCTGCAATTTTCTGGTTTATTTTTACTGTTGTAATTTTGCACGTCCTACCCTTTTCCCTTAAGGACGTAGGATTGGTGCATTATTTTCCCCTTTATACTATTTCAAAATATAGAATTTTTTAATAATGACGACTAGGGGTAGTGATTAGATTTTATTTTTAATCCACCTGGTGGCTCCAAAATATGTTTGAGAGTGTTACAGGTGGCTATGTGGACAAAGGCGTCAGTCTTGTCTCGTCTTATTTGATGATACCAGGAAGGCTGGGGTTCATACTACATCTGGGTTTAATGAAGTAGTTTTTACTTAAATAGTGTTTCCCTTTCTTTCCACCTAAATTAAGATTCCCACTTAATCTAAACTCTACCATACTTATCGCTATTCCATTAGTTTAAGGGTATAGCCCATACAGGTTGTAAGACGTGAGGCACAAAATATAAAAAAAATTTCTAAGGTGTTTGAAACGACATTTTTAAATAAAGCGTTGAGCCTACAAACAAATTACAAACTAATTTTTAGTGTTTATTAAATTAGATTTTAGTTTTAACACATTTTCATGTGTATGAAGATTAAATATCCATCTGTGTATTAAATTATTTCGATTTTGTGTTGATTATTAAGGCAGGAAACATGTGAAATTAGTATTTAACGTAAGACACACGATCAATAAAATACATTTTAATATCATTCTTCAATTTTATATAAAATATTTTATTTCCTAAATTTGTTGTCTTAACTCAAAATACTCTTGTTAAAGTGTGTATTTATGTTTATATAAAACACGGTAAAAATTTCACTGGTCTACCTCAATTAACATATAAGAAAAATACATGTACCTTTATTTTTTTTAAAAACACTAAAATCTCGGAAACTAGCTTTAAAGTTTTATTGCCATATATTTTAAGGAATTTTGAATTTAATTTACATTATTTTAGTAATCTTAATTTAATTTCTGTGCTGCCAGGTTTCATAAAAGGGATCATCCTCATTATTTTCATCCTCTACATTTCTTCTTATTGTCCTTTATCGTTTTATTTTATTTATTTTGGAATTTGTCATTTGCTATCTCAGTTTTGTGATGCACTTCTTGTCTATGTTTAGTAAACCCTCTGCTAAGTACTTTCCCGGATCAAGTCCAAGTTTTGTAGGAACTTCCGGTTTACATTTATTTCCATTCTTAAAGCTTAGCACTGCATCATGCGCACCGTATTCCAAAGTATTAAGCCCTACAACAATAGCTTTGGGTAAGCGTTGCTATATTAATCTGTTGAAACTCTAGTTGGGGCTCTGTGTTTTTACATGAAGACATTTCCTCTAAAGGTTTTTATCTGCCAGATTTCTGAAGATAAGTTTGATGACTTTCATAACTGCAGGAGATAATGAATGATTATGGTGATAAAGTTTACATTTTCCTGAGCTTTGTTGTATTAGCACCACGAGTAAATATATTTTTTTGGATTAATTTCATGATTTGGGTTGTCATGTGTTGATATTCTATGAAAAAATATCTTCCAAATAGATTGCTTCGTTGCCTTTACAAAAATAGGAATTTATTCTAGTTGCTAATCCATTAGTAAGTTTGTAGTGAATCAATCTCAGCATAGGTGAGTCTATTTTTTCCTCCAATGACCTTACCTTCAGTCAAAGGTCATCCTTTCCTATCTCTTTTCATCTTTTTCAATCCCACTCCTATTCGCTTTTGCACATGGAAGATACATTCAAGTTTCTCTACACAAACATTATTACTACAAAGGATGCTTTCAATAACTTTCATGAAGCCCTTACTGTCATCATCACCAAGATATTTTATATAGCGTGCTCCTCGAGAATGAACTGATCTGTTGGAAACAGTTGCAGCCTCCATGCCACCACTCAAACAAGCATAGTTTGACACACAATTTAGTTTGTGCATATTATTATCACCACTATCCTGGTTATATTTGCATCCATGACATTATTTATTCGGGCAATGCAAATTTTTAAACCTTTCCAGTGTCACATTAGTAACAGTAATAACACTATTTAGTGATGTTTGACCACGTTTTTGCCATGAACCATCTAATTCTACATCAAAATCTCTTGAGTTTTCATTCAGTTCTATTGATTCTTGTACTGCATTTACCATACTCTCATCTGCAACATCCTTCACCGCGCTGCACATAGCTTTTGTATAGCTGTGGAACCTAGAGGGAGGTTTGGATAAGTTTAGGATAGAGCATAAAACCTTTATGGAAGAGAGTCCTTTCGAATAGAACAGGGCATATACAACGTAAATTTACATAATTAAGTTTTTTTTTTAAGGTTTTTAAACTCTACAAAGGCATTACAATTTTGACATATGATTGAAAATTGGCAAGCAAGTCCACTATTATTGTATCTTTGAGTTTTGATATCACCTGAATTAGAGCAGTGTTTATAGGAACAAAACTATTGAGAGCATACAACAATAAATGAATACTTATTATGTAATAAACATCACCACTTTCGTCTTTCAAATACTCGTATTTATTTTGATGCTGTGTAAATTTTCTTTTAGAAGAACTTTGTGGAGTCTAGTCTGTATAATAAGTTTAGATGTTGATTGGGATGGTCCATTGTCTCCTACCAAACCAGCAGAGTTTATACTTTTTTTTCCCAACATTGACTCTTCTAAAAAAATATTTTTTAGGTATTTTAATTATAATAAACTATAGAAATTGTGAAAAAAAAATACAATTGTACTAATTGTTGTCTTATCAACAAAAAGGTAACGTCGAGATTAATAAAAATTTATGTGTTGGGCGCCACTCCTGGAAACTAGGAGAAATAATAATAAAAAAAAATAAAAATAATAAATACAAATAAACTTTAGCTCGACTAATTTGAACAAATGCACGATGACTCTAAAAACTCAGGACCACTGGGTGTGGTTGGAGAACGTTTACCTAGATATTACAATGTCAATGTTACCATGGTGTGCTGTAAGTTTCCACCAGAGTTGAGAGTACTTAAAATAAAAAAATAAAAATTAGCAATTTAAATACAATGGATCATTAAAACAAAATGTACTAATTGAGATTAAAAAAAAAAAAAACAATTGTTGAAACTTTTGTGGGTTATTATTATTATCATTATTGTTTCCCTTTTACTACATCCCAAACCTACCTAAGGATATCCGAATAAATATAATGCTAATATGACAAAATAAAATATATGGTATTACATAAATTCTTAAACAAAGTTAAACAATTAAATGAACAATCTCTGAACAGGATTAAATTTAGGAGTTTTAATATATATATAATAATAGAGTGAAAGAAAATAATATATAAATATAGGCTAAACTTTTATATAATATATAGTTTTGAGTAAGACAAAAAAAATGGTATTGTTGAGGAACAAGAAAAAAGAAATCAATAGAATTAATATTTTTACATAAAAATAAAATATTAATCAATTCCCTGGAATAGATAGAGTCTGAATGTATTTAGTCCTTTCTGAAAGTTTTTGCATATATCCTGATAGCTTGATAAAAAAATGAGAAATAAAATATATTTAAAATTGAAGATTTGGCTGGACCTCACCAATGAATTCATCCATGTTGAAACAGAATGTCTGAAGTCTGTTTCCTTTTATTTATTCCAACTTGTCCACAATTTGAAGAAATAAACACTCTAGTTCGTCCCCAGACACTTAACTTTCCATTTGAGTACTTGCACTTTTACTTTCGAACCATTGTTCCACTTGAAAACTAAATTTAATTAGGAGCTACATAGATTTTGCTCCATGTTAAATGACACTCCGGAAGCCAGAAGAAAGAACCCTCATCCTCTTCAAATAATGTTCTAAGTTTCAAATTTAAAAACGTTCTATTCTCTACTAAGTCCAAAGAGAAAACTAATACATTAAAATAAAAGATAAAGTGTTGGCTATGAACTGAATATAAAATAAAATACAAATTTAATATCAAGATTTAAATATATGTCTGTGTTTCTTAAAAGAATTAAATGTTTATTTTAATATGTCAAAATTGAAATGCGCGCTATTTTAGAGGTATTTACATTTCGTCTTTTTTTTCTTTTTTCTTACTACTTTTACAATCACGAAACTCGCCACTCACTTGTTCATCATATCTGCGCATGCGTTGGAATAAATCATGGCTGACATTCAAAATAAATAGAAGAGAAGAGTCAACAGACCTCTTGGAAGGAAATTAATATGTTTAATAAAAGGTAAGTGTTCTTCCTTAGGTCAAAATTAATTGTTTAAATTATTTAAAACAGTGTTAGATGTTCTATATTCTGTCCTTTTAATTTATTAAAATGGATGTAAATAGTATTATTTGTCACGCCGGCGACACAGCGTGTTTCTAACGAAAATAAACTTGAAACTATTTACAAAGCTTGGGAAAAATATAGGGAAATAAATGGTAGGGTGGCAAATAACGTTACAAAATTAATCCACAACCACTAAAATATCTAAATAACTCAAAAACAATCTTCAAACCATCAGATAAAGCAAAACCAATAGCAACAGCTGTGATTTTCAGGCAAACCAACATTAAGAAATAAGTTAACAGTGTAAAAATATATAGACATAGCAGTTAGCACTAATGATAGAAATATATATATATATAAATTTAATGAAATAATATTTGAACAGAAAATATTTACTAGGGAGACTAAAATTAGAATAGTTCCAAAAATGCTTGGCACAAGTATCAGTATCACAAAGCATAAATACATTCTCAAAAATATATATATTTTTTGTGGGTCATGCAAATGGAAAACCATTAGTATGAGGTATGAATCAATTCAAGAAAGTCTGCACTTTAATAAAAAAAATATTTCACACTTCTCTGTAATTTACCAATGCAATACTAAGCTTTGGAAAGATTAATAAATTGTGTAAGCAAATGAGTGTATCATAAAACATTTTAGTCTTATGACTAGATAATATTTTTAAAAAGCTTTTATATAGTGAGTGTGTAGTTTTTTTTAAATATTTATCTTAGTACTTAAGATAATCGCTATGTAAATTAACAGTTAGTTCAACTACTTATAGCGCAGGGATACATTGGTAGGTTAAAATAATGTTAGAATAGAAGTGTACGTTTAGGATTAAAGTCAAAAACCCAAGGTTCAATCACAACCTACTTCATTGAGAATATTTGTTTCATAATACGGTTTTCAATCCTTTTACTACGAAAATGTTGATGAAGTTAATTAAAATTCACCCTCTTTATCTTTTTTTTTGCTTTAAATGTAGCGTGAATAGGATTGTAACCTGCACAAATCACAAATGTAAAGAAAATCTCCTTAGTATTGGAACACGTCTACTTTTGAACTATAGATTATATTTTAACATGAGTAACATTTCCTTTTCGGTAGTTTTGAAGGAGTCTAGAACGTAAAGGAGATGGTAACAGTGTGTTCAAGGTAACTTATAGCCAAATTTAAAATGGTACCGAGTCTTTTTTTGACCGATATTTTTGGTGATTGGTTGAGAGCGTGTATTATATTGCCTCCTCCCCCTTTCGCCGCTCCATCCCTTGGATAGCGTGCGAGGGAATGGTTCCATAACTCTGATGCAGCTAAAGCACCTCCTATTCCCTGTTCGAAGAACACGGTCATAACTATTCTCGGGGGATATTTTAGAACCCGACCATCGAGAAACGTTAGCGTCGCCGACCGTGAGCTCTATGATTAGGTGTTACCAGGGATAGGTTTGCTCGTATAATATCCTCCCTTCCAAACCTCGGGCAAGTTTAGTCACTCCACAATACAGTGACACTCCTTGTGGCTAACGAGGCTGATACAGGCTATGGAATATTGCTTACGCTCCATTTGGAGTCTACAATAATTTAATACTTGTTTATGGGTTTGTCCTATCAGCCAGATATTTAAGTTTAGGTAGGGTGGTTAGTTGTTAAGTATGTATATAGACTGCTACTATACTAAATCAAGTTAATCAATTATAAATTGTGTGTTGATACTGTGCTTAAGAAAGTTCCAGATAAATTATAGTACAATTAGTTGTAACTTTTATTTGGAACATACATTTTAAATTTTGGTTTCAAATAAATAAATAATCTTTATACGTCCAATAACGCAACGCGTAATGCATCTAAACCCAAATATTACTAAAGAAACTTATATATATATATATATAACATTTCAGAGCTTTAGTTGTATATATTATAATTCTTTAAATTATATAAATAACAATTTTCTACCAACTCAAATCAAGAGATATAAATTAATAATATTGTTATAGTTTGTATTTGAAATTATAATTGTTTTTCCTTTCTAAATAATTTGGAGAATATCTGCACAGGCAGTGATTTGATGGTAAGATTTTTAGATTTTTTTGTTGGCAAGGTGACAGTAATAGTAATAATATTCATCTATGTTATTAATAATTATGAAAGAGATTAACATCTTTATCCAATAATGTTAAGGACTAGGTTAAATATTAAAATAAAGATAAGTGTGTTAAGGCCTAGAAATGGTTGTATTTATAGAAACTTAATTTTTTTGAATAACTTTGAAAATACTAGAGTATGTGCAGATATATTATGTATTTTTGTATAAAACACTCCACTAAATTATTATTATTAGTATTAGTATTATTATTATTATTATTATTATTATGTGTCCTGTCTTATGACAGAACCATTCCTTTTGTCGGTGAACTTAGACCGCCAAAGCACCCTGTCCTCCGTCTCCTTCTTCAGCTCCCAGCATTTTATTCTTTCTCTTCAAGTCATCCAATATTTAATTCCTTAGATGCCACAATAAAATTAAATAATAATGTTCATATTTAAATTATACTTAATTTTCTAACAACATTTGTATTAAGGTATTTCCTAATGATAAATCTTTATCTAATATTGAATATAAATTAACATTTTGTGATTAATGTCCTTTGAAAATATATTGTTCATGGTAAACCCATTATTTGAAAATATTGGTTTATGATTAAAAATCTTAACTTTTACTTTTTAGATTTGAAGTAATCTGAAGTAACTTGTTTTAAATTTAGATATTTCAAAAATCACCCTATTTAAAGCTAACAAAAAAAAAAGCACTTTAGAGGGTAACCAAATCCTTGACGGAGAAAAATTGATAAAGTTGAGAAGGGCTGTTTAAGTATTCAACTTTAATATTGCTTGACTTGGCACGCGGGAAACTTGGATTAAAGTATTACCTGGTCTTAGAGAGTTTCTTCAATATGGAGAACAGTTTTATTCCGCCTCTTACAAATTTAATGCCGCGGAGCTGAGTGGTGTAACGTAATGGTTAAGCCATGTAAAGTGTTAGATATCCACAGGAAAAGATTAACAGGAAATTGTAACGCCTTGGAAGGAAGCCAAGGCAATACAGTATTGAAGTTCATAACAAAGCATTGATGTAGAATGAAAATTACATCCTTACTCATGCGCAAAAATTAAAGTTTTTTTTTTGTTTATTTATATAAGACAATGAATCATTCTACCACGATTTATTAAAGTTTAAGAACATATAAACTTTTGCCTCAATGCAAGCCTTTTCTGTTTCATACATTAGCGCTATAATGGTACAATCTAAAATCTTCATTTTTGTCTGATTTTAAATACATGAAAGTATCCTTTAGAATTTTATTTCAGACATATTTGAGCTACTTTTTTTAAAGATATATTAGAACAATAAAACAAATAGCACCAATTTTTGTTTCAAGAAATGTATTGTATTTATGTAACACATTTTATTAAGAAAGTTCATGTTAACTCCATTATTAATTTTTTTTCTCACATATTGTAGCTGGGAAATTTGTCTACCTTCAAATTATGATGGATCTTGGTGTCTTAATTTCCCCTAAACTCATGTATGTATTCTGATTTGTTTGCCTGGAGTCAACAACCCAAATCGTTTGATAAATTTTGTTAAAACTTTTTATATTACTATTTTATACATTCATAATTTGGTTTTTTTATTTGATTATTTCCCTTAAAATGGGGGTAGTTTTTTGATGGCTGAATTTTGAAAATTCAAGAATTTTCAAAAATAACCTTAACAATTTCGTTTAAAATGGATATTTGGGGAGTGTTTAATTTAAAAAATAGCTATGCCGCAAATAGTAATATACAGGTTGATACCTATTATCTAAACACGTTTCCAAACACAACCCCCCCCTCCCCCCACACACACATATGCAAACACAACCCCCCCCTCCCCCCACACACACATATGCAAACACACCATAAATAAGCGTCAAAATGTCAGCAAATAAAACCACATAATATTATAAATGACATTGTTCGCATGTATCGATTTCCAGTAGGACAAGGCTAGGCGTCGTGTAAAGACGGATTGAGATGAGAAGGGATGTTGGGGGGTGGTTTGAGGGGGGGGGG
>CABFWB010000332.1:0-64515 GCA_902151455.1 Timema bartmani | reverse complement strand
CAGGGTAGTGAAATTTATTGGTATTTTTATTTATCGCAAGTAGTTTTAAAGTCCTCCTCTCTCCGCACCACTTCTACCTCCTCTTTACCCTCTAGTATGCCACGTGTCCCCCTTTCCTCCTCTCCTGAGTCGCAATGAAAATCCCTTCTCCAGGCCAGGATTAACGGCCAATGCTAACTCAGCTCCCAAGCCAGAACCTTCCTCAGCTCACAGACCACGGAAATAAAACTTTGGTGAGCGCTCACGTTTGTTTTATCCAAGTATTTAACTCGATCTCTTTAAATACACTTAAAAACTAACTTAATCTAATATTGTTGTCAATAATTTATGTTAACTCTCCAGATGTTTCCACTACAGGCTTGTACGAAAATAAAACAACTTTTTACCATTTTATCTTTAATTATCTTCAATCATATTTTGCGACACTTACAAAATAACTAAATATCAACACTAATAAAATTAGTTTTTTTACTGTCACGTCACTCATTACTACGAAAGGTATATATCATCCCTTAAAATGCTGTGGTGTGTCCATGAAAAACTTTTTTTTCCAATAAATCTAGGAAGGAGACGAATTTTAATAAGGTTGACAGATATTTTTTATACTTAATTATTAAGATGTAAAAACAAATAGGATCCATTCAGTGTTTGTTGTAATTTTGTAAAATTGGGCAGTTTAATCTTATTGATAATTAATATTAATTAATTTTTATTTAGTGGGATGATAGATCCATATCCCTCAAACATTTATTTATCCATTCTATAAAAGTAAAAACATATACAATATTAGGAAATATATTAACCCCTAGAATCATGGGTCCGTTTTTTTCAAATGCATCTTACTACCTGCCAGGCTTATCAGTATTTAATTACATGAATGATTAAATATGATAAAAGTAGAATTTAGAGGATATATACTTGTATTTGCGTGGAGGTAGTTTGGGAAACCTTTTAGGAAAACCCACCTTCAATACATCCAACCGGGATTCGGACTCCGGCCTTCTTGTCACCCGGTAATCCAAGTCTGACGTCCTAATCTGTGTGCTCATTGATGGGTGCTCCCATAATGTTCACGAACATTGCAAACACAATATTAAGTTATCCCTAGCCAAATAAACTTAAGGGTTTGCATGAATAAACCAGAATGTAATAATATTTACACCCACATTGGTGTTTGCACAGTTTGTAACTTCACTATCACAAAAGACTTGTCAGTGACGGGAGAGTATGGTTTGAATCCCGGTTGGGTATACAGGTAGAAGTTCTTTCTAAATTATTTCCTGCTCTCCCTTCACACAAGTTCGGATACATATAACCAAATTGCTACCTTCTTCAGCTCTACTCCATTAATGTAAATATCTGGATAGTACAACCTGGTACTAAGGGCCAGTTTCATAGTCAGGCCTAGTACGCCTCAAGTGTGGTGTTGTACTAAATACAAGACGACACCTACTTAGACCCAAAATGAAATGGACCATTTTTGCATGGAACTGGCCCTATCCATTCTCACTTAAGGTGCAGCAGAAGGGAGTGCGAGTAATTTTACAGTTTTTATAGCATTAAATTATGCTGGCCAAAATAAATCCAATATTTCTCCAGTAGCAACATAGGGTTTAGTTTTCTGCACATGCTAATATCAACAGATCTTGAATATCTGTCAAGGGTGTCCTGGAATTTTGTCAAATCTTTTAAATAAAGAGAAAAAGTTTAGACAAAATTACAGGACACCCTTGACAGATATTAAAGATCTGTTGATATTAGCATGTGGAGAAAACTAAACTCTATGTTGCTACTGGAGAAATATTTTTTTATTTTGGCCAAAAAATTTCAATTCTGTAAAAACAGTAAAAATACACGCGCTCCCTTCGGCCGCACCTTAAGTAAGTTTCGTTTTGTTTTTAGTACAGCACCGCATTTATGAGTACTCAATCTGACTATGAAATTAGCCCCAACTATCGTAGTATTGCTATTTTATAAGGTCTTGTATAAGCCTTGAAGACCTCGTTGGTCTTGGGTGTAAAGTGCTCGCCTCAAGACCAGATTCATGGGTTCAAACCCAGCTGAGGTTGATGGATTTTTACTGAGCAATAAAAAGTAATATCACAACTTCCTTAGGAGGGAAGTAAAGCAATCAGCCCCATGTTGATTATGTCATATAAAATAATATCTGGAAGGTATGAGAAATTACCTCTTCGGTAAAAATTGTAGGCTTTTTCTCGCGCGCTAGTAGAAATCCATGGGGTGGGTGGGTGGGCGGGATAATAATCCGTTCCGACTAAAATTAACCTATCACAAAAACTTCAACCAGGAATAGCTGGAATACCGAAGTTTTGTTGTGTCCCCTATGATTCCCATCGAGAGTGAAAAGAAAATAATAATACATTTTTTTAAGCCTTACATCTATCCACATCCAACACTAACTAAATTTAAAGGTTTAGGTAGAGGAGAGATAATTATCAATATATCTAGCTATATTTTCCGCTAAACAGGAAAAAACCACTCAAGGAAAGTGGAAGTACCTTCTCTGACCGGGATTCGAAACTATTACCGACATCCCAGGGTCAGTAATGAGCATCTCAGTGAAGCGCGTTGACTTTGAGCCAACTCTGCCGGTCCGGGAGTGTTCCTACAGGGTTTAACCAACTTACTTCCGTCTCGAATGAAAAATAAATCCTGGCCAAAATTCTGTGTTTCAATCTCTTTTATAGCATAATTCATTCCAAGCATCTACGTTAATTTATTTTTTTGTTGAAATGTTGGATACGTAAACAAATTAATAATAATTTGTATATCTTTATGACATAGTGAAAAATGTTTTCAATCAGGATATTCAAAAACCTTTGGCTTTAGAAGCTATAATTTCGAGATTTCTTTATTTGGCTGAAGCTCATTCGCATCGCACGTAATATCGAAACCCTTTTAAACTTTTCGCATGAAGGAAGTTATCAGCGGTCTGGATGATTTTCCCCTTTTATATATGACGGACATAAAGAGGGTTAGAAGTGTGAGAAAGAAAGAGAGAGAGGGGTGTATAAAATGAGCAAATAAGGGGAAGGTAAAGTGTTTGTTTAGTCCTTGTTCGTTTACTGATAAATAAAGTTCTCGTAAAACATTTCTAATCCTCTTAACGACGCAAATTTTAATTCTCAGTGGTAAAATTATGAAGTGTATCGTTATATTTTTAAAGGAGTACAATTATCAACACACATGGTGTAAATCTATGCAATTGCGGAAACGTCTGTATGTAGGTGACCCGGGCTAGATGCCCGTGTTTGGGTGTAATTTTTCAACTAATTTAAATTAAATATATTTATGCATAGGTGTAATTAGAAACATTAAATTTGAGATCTTATAAATTTTATTGACAAAATGTTGTTTATGTGTACTGTATTCTCACAACGCTTCATCAATTACCTCAAGTATGACGAGATAAACATTTTTAGATTACGGCAATCTTAACGGACAGGGGAGGAGTTAAAACCTCTCAATTCCATAATATCCCTCACCTCTTTTTCGTGGCTACGCAATGTGTTTGTGTATAACATCCCTCACCTCTTTTCGTGGCTACGCAATGTGTTTGTGTATAACATCCCTTACCTCTTTTCGTGGCTACACAATGTGTTTGTGTATAACATCCCTCACATATTTTCGTGGCTACGCAATGTGTTTGTGTATAACATCCCTCACATATTTTCGTGGCTACGCAATGTGTTTGTGTATAACATCCCTCACATATTTTCGTGGCTACGCAATGTGTTTGTGTATAACATCCCTTACCTCTTTTCGTGGCTACGCAATGTGTTTGTGTATAACATCCCTCACATATTTTCATGGCTACGCAATGTGTTTGTGTATAACATCCCTCACCTCTTTTCGTGGCTACGCATTGTGTTTGTGTATAACATATAGGTCCCCTTTTGATACATTATGAATTTAATTTACTACACATTTTTTAAAGGGGTAGAAAATATAAAATATTATATCTGGCAGGTTTATGTAATGGAATGAATTAGTTTTATCATTACAGAGCTTATAGGATCATTTTAAAATGCCTATAAAATAAGTTATTGCTGTCCAATATAGTTTATTTAAGTAGATCCCTTTTTAGGTTCATGAAGTGTTTTGTAAAAATAAAGAATGCATTTAAGGGATTTTCTTTTTACTAAAACTTTCAATACGAAGGCTATCAATGCCTTCTTAAAGAATCTAGGGGGTAAGGTTTGGAGGTGTATCTGAGAGGAACCACACATTTATATCCTTGGTGCACCTGACTGAGATTCGAAACTTGATCCTCACTCAACTGGTAATCCAGCCTTTAATTAGTCAGGTGCCTTATAAAGTGCAACCACTGATTCCTGGTAGTTTTAAAATATATTTTGGTCGTATTCCTTTGTGTATTATTTTAAATTAACTCTACCTGTAGGAATTAAAGTTGGTTTAGCACCAGTAAAACAAAATTATATAAATACTAATATTAATCATTCTCAAGAAGGCAGTACGTGTTGTAGAGGAAATCTTTGTTAAGTAACTGTGAATTTGTAAATTGACTTTTTTCTTTTGATTTGTGGATATATAATGAACAGAACTCACTGTCAAAAACAAAACCAATATTCTAGTAAATTCATTAAACTATCATAACACGATTGCACTCATACAACCTACTGTAGGTAAAAATAACACGTGCAGACCTAGACGCAATGGACCAGATGCGTGTTTTATCGGCCATTGATGATCCCAGGTGCAACGCACACGGTCACTGACCTACACCAAACTACCATGGCACGCCCTCATAGAATGCTAATACCCAGACTGATATATTGGTTTCGCTCTTTATCGGGTCGTGGCATTATGTTGTGTCAGTGTCAGAAAATTGGGCTTACACAATTAATTAATGGGCACCAAGACCAATTTAACTCATTACTTACTGTGCTAGGAAAGCATCTTTGAAGAACTATAAAGTGTGACCCGCCTAGGTGGCGTAGTTGGCTAACTCGCCAGTCGTGTTGAGCCAGACCACCGAGGACGGGGAGATCGAGGTTCGAATCTCGGTCGGGTGAACTGGGGGTGGTTTTTCCTAAATGGTTTTCCACTCGGCCTCCACGCAAATGCGGGTTCACTTCCTCTAAATTCAACCTTCTCAATTCCTAATCCATTAGTGTAAATAGTACTTAAGCGTATAACCCGAACGGGTAGTAAGACGCGGTGCTAAATAATAATATAAAGTGTGCGCTTAACTACAATAATAACTATCTCGTCTAGTGTGATCGATTAATTAAGGAGGTTGGAAATTTGTTTAAAGTGACTGGTGCGTTCCTATTAATTTTTTTTTACCATCTACGGCCTACTACCCGTTCAGGTTAAACGCTACTCCCATACTAGTTTCTACAAGCTGATATCAGCCCAAACGCAGCATTTATAGGTTAGTCATTTGATTTAGGGAAGTCACGGCTACACGAGAGTTCTTTTACTTCTGTTAGTTATTAAGGAACCCAGTTGGATTGGTACTTTTTCCTAGAACAAGTCGAATACTTGCTTACTTCTTTCGGTTCCCTTTCTGTGTTTGTATTGTGAATGCGATGAATAAAAAAAAAACCACGTAAGAATCAATTAAATACATTAATTTGTTCGAACTTGCTTCAGTGGCCACATGCTCTAAGGCACTATTCTCGCGATGGACTAGATTGCCATAATAAGAGATCGAGGCTCGAATCCCAGTAGGGTGCATTGAGGGTGATTTTTCCTAAATGGTTTTCCACTCCTCCTTTACACAAACACGGGTGTACTTCCTCTAAATTCAATCTTCATCATTGCTAACACATTAGCGTAATTAGTACATATGTGTACAACCTGAACAGGTAGTAAGTAAGAGTCAGTGCTATGAAAGAAAGATAAGTTTGTTCGTGGTATTTTTGTTAATCAAGTAGTTAAAATAAATATCAACACACACATTGCAAACCATTGTAATTAAGGTGATTTCCGTATGGAGAAGACCATACTTAAAATAATTTCAACTAATTAAAATAAAATTAAAATTAACTACACAGGTAGCGTCTTAGATTATTTAAACTACTTGTATCTAACTAAAACACAACAAATTGAAATGTTAATACGCTTTCATTTTTTTTTATCAAGTCTTACCGTCAGAGATATCCATACTTAATTAATATATTGGGCTAGAGATAAAGGCCGATAGCTAATGGGAAAATGTTTAAGGAGAATGGGAAATTATTTAGGAATAAAATATCCAAAATAAATCAGACCAAGATTTGAACCACGACCTTGTCATCACTGGCAAATCAGACTAGACGAGCTTGACATTTAGTCCGCTAATTTCGTCACTAGTAAGCAAAACTATTCTCCATATAACCAATATAAAATCACCTTAATCATTAGCAGTTTGTCTATGTTATTTCAAAAACGAACATTAATTTTTGCTAGTTGGTTCTTGATCCAGAAAGGCAGAGCTCAGACGGAAATATTTTATGCGTTGCCGTTTTACTAAAAAAAATTTTAAACTATTTTTTAATCTAAAATAAATACACACACATATATGATGCATATAATTCATTCTAAATACATAATCGAAAGGTTTAGTTAAAATTAATTCAATATATTATTACCCTTGGGGAAGCCTAATTTGGTTTTGAGCTAGACTTCTAAATAACTTATTTGTGTGTAGATTTATTCTATTATTGATATATTCAAGTCCTGGCACTAAAATATATGGTTTATTAATAAACATACTACACTGTATTATGTTTGTGAATCATTTTGTTGTAAACATTTGTAATTCAAATGTTAGCTTAAATAAACAAATCCATTACCTTTTTATTAAATAAATCAATAGGAACTACCCTACAGATATAGGTAAATCGCGGTATTGAGGTAATATCTGAACATTAAAAAAGCCACTAAATCTATTGTCAAATGATGGATGGTTAGCCGTAGCTTTTGGCAAATTGTATATTTACTTTCCCTGAGTCTTAAAATCCGTTCGAACAATAAACATTTGGTTAAAATAATTTAGTAGATATAATACTATTGTGCATCTGGGTTACATCAATCGTAGCCCAGGCTGCAGAAATATTAGCCAGTACTAATGTACTGTTGCCCAGGGGACGCCAGAATGTATCATCTTACATCCTTTCCATGGAGGCTCTTTCTATATCCCTATGACATGATGATGATGGTGATAGTGAGTATGAGGGTGATGGTGCGTATTATGGTGTGGAACCAGTGGAGACACTTAAACCTAACTTAAGCCTAACTAACCAAACCCTGGTGACTGTTAGGGTAACTCACATCTCGGGAAAAATTCACAAGGTATCTGCCGGGAATCGAACCCGGGACCCCTAGGCTCATAGCCAGGAGTACTGACCACTACACCACGTGGCTGGTTAGTAGATATTATTAAGGTATAATACAGAGGAAATGTACCCACATTTTCTTTGAGGAAGAATGGGAAACCTTTTAGGAAAAATCACCCTTGGTACACCAAGCAGTTATTCAAACCCCGACCACCCTGTTATTGGAAGACCAGACTAGATACACTTTATAATTAGTACGCGTGCTCACCGGCGCGGTTAATGCCGAGTAATCAAAAACAGTCATTTTTTCAATATTGAAAACAAATAACTTAAATACATTTTTTCTAAACCCAGAATTATTCAAACTTTTTTGATCGTGTACACCCAAAATATATTTCTTCTTCATCTTTGTATCCCTAAAGTTGTTGGTTCATTATGCAAGTTACTCTTATTCAATAACCTACATCTAAAATAAATCACTTTCAAAATACTGTATTAAAATATTTTGAATGAGAAATATATATGTATATAGTTTTACGTACCACATAATATGTATTTGCGTACCCCAAGTTGAATATCACTGTTCTAAATCTACCTTTTACCACAATTCCACTATACATATTACATTTCATTTTATGGTGTTAACGTTTTCTTTACTTTTATGATACGATTTCAGAACTTTGACATTAATAAAATTAGTGCTATAATGAACTAAAGAGCATTGTCAAATTAATAGATTTATTTAAAAAATAAAAACCAACTTTATTGAGTTTGTTTGGTTCTAGATTTCACTTTTGATATTTAAGGTAAACGTACAACGCTACAAGAAAATGTTTACCTTATTTTCCCCTTTCTTCTTTAACAAAACAGTATCACAATATTTCATGTCTTGTTTGCTTTTTAGCTGCACAAACTTTTGAAACATTTTATTTTAAGTTTTGGGGGCTGAAGGATCTTGAATCATTAATTTGTAAAATCCCTACAAAGTGTGCGCTATATCTTCATTAAACGCCTTTGTGTAAAGAGGAAAGAAACGTTTCTTGTTGGGCCAATTAAAAAGTTAGTTTTTGCTGGAATCATAAAAGGGAAATAAGTCTTACTATACAAATGGATAGCGAAGGAAAAACACAAAAAAAAACAACTGCATTTAGATGAAGACAATAGAGCTTTGTTATTTGATGCTATTTTTAAGTGTTTACAAGGAAACTTAGTAAAAAAAAAGGTTGAAACGTTATAAGTAAAAACTATAATAGAAACATATTATTAATCTGGAGAACGTAATTTTTTTGAAAAGAATGTTGTTGAACTACAAATACTTAGGTTTCTAAAATAGGTCTAATTTCAAAAACAAACGTGAAGTGTCACTGAGCTTGTTACAATATTACACTCGAATTTAAGTTTAAAAAATAAATTTTATGGGGCAGATTAATTCTCTAAACAAATTTATTTTATGGTAAATTAATTTATATTAGGAATGTCTTATCTAAAAGTAACCAATGACAGTAGATTTTCAAGAAATTTCCCCAACACTCATCTAGTGAGTTGGTAGAAAATCAAAATTTTGATTACAATATTAAATGGCCATGCATTTGAAAGTATCAGTCAGACCCACCATATTCTAAACGGACAATGACGAGGAAGCTGAGGTTTGAATCTCGGCCAGATGAAATAGGGGGTGGTCTTAGTATATGATTTCTTCAGTGGTTCTCTCATCCTATTCTTCGTGATTGTGGGTGTAAATGTTTTAAAACCATCTCACTCCTCGTGCTTAACCTTTATATTAAATAGTTGTTAATAATCTTTGTGTTGAACATTTATAGTTGTAAGAATATAAACCTTAAAAATAATCATAATATCAACAGGCCATGTTACCTAGCTAGAGCTACCCTGTGAAGACTAAAGATCCATGGCTTGAGACAATCTCCATCAAGCCAGAAGCATCATCGCACTAATATCTTGCAAGACCAACACTAAGTTACAGTACAAAGCTACTTAAGGCCAACAAATTTGTTTGATCTTCTCCTAGACAGCTCGTCTTTGGGGTTTTGCTCAGACAAATAATACCACGTCGCAAAACAAGGGGTTTGTTGAGGAAACGTCTTGAAGTTTAATCCAGCAACCACCAGGGCTGTGTTCTCTCATAACATCCCTTTCCCTTTGACCCAGGGATCTACGGTACATTCTGTTAAAATATAGTGTAGGACCCTTCGGGATTTACAGGTGCTAAATAATCCTTAACAGTGCACTAGTTAATCTTGAATAGGTTTTTTCACCCTCTTCGGTGGTAACATGATTCAAGGCACTACTCTCGCAATAGACTGGCTGCCACCGATGGGGATATCGGTATTCGATTCCGGTCGGGCTCACTGAGGGTGGTTTTCACCCTACCTCCACGCAAATGCGGGTACAGTTTTATACATTAAACCTTCTTCATCTCTAAGACATTAGAGTAATAAGTACATAGGCGTATAATCTGAAAGTGTAGTAAGAAGAGGTGCCAAACAAAAAGTAATCTAATTCACTTTACACTAAATCCCACCTTAAAACTCCAATAAATATAGTTGGTGCCAAATTTATATATCATTGCAAATATTATAGGGGGGGCCCCCTCCTCCCCAACCCCCACCCTGGCCAACAATAATTATATAAGGTCGAAAGCTTGTTAATCAAGTGAGAACAAAATTAATGTATTATTAATTACAAAAAAAATAAATATATACATATGCCTACTAAGAATAATTTAAAACCAGCTTGTATGCCTTTAAGGGGATATACATTCTTTTACTCTTTTTTAACCGGGATATACAAAGAAAAAAGGAATTGGAAAGAGACTGTTAGAGGTTTTTGAAAAATGTTTTCACTAATTAAAACTAGATGGAAGATTTAATCACAAAATTATTTTCTTCATGAGTGTTGTTTTATGCCTTTATTAAAAATTGAGACGCGCATCAATGGTCATGTGTACTAATCGCCAAGCTCATCTAGTCTGGTCCCAGCAACGGGTAGGTCGGGGTTCGAATACACGCACGCCACACTAATGCGGGTACACTTACTATAAATTATACCTTATTAATTCCTATTTAACTTGTGTGATTAAATAAGTGTATCCTGGATGAACATATAAAATGCTTAGCAACAAATAAATTTAGCTCAGTTTAGAAACAAAATTAAAGTTTTATACTTTTATGGAAGCTTATTCGATCAAAATTATTTAATAAACTAAAATTAAAGTTTTTTTTTTTTGAAAAACATTTTAAAAGTTTAGTGAAGAAAATTTTATGCTACGCAAAATCTGTTGAGCTAAAGTAATAAAATAAATTAATTAAAATGAAGGTTTTGATAAATTAATATATTTAACAACAAGCTTCGTTTTAAGTAATTTATTTTGCTACTTTGACTCGACTGATTTCTCATAACAAACATTTTTTCTACATACATATTTTAAAGTGATACATAATATTTAAAGACACTAATACGTATTATTATTTTAGTGATAATCTATAGTTGATCTAATATTCTTAGAACATAAATTAATTTTATGAATTTATAGCTTTTAAATCACAGGTCGGCAAATCATTATTTTAAATAAACGAATGCACACACTAAGAGTTTCCAGGCACCTGGAAAACCGGGAGGGACAGAAAAACACAGGGAATCTTTGGTCCCTGGAAGTAACCCGGAATACAGGGAATTTAAAATAATATAGTAAAATTACTCGAATATTGATTAATTGGGGATATTTAGCTAAATGTTTAATACAATAGGTCTTTGTATGGACGAAAAATTTAACTTAAGAACCAAGCATACTTATTTAGACTTGTATTATTACCCCTTAAACAAAGGTTGAGAAATTAGAGAAAATGTATTTGTCAAGCAATCTTAAATCGCCCTTTCTTAAACATAAGTTACATGACTTCACACAAGTCAGTTTAATGAAAATTGGAATTTTATCAGTCTTTTTCCCAATTTAAGCTGCCTGGAAAAATGGAAAATCCTTCTGGAAAACCTGGGGAAAAACGGGAAGTTTGGAAATATGAAAATAGTGGCAGCCCTAATACTGTTTCAATATATTCTATATCTCTTAAAAATATACAAATGTGCGATAATTCCTAAATGTTTACTATTCATAATTAAAACTACGCAAGGATGTTCATCCAGTCCCTGAATATTATTATTTTGATGTTGTTAAAATGTTCCTTAACTCAATGACACTTTTTTTTATTTCTAAGGGTTATATATTTTATTAAAACATAGTGCACACTAAATTTGAAGCTGAAGCAGCATTAGTAACGGTGATGACTATTTTGCGCCTTAGAGTATGCATTCCCGTGCAACAGAGGGAAATGGGGTATCCAAAGTATTTAACAGATTATTAGTGGACGTAATAATAGAACGAGCACATCCGACAAAGATGAACAGTTAGAACAAGTTCCGCCAACAAACCTTCACTATCTCACCTTCCTTTGTTACGCTCAACATAATGGTTACCCGCATCGATGACCGCGCTGTATATGAAGTCACTTTCACAATAACCTGGATTGCCGGGGACATAGTGGGTTTTGTGTTGGAATCTTGTATAAGTATACTAATTTTTTCCCCCCTTAGTGGTTTCTCAACTTCCCTCCATTCAAATGCGAGCACATTTTCCTTCAAATTTTACCTTACTAATCCCTACCCCGTAAGTATAATTAAACACGGATATCCCGATCGGGTAGTAAGACGCTGTGATAAAAGAATATTAATCCTAGGGGGAAGAAATGAGGAGGGTTATTAATAGAAAAAATATCAGCATCGACCTGAAGAGTGTTTTGTAGAAACATCCCCTTATGTGTACCCATCCGGGATTCAAACCAAATCTCCTCCCTTGGGGAAAGTCATGAGTATAACCTGGTACTGAGATGTAAAGTGATGTCATTGTTAATTTAAATTGGAGATGAAGACTATTATTTTTATATTTTGGTTTTGTACATACTATCTTTTATTATAATTAATTGGTTCTCAGTCAACACATTATGGTCTAAGGCGTCAGGCTTGTAATGTGTAGGATTGCCAAAAACGGGCAGGTCAAGATTCACTAAGGGTGGTTTATTGTCTCATTACTTCTCTTCACTGATGTGGGTACACTTCCTATAAACTACCATACGGGTCCTTAAATTCCTTTTGATTAGTTTGTAATAGCCCTTGTGTTAGACGAACCTCTCACTGAAAGTAATCATACTTAATTCAGTAGGGACTTATTTTGTTATTTGTTTTATTGTACTGTACATGCTACACACACAATGATTTTAGAATTTAACAAGTTTAAGGGTGACCTGGTGGTCTAGGGGTAAGGTGTCAAGACTTCTGTGCTAGGGGTGCGGGGTTCAATCCTTGGTTCCAGCGCAGATTTATCTGATTGCCAAACCCTTCCTTCACCTCTGATAAGACGTGTATTAATCACAACTCGTGAATGTGTGTAATGTCAAGCCTCCACCGTGGTTCGGATCCCACGTTTAAACTGTAGGTCCTCCATTTCATCTCACAATCACCCTACCATTACACATTAGCGTAATTGCGTATAACCCGAACGGGTCGTAAGACACGGTGCTAATAATAATAATATGTTTAACGTCTATTAATTAACATGTGATTCAGATATATTTTAATAATGTATGATTTACTAACCATTTAATATAAGGAGTATAATATATGCAATTTTCAATCAACTTGAGTAAAATTGTATCGTTACGGGTTACATTTAGCGTTTTAAAAATGTTGTGTTATAAACATATTTTCAAAATCTAAATGTGTGAAACATTCTCTTATTTAATCCACACCCTCCACGTTCTTGTTAACTTCCAGAATCCCCGTATATCTAGATCATTAGGGGAAGGGAGGAGTGGGGTAAAATTTATAGATAGTTTAACATGCCTTACTTGCTTGGAAGTAGATCTGCAAACTAATCACAGATTAATACCTCAGAACACTCGTACGGAATTTAAACTATTAAACTCCCCATAACCACCAACAAGGACAAGACGAGACTGATGACATTGTCCGCAAGCTCATCGGTGTGTCTGTGTGTGTGTGGACTATTTTTCTTAGCACCGCATCTTACTACCCGATCGTATGTACTAATTACACTGATGTGCTAGGGAGATTTAATTTAGAGGATATGCACCCACATTTGTAGGAAGGGAGAGTGAAAAACCATTTAGGAAATACCACTCTAGATGCACCCTACCGGGATAAAACCCTGATCCCCCCATCTTTGTAAGTCTAGTCTAAAACGAGAGTAGCGCGTTAGATCATGTGGCCATCGAAAGGGTGTGGACTAATTCAATCACCACTAAACGACTTAAAATTTATAATTAAATATATAACTTTGACAATTGTTAGTTTTTTTGAATATTGAATAAGGTTTATTATAATAATTGGTTAACCAAGCTGCAGCACCAAACTTGAATGAAGATCTTATTTGTTTTGTATTCAGGAGATATCAAATAATGAACTACAGTCCCATTTAGATAGGAATACACGTTTTTGACCGTTAAAAGTGATTAAAATAATTCATATACATACTGTATATTATATGTATTCGTCTTATGTCAAATTATAGTTAATCCAGTTTTCATTTTTAATAATAAAATAATCAATACCTATAACATAATATTAATAGCATGGTATATTGTTATCAATCTTGAATGAAAAAAATTGTATTCTATAAAAGTTTCTTCCTGCAAGAATTTAAGCATAGATCCTGCTATGAAAAGCTCTCTTTACAGGCAAAAAAACAAAAAAAAAACACTGCTTACGTCCCCAAGAGTGGTGCAGAGCCGCTTAGTTCGACTTTGTATTCTTAGAAGTGAATAGAAAGATGAAAGAAAAACGAATGTATAAAAAAGTTTTAATAAAATAGAGTAAACCTAAAAACGAAAATTTAAATAAATTTGTGAAAAAAAAAGAATAATGAATTAAAAACAAATTGAGGAGAAACTAAACAAATAAGAAATTTTCCTTAACTATATTAACCTTCCTACTTTTATTGTATAATAATTCATTCTGATTGCGTCGGGAAATGTATACATTTATACACATTGTTTGGAAACTCATAGTCCCAACTGCACATATAGCTTGTTCAAACCAAAAGTAATCCAAAATCCCCACACACTTACACCCGGAAAACTATGCTAATACCATTAAATTGTGTTCAAAATTTTGGCGTACAGCGCCGGGAGAGCGAAGCTGTTCAAGCACGCACGTACAAAAGGTTGCATAGGAGCTAGGCGTGCGGTACACCTCGACATCTTGGAGCACGGTAGCAGAACTTACCACAGTTAATAGTAAACAACACACCAGTCCATCTAGAAATGTGGATACGTTCTGAGAGTCATCATTAACGGTCCTACATCACAGAAATTGCTTGCCATTATTACATGTGCAGTGCTGCGTGCCTAGCTCGTATGCAACCTGTTTTACACGCATGCGTGAACAACTTTACTCTCCTGACGCTGTACGCCAAAACTTTGAACACAATTTAATGGCATTAGCATAGTTCTACGGGGGTAAGTGTATGGGGATTTTATATTACTTTTGGTTTAAACAAGTTATGTGTGCAGTATGGGCTATGAGTTTCTAAACATCCTGTATACATATATATACACCCTAATGCTGACCAAGCTCACACTCTCTTTTCCTATTTTTTCCTCTCTTTCTCTAATCCTCTATTTTTATATCTATCTTCTTTACTACTATATATCTATATGTCTATCTATCCATCTCTCTTTCTTTATATAAATGTATATATGGGATGGATCTTGTACCCCCGAACTAAAAAAAGTATTTATATTCTGTCTGTTCCATATCTCTGTTTGTATGTCTGAGACTACAGGTAAAACTTTTTTTATGTATTTCGTTCAAAATTGGTATTTAAATTTTAGCTATACAGCATGCCTAGAAGAAGAATTGTAATTCTAGTTATTCCATCTCTATTAAGGGTAGTTTATAAATAATGGATATTTGAAAACTCAAAATTTCCAGAAAATAGTTTTTAACGATTTTGATAAAAACTGTTATCTGACATGTGTTTTACATGATAAATGATACGGTTTACTAGGTTTTTAAATACAAATTCGTTTAGTGAGAACTGAACATTTGTTTTTAGAAATGGTATTTATTAAATGTCTAAACACTTTGTTCAAAACGGGTATCTGAGGAATGTATTCATGGTAAATAATATTGTACATTTGTTTTTCTAAAAAAATTTGCCAGCTAACTGATTTTTAAAAATATTTTTAAAATAAATCTTAAGCGATTTTGTTCAAAATTAGTTTGTAAGAGTGTTTAATACAGTATTGGTTTTTCTGAGGAAAGCCTATTTAAGTGGTAGCTAACTTATAGCAGATTAAAAAAAGTTCCAAACTATAAAATACTTTATCGGAAAGGATTTAACGATTTTATCTTACTATTTATTTTGTTTCCATCACATCTCACTCACCGTCGGGTGCATCCTCATTTAATTGGGCTAATCTATCAAGGATGACGAAGGTATAGTTTAGATTAAATGTACTCAAATTTGAGGGAAGGTATAGTTCGAAACTGTTTAGCAAAAACTAATCTCACTACATCCTATCGGAATTTGAACTTTGACATCATCATCACTGGCAAATCAGACTTGCGAACTTCATATTTATTCTGTGTACTCACCGTTGTAAGTTATTTTAGATTATATTTTAATATTAAATTTCTTAGATACTGGATAAAGCCTATTAAGGCGTGCAGTCAGTCCGTTTGACTACTATACCTTTCCATGATGGTGTAATCGTGTTTAATGGAGCTTTTTAGAGTAGGGTTGGGTTTGTTCTGAATGTTTTATGAGCTCACAAATCCCAGCCAATTCTAGCTTAGTTTGGCTCATCTCCTTTTTTTATTCTTTTTCTTATTTATTTCGTTTTAAAATTAAATTGGGTATACTTTTTTTTTTACATTTGTGGGAATTACAAAAAATTAAAATTAAATTTGGGAATAGTTTCTGGATTATTAAATACTTTTATTATTGGTTTGAGTAAAACATAGATATTATCCATGTTAATATGATTGCGATTAAATATAAAAAATGTTTTGGCAATGCTTGTCATCCAAACTTTCCCAAGTTCTCAGGATTAAATCCCAGCCTATTGTAATTGAGGCAAGTTTATCAACATCGCGAATTTAATCCCCACTCCCAAACAAATATGTGTGTTTTAATTTTTTTTAATGAGTCTTACTATTATCCTCGTTAATGGCCCTATTTTTAAAAGTAGGGACCTACTAATGTGACATAGCGCTGAATCAATTGGACGAATACCATAAGTATTCAAATCTTGTTTTACCTTTCGCATACATATTTAATCATTGCAGCCCATATTCTATGCTCTATACCGGCAAAAAAAAAAAAAAAGATATTAGTTATTTTATTTGGTGACGATAGCAAAGTGTTGGAATACAATCCAAAAATGTTTTTACAAGGTAGGCAACATGTTCGAAAGCATTTGCTCGTAAATTATTTTACTTACACTATTTTACAGGAGAATATTGATGTAGTCTCTTAAATTGTATATTTTTTATGTAAATAATCTTCTTTACAGACTATTCCTGCGCATAGATCACACATATATGCTCGTTCCTGAACAGCCTTGACTTCGCAGGTTTTGAACCAATTAGACAACTCAACTCCTCATCTGGCATCCAGAATTTACTTTTTTTTTAGTACTGTGTCTCACCACCCGTTTGGACTATACTCTTATATACTAACTACGCTGAGGGAAGGTAATATTTTTAGGAAGTGTACCAGCATTTGCGTGGAGGAAGAATGGAAAAACTTTTGGATAAACCCCCCTCAGTACACCTGACCGAGATTCGAACCTAGACCTCCTCCCCGACATCGACAGTCTAGTTTGACATGAGAGTAGCGTGTTAGAACATGCGGCCACCGAAGTGGGTAATTTAATTCAAGTGTATGACTAGGCGTGCAAATAGTTTTCTACTGGTCTGATTTTGTTTCTTTAAATTATATATTTTCTTATTAATAATAGGTACTGTACATGTTTGTATTTCCAATAACTGTAGTATGTATTGTATTTAGTCTCTGACTAATGGGAAGAGAAAGCTAACACCTTGACCTTTCCAGATAAGTAATGGTCATTTTTTATTATTTCCTTTATTGTTAGAGTTACTTAACAGCCTTGTTTTATTATATCAACTGAAAAACATTTATTGCAATATTTTAAGTAGTCTATTTTTAATTCCCTCGACTGTACCTTCCTCTTCCTGTTGCGTGAAGGGCCTCGTACGAGCTGTGAATATTTTACCAACCAACACTCGAGCCAGCCATATTTCTTTCTGCAGCTCAATCTGGCCAACCAAACTCCAGTCTTGTTTCTGACGTTATATTATGCTGTTATGTTGCCTGACTTTTGGGATGACAGGCAACTTAATATTTCACCGATGAAGGATTGGGATATTTTACTATCGTAACCGCCATCTCTTGCTCTCCTTCATCCATTATCTTATTTCTTTTGTTTACGTACTGAACGAGTAAACTGAGATGGTTCATAATTTGGGAATCTTTCTTGATTAGGAAGTGTTGGGTAAAGTGACCATATTTTATTTTTATTTTTATTTTTATTTTTCACTGACAGCCACTCTAAAAATCACTAATACAAAACGGAAAGGATAATTTTCATTTAAATTGCAAATGATAAACCCTATAGTCACATTTGTTTTTATTCGTGTCTTTGAATAAGGTCAATTAGAGTCAAATGTTAAGAAAATGTAACTGGTTATGAAGATGTGCATTGCCGCCATATTTTAAATCAAAGCTTTGTAATGACATTGATTTTTCCGTCCTTATTAATATATAAAATCATGTTTTAATGTAAATATTTTAATTTTTCTTATTTTCAGTTATTTTAAATTAAATTCATCTTTTATATACGACAGCCATGTTTCTATTTTTCTTTCTTTTAGCTGCACGTGTTCGAAGCATTGTTTATTTCTGGGTTTTATTACTCAGTATTTAAGAGCAGGTGCATAATTAAGCCATGCCTATTTTTAGTTTTCGCGCTCAGATAAAACAACTCCATTGGTAGATGGAAAGAAATAAAGTAGTGACCTGGGTTTGAGAGTACAAAACTACGGGGAATACAAACCCGAGCCTTGAAAGAACGGCATAGTTTTGAGCTCGTTTTCCCCGTTGAATCGTCATGTGTAACAGACGTGTTTTGAACTATTGTTATAAAATGTATATTATCAACATGTTCGAGTGTTGAATAGTGTAACAAACAAATTTATATGCATTTAAATAAATATCAACAAGTGAACCAGTATTTTTCTTAAAGTAACATCCTATCAATGCAATTCAATATGACATAACTGAAAAACGACAGACGAAAGCTTTCCAGACGGCACCCTTACGTACGATAAGAAACGAGGACGGTGAACGGCTCGTAACAAAAGGAGCCTAACCCTTGGATTGTTACAGCTTTTTAGCGAATTGGCTTGGTTAAAACATTTTTATTTAATCCAAATAAATTTCGAAATGGATGAATTTATTTAACAAATCTTGAACGAACTCTGTCCAGGACATAATTATGGTATTTCACCATCGTCTAGAGCTTTGTTGGTTAATCCAAGATGAAATCTTTAAAAATGTGGTTTAAGTTTATAGTTTGAGTGCTTGTTATTACTCTCCAAATAGGAAAACTTCTGGGGTTCAGTGGTTAGTTTTTTTCCCACTGTGTCTTACTACCCATCCAGGCTATCCGCATTTTAATTACATTAATAGGATAGAGACGAGAAAGATAGAATTTAGAGGAAATAAACCCGTACCCACGTGAAGGTGGAACAAGAAACCACTTAGGGGAAAAGTTCTCAATATACCCGGATGGAATTTGAACCTTGATCTCTCCGTCATCGGTAAACCAGACTAAATGAGCCTGGAATTTAGTCCACGTGTCCACTAATGCGGGTGTGTCAATGAGTACACGAAAAATAGGAAAGGAATAGAAAAGTCGCTTTTGTTGTTAGACACATTATTATTGAGAATCGGAACAAACGGGGGGAGGATATATCTTCTCAAGATATTTTTTTATGTGCTCCGTATCATACCACCCATCGAGGCTATCCACGTTACTCTATGAGTGGAGGAGGTAACGTCTAGATCTATTGTATCAGCACTTGCGAAGAGAACAGAAAACAACACGTCAGTACACGCGGCTAGTTTACGAGTCACGTCACTGGCAAACAAGACAAAACGAGTCTGATGTCTTTGTCCACTTGCCCACCGGTGCGGGCTGGATCCATTATTATATCAAATATCACGATAGTTTTTCATTCCTTAGTATTTAAAGTCTCATCATTTTGTCTAAAATTGAACGTAGCTGTCTTACTGTACTGAAATAACTAATATTGTATTGGTAATATTATGTAACATATTATTTGAGAAGAAGTTTCAAAAACCTCAGCATGATATTGTATTAAAATTAATGGATGAAGGATAAAAATGTTTTTTCTCTTATATTTTCATTTCTCTTTGTATGTCTGTCTGTCTACCTCTCAACCTTAACATTTTCTCGGTATTACTAAAGTAACTCTGGAGCGCCAAGAGTCGCTGATAGATAACACAGACAATCGAGCAGGAAATTGAGATTTGTTACTCCATTCTGGATGGCAAGTTTTTATTTGGGTCCGTTCCAAACCCATAGCCCATTAGTTCACATCAGCATGATCATTGACCCAAACAGCGATTTGAAATTACTCCCCCGGATTTATGTGCAATCAACTATCCCCCTCCCCTCTACCTAGAACAATGGCTATTATTGAAAATTATGTTTGATAAATTTCTGGGTGGTTGGATGGTGGTAAATTGGGTCATTCTGATCGTTATGTAAGAGGTCACGCAAGTGTACTTAACCTGACATAGCTTTTGTGCTGATTGGTCAACTTAGCACCGTGTATAACCTAATTTGATGTGGATAACTATGAGAAATATTTCTCAACGAATAAAAAAAAAATGTTGGTATTACTTAAATCGTTGAAGTTAGCTAGCAGCGCTTTAACTTTTTATGTAGTTTGAATCAAATATTTAGACTTTTAATGCAGATAATAATATTAAAGTAGTATTATATTGTTTCTTTTTTACTTTTCTACTTAACGTTTAGCTTTCATTTTAATTTAAAATAAATGTACAGCACAATCGCACAGGCGTTTTCATATTGTGTAATATAACTTCAAAGAAAATTTTCAAAAATAAGTTTTCAGAAAATTATACTTAAGTAAGTTTTCCTTGTAAAAACAAACACATCACTATAAACACCCTTTCTATATAAATTTTAAATCAAACTGTCCAAATATTTTAAACAAATTTCAAATTTTCAAAAATTATTTATTTGTAAACTACCCTAAATTATTTGTTTGTAAAAATAACAACTGTATTCTTATTTATCATGTAAAACTATTCTAAGATACACATTTTGAAATCTATCTTCAGGGCCAAATTCGAAATAATTTCCCACTTTTTCTTCACACAAATGCTTATGTGTTTCCCCTAAATAATACCGTACTAATTCTTATCATATTGTCATGAATATCCCTACGCCCCGAACGGGCAGTAAGATGCGAAGGACTTAAAATTATTACATTATAAAAAGTAAAAATGTATGTAAACGAGGAACAAAATAATTTAAAAATCTCTGGCAGAGTTAGTTTAGCGCCAATGTGTTGACCCTGAACAGAATGCCGGAGTTCAATCTGAATCTGAGTGCCTACGTTTCATTCCCCCCTCATCAATATTCGGTCTTGCCCCCTCTCCCTCGTTCTCTCATGCAAACTACTTACAATGGTTTTTACTGTCTCTCCAGATAATGCCATTATATTCAAAATAAAAATCGTGTGGGGGGGATGTCAATTTAATGTTAGTACCGCTGACTTTGATTAGGTTTTTACAGCTTGTAACCGAGTAGTCTAAGAGGCTAGACTTGCATTGTAATTGGTCACCCTTAACGGGAAGGTAGGGGTTTTGGTTTCCCCCTCCTCTATTCACACTAAAACGAACGTTTTCTTTTTAATATACCTTCCTGAACTCTGAGACTCTTAAATTAAGTCGGTAATAAGATGTTATTTTTGGTTAAAAGAGTTACTTATAATATAAATTTAATAATCAGTTGACTAAATTCTTCAAATATATAATAACGTTGACAATTTAACTGTTTTATTTGTTTTAAATTTCATTAAAAACTCCTAAAGTTTTGGATATTCATTATTTATTCATTTACAATTAAAATATATGCTATACATATAATCTACTTACCTTTATTTCACTATATTAAATCATTTTTCTTTATTTTATTCATAAACTGCCAACCCGCCATGTTTATTATTTTTGTTGGTAGGTGATTTTAACGCTATCTGCTTTAGAGAGTGGTTTATTTCGGAACTATTATGATATTAATTTATTTTATGTTCTTGGACGCTTATAACATCTGGCTGTCACTTGAAGAAATAATTGCCCCTAGCGGAAGAGATTATTATTCTCATTTGGTTTTTTGGTGCCAAATTTAAATTAATTTTAAAGATGACTTATGTTCATATGTCAAAATTATCTTTATAGTAATACTCTCAATATTTAAATAGCTAAGATTGTTTGTTTTATTCTTTGTTATAAATCCCGGTGAATGTATTTTTTCCTAGGCTGGAGTTTGTTTATTTAAAAACATAAAGAACATGTTGGTGTTTTGTTTAAGTTTTTGTTGTGACTCGAAAATTGGCTTTGGAAGCGTAAGGAAGGACCCAATCTGGGAATCCTTGAATTATGATTTTTTATGGTTCATGGTAATTCTTATCATCCAAAACTTCTCTAAAAGGAAGTATTAACTTTTGAGGAAGGTCGAGTTGAAGTTAACAAGGAAGATTTTGTGGAAATTGAAGGCCTGGAATTAAATGTTGACGGAGCTTTGGGTCAGCATTTACAAGAGCAAGGACATTTTCGGGTGAGATCAAATTCATCTGTAATCATCCTGTTATGGATTTAAATAATTAACTATAATACTTAAAATTATTAAAGAAGGATAAATAGCTTCAGTTTTCAAACCAGAATTATTACCGTTTGTCCACCTCAGAACAATATTTTTGTTTATTAAAGAATCATAGTATGATTGTTACATGTTATAAGGGATAATTTTTGTTGTTGTTTAATTCCTGTTATTTTGCTTAAAGAAGTATTCCTGTGTCAATAATTATATATGTATATTCTTTCATCCTCCCAATTCAAGAGAGAGTTTAACATTTTCAAGTATTGCTTGACAATACTTCTATTAATTTTATAACATAGCAGGCATGCCTTAATAGGTAGGGTTTATTTAAGGACATCATTTACATCAATAATTACAATCACTCTTTAAATTTAATTGTTTTTATTTTTATTTATTACATCAATGTACATTGTATTTTTTCTTTTGAACTTGCATCCCATGTATAGCTATCCTCATTAGATTGGATGTCCAGAGCAAGAATAATAATCTGCTTCAGGAAGTTTTTCTATTGTAAGTGTTCAACTTAAGTCAAAACTTTAGGTAAAGTCCAGGGGTCTTGAGAGAAAGGGCTTTCGTATTACCGCTGAGCAGTTTATGGGGATAAATTTGTTTAGTGATAAAAATCTACCTACTTCACAAAAATAAAAGTGGTTGGTAGTTGGCGCCCAACAACATCATTATATATTATATTATAAATTAAATGCATTCCTAAATTCATACAAACAGAATAATAAAAATAAATAAATAAAAATATATTTTATATTTTTTCATCACAGTAATGAACCTCTAATTATGTATTAAATATACATTTTTATTTTTATTTAATCTCGCATTTGAAACTAAAATAAAATAGCTTTGCTCTTTAATCCATAGTGAATTCTCCAAATCTTGCCAAATTTTCTAAATATCACATTCCAAAATATTGTATTCCCTCAACGTTTATAAATAAATGGTACGGCGCACCGCACAGACTTTCTCTCTCTTTCTATAAACTCGTAAGATTTCTGAACGGAATAATGTACATTGTATCATCACCACTCCACATAAGAACACGCATAAAATAATATACAATGATATATAATCAATGAGAAAATAGGCGCATCTTTGTCCACCTAAGAGCATTTCAAACAGTTTAATGTCTTCCACAAGGGTCAACACTTCGTATTAAAATTTCGATTTCTGGTTAAAATTTTAACATTTTATAAGGTGTTGCAGATCTTCAAGTCATCGCATTGATATTTAATTATTCATTTATACATTTTGACCAATAAAAAATGTAAATATTGACTATTGAGTCTAAAATGGAGATAGATCATTGCTATGCAAACATTTCTCCTAAGAGCTTTAAGGAAAAATAACATACTTTTTTAGATACTTATATTTAATTACTCTATGGCATTGGAGAATTATTGCGTTAAGACTTAAGTAGTATATGTTTACAACTAAAGCTCACAAAATTGTATTAATATATTTGCAAATATCTCAGAAACTGTTGCTTTTATAAAAATATATGTCAAATAAAAGTTTTTTATTTCTAATAGTCCTACAATTTTGCAATGATAAGTTGTTTAGTTTCTCAAATAGTTGTGGAGATACGGAAATTAACGCTTCTGTAAAGTACCCTAAAAATCATTTTCATAGGAAAATGAAAATAGCCAGTTTATTTATAATCTTAATCAACGCCTAGATACGAATTTTAATCAAAATCGTTTGAGCAGATTTTGAGAAAACCAAATTTTTCTCTTTTCGCCCTTCAGTAAACTACCCTTAATTTTAAGTTTTTATAGACACACAGACAGACGGCATTGCAAAGACTATTTTTTAGGGTTCGGGGGGTCATGAGACGTCGACATCCATCAACATTTCAGGTTAGTTTTTTTTTACGGTCGCAATACTTAAACTTTAATGTCCAAAAAGTTAAAAAAATTCATATAATTGCGTATAGATTGAAAGTTATTGATTTTATAAAAATATGTTTCGGATAAAATATCTGTATTATAAATATATATACATATTTGTAATGCTAAGTAATTTCATATCTCAAATAGTTTCGGAGCTATTATAAAAAATGTTAATTTACGCATCAGACCGGAGCCCTTAAAGCCATTTTGCCGAAATATTGAGAGTAGCCATTTTGTTTGGAATATTTATTAATGTTCATAAATGAAATTTAATCAAAATCGTTAGAGCCGATTTTGAGAAAATCGACTTTTTCTCTTTTTGCCCTTCAGTAAACTACCCTTAATTTTAAGTTTTAATAGACACACAGACAGACGGCATTGCAAAGACTATTTTTTAGGGTTCGGGGGGTCATGAGACGTCGACATCCATCAACATTTCAGGTTAGTTTTTTTTACGATCGCAATACTTAAGCTTTAATGTCCAAAAAGTTAAAAATATATATATAATTGCGTATAGATTGAAAATTATTGATTTTATAAAAATATGTTTCGAATAAAATATTTGTATTATAAATATATATACATATTTGTAATGCTAAGTAATTTCATATCTCAAATAGTTTCGGAGCTATTATAAAAAATGTTAATTTACGCATCAGACCGGAGCCCTTAAAGCCATTTTGCCGAAATATTGAGAGTAGCCATTTTGTTTGGAATATTTATTAATGTTCATAAATGAAATTTAATCAAAATCGTTAGAGCCGATTTTGAGAAAATCGACTTTTTCTCTTTTTGCCCTTCAGTAAACTACCCTTAATTTTAAGTTTTAATAGACACACAGACAGACGGCATTGCAAAGACTATTTTTTAGGGTTCGGGGGGTCATGAGACGTCGAAATCCATCAACATTTCAGGTTAGTTTTTTTTACGATCGCAATACTTAAGCTTTAATGTCCAAAAAGCTAAAAATATATATATAATTGCGTATAGATTGAAAATTATTGATTTTATAAAAATATGTTTCGAATAAAATATTTGTATTATAAATATATATACATATTTGTAATGCTAAGTAATTTCATATCTCAAATAGTTTCGGAGCTATTATAAAAAATGTTAATTTACGCATCAGACCGGAGCCCTTAAAGCCATTTTGCCGAAATATTGAGAGTAGCCATTTTGTTTGGAATATTTATTAATGTTCATAAATGAAATTTAATCAAAATCGTTAGAGCCGATTTTGAGAAAATCGACTTTTTCTCTTTTTTCCCTTCAGTAAACTACCCTTAATTTTAGGGGTAGATATCCAATTCCAAAAACCCCTCGGGGCAACCCTATGAAAACCCTAGATATCAAGTTTCAGCTCAATCGGTAAAATAGTTTAGGCTCTAGTTGGAGGTACAGACAGACAGACAGACAGACAGACGGAAATTCAAAAACCACTTTTTCGGTTTCAGGGAGTCATGAAACGTCAAAATTCATCAAAATCTCGATTTCGATTTTTTTGACGATCACCATACTTTCTCTACCTGTAAGATAGAGAGAAAGTAAAAAATAAGTATATTGTGACAAAACAATTTTGTAAAGGAGTGGAGTGAGTATAGCAAGCTCAAATTAATTAACCAGTTCTTTATTTTTTTTGTGTGTTTTAATTGTTCTTTTACATTTTATATGTTCGTATTAATCAGGAATTTATTTAATTCTCTTCAATGTTCAACATTAAGTTTGTTGGCACACAATCCAACAAACACTTTTCTTTTTGCCACCCGTATCAATTTGTTTACCTATTCAAAGAAAAGCCATTACATCACTTCATTTTTCAACCAGCGAGTTTCACTCACTTTTGATTAAATCGTGGTTTTTGATCCCTCTCTGGTAGATTCGTCCTAGTTCATTCTAAGCTGTCAATAAAGTCACTCACCATTTGTTCTGATGAAAGAGAGAGAGAAAGAGAGAAAAAACTCAAGTTTTTACGTATTTTAAATATGGTAGAGGGAAAAAATAGTGAGAAAAAGAAAAGAATTCGTGATAAATCCCTGTCTGATATTTTACAAGAAAAACTAATGCTCTTCTGAATGGGATATTCTAAATTCTAAAATACCATACGTATAGAGTCCCTGAGAATGTATTCGTTCCTGAATGGCTATTCCGCGTTGAGTGTATTACTCTCCACTTCCTTCCCCTTCCCCTCAAGGACTCTCTCCGGTATCATATTGAAAGGAATAACTTGAGGCGTATGCATTATGTTTGAATAGTCTATACCAGTTACTTTATTTTATTTACAAATAAAATTTAATCTCTAAATGGTGTGTTACAGGAATTGGCATGCATTTTATATTTAAATAAGAAACTACGATTATTTTAGTGGGCAAGTGAGAAGCTGAGAGCTAAACAAAATACATAATCTTATTCCAAGTATTCATACGTCAAGTCATGTGATCTGCATTTGGAACTTCTGATAGATTTTATATTTTAGTTGGTGACATAATTGTCTAGGGGTAAGGTGTCAGACTTTTGTGCTGGGGGTCAGAGGTTTAATCCTTGGTCCCGGCACAGATTTATCAGCTTGCCAAACCCTTCCTTCACCTCTGACAAGTGGCATAGGTATGAACGATACTAGTAATAACCTTCAATATACAGCCAGTACTTGTGATAAATGGAGTGAAGGTGTCGCTTGTAGAGGCTGACAAACTGATGTCTATTGCTTACCTTCTGTCTCAGCGAGGAAAGCATTGGGAAACTACCTAACGCCTCATTTCCCTAGTACGCCTCTTCAAAGCTGTCTACCTAGGCCTTACAGCTGACGGTGGAACTGTTGAGGTTGGGTTGAGTACTATCCATACATCAAACAGATTGTAAGGCGTGGAACACGTATATAACAAATAATTATTTACCTACGTTCTTAATGTATATTACGATTCTGAAGCAATTCAAAGATGTAATATTTTGGTTGTCTAGCGATGAACTTTGTGATGGTTACATTTCTGAAGGTAGCAGCCAAAGTTTTGCGTTTCTTGATTTATAAATAATGTTTCAGTGGGGATGGGAGAGTTAGTTTCTTCAACTGTCAAGAAAGGCTAGAACTTTTCAAATGAGAATGGAAGAGTTCTTCTACCCCCTCCCAACCGGATGCTACACCGACCAACACAAACGTACACATTGATCTGGCACGGAAAAGAGAGACATGTAAGGAAGAGTAGTTTATGGTTGCCATCTCGTTTGAAAGCTCAAATCGTTTCACCATTGAATCCTGGATTAGGCCAACGTGTCGTTTTAAGAAACTCGTCTTAAATTAATACTTCGTATATCCCCTGCTTCCTGCTCACGCCATGAGGGTCCCATTAGTTCACTCGCTGCCGTTGGTGAGGTTGACCACGAGTCAAGTGGACACTGGCTCGATTCCGGATAGGGCCGACAAGTATATATTTGTAGATTATTCTAACCTCCGCTTCACCGACAATGGAGACCAAGTGTAATGTAATTCAAAGCTCCTAGACCACTACTAAATACATGGTTGTGGATATTAAGTGGCGTGTGCGTTCCGAACATTAAACAGCTATGTATCATGGGTATCATAGTTAATGGATATTAATAAGAGTAGTTCTATCTAAAATCACTCTATAAAGAGATGGGTAGGCTGTCTGTTTCAATAAACAATCAATTTTCCACGATTTAGGAAACACTTGAAAGACGAAGCCCATTCATAATAAAGATCACTGTCTATCTTAAATGACCTAAAATTTTAAACTTTATAGTGGTTTTAAATAACATCATTTTAAGAAGGCTCCCTTGTTAAGAGAGAAATTGCCGCGCAGATATTCAGCTCCAACGCAATATTTAATTCTATGTTCAAAATATGGTCCAAGCCAAAATAAAGTCGAAAAATTATAACAGGGCTCTTTTTTTTTAACATAATAATAGTTTGAGATTTATTAATATAGCAATATATGACAAATGTAACATTAGTTCTTTTTAAACTACTTTTTTAAGCATATTGGTGGAACTATAAGACCAGGCTTGATTAAAAATGACTCTAAGTTTAGCCTTCCTCTAACAAATACAAAATGGTAATTTTTTATAAGCTCACAACAGAATATGGGAAGATATTTGCGGACTATCAGCGAGCTTTCTTCTTTACCTTTAGTTTGAAGTACTAATATTGCTTATTTTATTTGAAATAAAATGTATATAAGGCCCATATATGAATAAATACAAACTATTATTGCATAATCATCATAAGCTCACCATAGATCTCGATAAATGTCAATGTTTCACGACCCCCTGAAACAAAAAAGTGGTTCTCGCAATGCCATCTGTCCATACCTTGGGCTAGAGCCGAAACTATTTTACCGATTGGGCTAAAACTTGGTATCTGGGATTTTCATAAAGTCCCCCTGAGGGGTTTTTGGAATTATATATCTGACTATAAAATTAAGGTTAGTTTACTGAAAGGCAAAAAGAGAAAAAACAACAGATTTTCTCAAAATTCTCAAAATTCTCAAAAAACGAAATTTTCGTTTCATAAATCTTATGAGCTCTTAGCAAATATAAAAGAGGAAAAAATACAGTGCGGGGCACCGTACCATTTATTAAAATTTGCTACGACCTTGCTTCTCATAGATATACCAAATGCCTGAAGCGTTGTGTATATGGTCAATTTAGGCCATATACACAACGCTTCAGGCATTTGGTATATCTATATTCCGTATACTATGATCCTCCAAAGAAAATATCTTTCAGATCTTTGCTCCATGGATTTAAGCGCCCCCACCCTAACCCCTTATCAACCCCGTCGAACTATTCCTTCAAACCCCTTTCTTCCAAGTCAGCAACCCTCGCCGCTACTTCCTAGCAACAATCACTTCTGCTTCACCTTTCTCGCATTCTAACATCCATTCTTTCCTTTTAACATGGACGCCGAGTATAAAAACCAGATACAACATATTTTTCTTTCTTCGTGTACATTGTTTCGTTTGAAAAGAGCCAAGTTTTTACGCCTTAACTTTCTTTCTTACATTCACCAACTTTTATTTGGATGCACTATGAAACCTTAATATATCAAGCTGAATTTGAGTGTATGTATACTCTCTCTAGATAGCATATATATATAATTCGAAATGAATTTGAATAATAAAGTTTCTATAGGTGTTATTTAATTTTAAAACAATTAAAGTAAATATTTAATTTTTAATAAAGGTTAAATCATATCAATATTATTTTAAGGTTAGTTAACAATATACATAATATACATATGTATTATTATTAAAGCCAGGATATAAATACAATTTATAATATAGACATAAGAATATACAGACCAAAACTAACAAGTTACAACTATTGATACAAGAAGACGTGTGGACCTTGGGCTAGCAGGGCTGGAATCCTGAGGGGGGGATTGCCTGCGTCACCTCCACCTGCCGCGATGGCGACTGACTATATATATATATATATATAGTACCTCAACCAATGCCTATCATATATAGAGACCACGGACAAAACAGAGGTTTCGCTGGAGGTGGTGGAGGACGCTACTAATCGCCTCGAGGGCAAGCCTCAGTTGGTGGGCGACGCAGATAATTCACCGAGTGAGGACCCTGGCTTTAGTTATTTTACTTCCTATATAGCAAAATAACCAAAATTAACAGAAGAAAGAATGATATTATCATAAGTAGAATAGTTCAGGCGAAGAAAACTTTAGTTTCATAGCATTATTACTAACCTAGATTAACACAAATTTGCAAATCAGGAAAAGGTTCCTTAAAGCATATTTTATGGAGCGTTGAACTTTACGAATATGTGAGACATGGACCACTGGCGCAACTGAAAGGAAAATATTAGAATCATTTAAAATGTGGTGCCGAAGTTGAATGTTGAAAATATCATGGATGGAGCTGGTATCAAATACAGAAGTTCTAAGAAAAAAAAAATAAAGAAAGGAAACTTTGGAAAGGTATAAAAAGCCCTTGTTAGTATACAAACATGTCAAACATAATAAAACGATAATCAGGCTCTTATTAACCGAATGCATAATGATTTCTTATAAAGAAAAGTCTTGGATTGCTTGAAATACTTTTATAATTTACATTTTTATAACTATGTAGATTGTAGATGAATATTTTTAGATTTTTTTTTTTTACATTTTAATCTTTTGAATAACTGATCATTTAATATTTAGCTACAACTGTCAGAAAATCATTTGAAATGGTTTGTGTACTTTTGGTGCTGGTACTTTTGATTTTTTTTGTAATAATGGAGAATAAATAGGATGTATTTGTATTATACTTATAAATAAAAAAGCAGACTTGTAACTATTTTCTACAAGTGCATTATAATTTACAGGTCAAACTATTTTATTTATTAAACCCTTCAAATACACAAGTGTAGAAGATTCCCTTGTAGCTTGCAAATTGAGAATAGTAGTTTTGTAGTTTTATGAAACAAGCCCCTGATACCCTTATACCTTGATACCTTTCTCTTCTACTCCTCTTTGTGATCTCATTCTTCCTGTACTGCAATTTTTAGGGCGAGTCCCTTAATATATATTTGCGCTGTATTCCCCCCAACCCCTCTCGTATACGCACGTACCGTAAAACGGGGTGACCAGCCCTATTTTTCAAATTTCTTTGTAAAAATCTATGAAATTTGAAAATCAACTAGAATAATTATTGTCCTATAACATGAGTCATATGTTGCATGATACATTAATCAATTATTCATTCTTTATATTAAATATTATGTATTGAAATAAACGTGGGTTGTCCATCCCCCCCTTAACCCCCCTCCCCATGGTTTGGGGTCAAATGGACCCAACCTATTATTTTGTATGCTATCCTATATGAGTGAAATCTAAGAAAGAATAGGGGGCTCACTAGAATCCACAACACTTAAGCTATATTTTGGTGTTTTTTGGTTTTTTATTTTTGCTTTTTTTAATCGTCAATCTTTTATTAATTTTAATCTATTTTTTTTTTCAAAAGCTTTTCATGAATTTTCACTGATTTCATCCATTGATTACATTAAAATAATATTAGTACATCAATTTCAAGTCTTATCATTTTGTATTGTAACGCTTCTTACTTAAAATATTATTTTAGAATGTTTTCTAAAATGGATTTCAACGTAGGCCTAGGCTAAATTCATTTCTATGCATTATTAAAGGATCTCCCTTCGACGATCTATTTCTATGCCATTAATTTAGAGGTTAGCATTATAGTTGGCTTGGAAACAAAGCATCAGCTAGAATACGCACATAAAAAAGAAGTTTAATTATAATAATATTTACATTCATTAATAAATTGTAATATATATTATTGCTAATACAACTTATTCAAATAATCTCTAGTTGATTGCAATAATCCAGTTTTATAATGTAGCAAAACAGAACAGGCGAGTTTTATCTCTCTTTGCGATTAAAAAAAAAATATATTTTCCGTTTACCCACACAATCCGCACAACAAAACTGCAGCCAAGCTTGCCGGATCAATACCATGAATCACACAGGTCAGATAAAACCTTGACGCGGGCTTTGTTGCCTCCAGGATATTTAATTTTTATTTAAACATTTATTTCGGAATTTATAAACAAGAATATTCTTTTATTTCTAGGACAGGAGCTAGAAATTAATATAAAAATAAATATCAGAATACCACTTCAAAAAGCACTAATAAACTGACTAGTTTAGTTTATATTTAAGTGTTTGCCATTGTATGGGTAAGGCATATTCTTTGCATATTTACTATGAAAGTAACTTTGAATAGTTCTTCTTTATCATACATTGGTAGTGACGGTGACTTTTAACGTCATCATAAAATATTCGCTTAATGTGCTGAAAATATTCCTAAGGTAAACAATATCAGCATGGTTAGTAATATTTAAGTAAAATAATATAGTTCTTGTGGGCCATATTGATGAACAAACTGATTATTAATAAATTTACATATTTAACGAAACCATTTAATATCTAGTACTATTTTTTTAGTGCGGCGTCTTACTATTCGTTCAGGTTTTATGCTTATGCACTAATTACGCTAATGGTTTTAGGGATTAGGAACGTTATATTTAGAGAAAGTTTACCTACATTTGCGTGGAGGGAGAGTGTAAAGCCATTTTTGGAAAAAACCACCCTCACTACACCCGACCAATATGTGAACCTCTGTCTCCCCGTCATCGGCAATCTAGTATAATGCGAGTGTGGCGCCTTAGACCATGCGGCCACCGAAGCGGGTTAGTACAATTTTAAATTAGGGATTTTAAGCTTACTTTTTAATTTTTTTTTACTTAAACCATAATATTTCTAGCTTGTGTTATACAAGTTAAATAATAACTTGTTAACAATCAGTATTATATATCCTACCACATTAAAAGTATTTAATTTTTTTTATTACTGGTGCAACATGATTAAAGCTGGCTAAATATTTAATCAAATCAATTTAAATTAAATTATAAAACTAAAAGGTCTACAGAAATGGAAATATTTCATATTTAAATTGAAAGAGGCACAATTATTTTGACTTTTTTAATTATTTTTTTTAAATATGTAGGCCTATTGATGTGTAGCTTAGTTACGATAAAAATGTTAAATATATTTCGTTGGTAAAAAAAAGCGTTATTAAATACTTCATTTTAATTTCACAGCCATACAGGGGTGTGAACAAGCTTATTTTTAATTAGAGCGAGTATACCTTCGAAAAATAAAATTAATTTTATAAATGATACATTGTAGCTTTTACCCTTTCGTAAAAACAACACTATGTCAAGTGTGAAATTAATTATAATTTAGAAGTTATCGTCGCTTAAACTAATTAATATACACACTAATTCACTCCCCTGTATGGTTGTGGGAATATAAATAAAGTATTTAATAGCAATTTTTCTTACTAACAACAATTTGGATAGCCCGGACGAGAATTAAGATACGGTTAAAACATAATCACGATTGGTTTTCTGATTAAAAATGTTATATGAGTGGATAAAGGAATTCACCATATTCATTTAAAGTAATTAGTTGAATAAATATTTAAATGACAATAATAGTGTATAATATATTAAATAAATTAGTAAACACAAACTTTTTAATTTAATTGATTTGTTAATATTAAAATCTAATTTTTCCAATAGATTTATTAAATCTCATTTTGTAATTGTTCTTTTGAGGTAAGCTTTATTTAAAATAATTTTGTTTCCTTTAGCATCGTTTATTATGTAACAAGTTGGACCCAACATGTTGGGAGACAACACATGAGGAAAAGTAAGCCGCGTTTATTGTCGCCAACTTGTTGGACCAACATCCTGGGTCCTCCGCTAGTTTTTAATCAGTCTACACATTTCTAGCCATGGATAACATCGTATTACTTGCCGTTCTTCATTTATGGTATTGACAGGAAGTGTACTCTTGCAGAAAAAACCAAAACGTAAGAAACGGTGAGGGGTTCGAAGTTTTTTTTTTTTTTGCTAAACGTCAAATTGAAGGTGTGTACATGGGAATAATGAATGACCTACATTTGCAAAATGGATTTGATAACTTTGTACGTATGTCATAGGTGGACTTTGAATGCTTAGTTACACTTCTGTATTCTCATTTACGTGGTAAAGTGGAAAGGAAAAATGTTGCAACCCCGGGAGAAAAATTTGCTACAACTCTACGCTTTGTGGGATCCTTATGTATAACCACAAAAAACGTGCATTGCCAAGACTAGAGACTGACTCTACTCTCTAGGGCATGCGCAGAACCTCCCAAATCAGCCAACATGTTGGGTTGGTCATTTATTATCTCCAAAAAATTATCCAACACAATCCAAAACAACTTGTTGGCTCTGACCGGCTCTCCCAACACCAACATATTGGCAACAAGTTGGGAATGCGTTTATATTGTAACACATCTTGTTGGGATCGTGTTGGCCAACATGTTGTGTTACAATATAAACGAGGCTTTATTGAAAGAACGGTCAACAATTTCAATTATCTTTAAATCATATTTAGAATCACATTTAGTTAAAATAGAAATACACCCTATATAAATCGGTAGATTACATATTAGTTGGCTTTGTATTTTCTGGAATCAATATTTTAATTAAATCAACTTTGTTACAAGTTTACTTCGTGGTTTTCTGTACATTATGACTGTATATGACATTCGATATTAAAACTTTTCAAAGTTCGATCTTTAATTTGCATGGACTTGAAAAGTGAATTAGTAAAATATTTATAAAAATGTTTTTCATAATTTAAAAAAGAATAAAATAAATAAATAGTTTTTTCTTTGTACATTTCATATCGAAGAACAGTAAACCCTACTGTCAGAAGCAAAGTGTTACTAAAAAAATATTTATTTAAAATGGTAAATTCATTGCCCTTAGGGCATTTTGATGTGGGCAAGTCTGTATTTAAATGAATATTTATTAAAAACATGGTTATAATATTAATTAGTGTTTACTGTTTGAAGTTATTTAAGTATTTTTAATGTTATTTAACAGTCGAAATAGTATGTACTAAATACATTATCCAAAAAACAAAATTTAAAAATAAAACAAATATTTTTACTACTGTGTAGTAGAAGAATTGTATTATTTTAATGTATACTATGTTTTAATCATCATTTTTAATGTGTTAATGTAGAAATTAACATATATTATTTAGGGTGTTCATAAAGTGCTACAACGATTTTAGATCTTATAGTAATTATTAAAATTAGTAAAATAGTCCTAGCAAACATAGGTCTGCAAATAAACTCACACAGAGAGACAGGCGATTCTATCTTTCGGTAATTAAAAGTAGCATAAAAAATGAAATATTATTTGGATTTACAAACAAAGTTATTATCTTATCACTGCAAAAAGTGTTATACATGTCATCCTTTCACTACCCCACATACATTTTAACATATTTGAATCAAACTGTTACGTGGTTTTTGAAAAATCATTTTATTCATTCTAATCGTCTGACAACTCTTTTTCAACACACTGTTGTAAGTCTGCTTAATCGTTTATTAGAGAGGATTACATTAAACTCTTTAAGTGTCCTCATACTAAAAAGTCTAAAGGATCAAGTTAGGGGGACCATGGGAGCCATACGACAGGACCTTATTGACCTATCCATATTTTATTAAATGTCTCATTGAGGTGTTGTCTGAGAATTATAGAGAAATGAGGTGGAGCCCCGTCATGCATAGGACACATTCGTTGTCTTTCTCTAAGGGCTACATCCTCCGATAAATTGAGTAAATATATAATTAATTAATTAATTACGAACACCATGACGTCTCTAGTCTGACTCCTTATATAAGTCAAAGACTTTTAAAGCGGAACCAGTATCTGGGAAACAAACACCTCTCTCAATGCTTCTCTGACCCATGATGGCTGTGTCCTTCGAGCGTAGCCACGCGCGTAAACGCGCGCAGTGAGCAATTTGGGGATTCATTAGAGAGCTATGGTAGCTTGCTATGGCGTCTGTTTCTCTACTAGGCAAGACGAGTGGTCCTCCCTCTTAGTATATGTCCCCCAAAATGTCCAGCCAAGCATTTATTGAATATCGCTGTTGTTGTCTTGATTCGAAAATAGAATAACTTTCGTCTGCCCATACATGACTATTATGAAAGTTAATTAAAATTACAAAAACAAAAATATTAAATTGCCTACATATCTGTCCGTGTTTGTTTGGCAACAAATGTTTGATTATGATTTTTTTTACTCATTTTAATGAATATTATAAGATCCAAAATTTCTGAACCATTTTTTGTAGAACTTTTCATGATACGCTTTAACACATTTGAAATATAATGGAATTAAGAACCAAGCGATTATTTAACACTCAAGAAGTAATATTTGATGTATTTTATTTACACATTAAAATATAAACGTTACACTTTCTAAAAATATATGTATCAATGCAATATTTTCAAGTATGTTTATTTATATGTAACTAGCCATTTAATATCAGTTTTATTTTCTTTATTAATTTCTTATCAGCAGAGCTAGATTCATGTCAGTGTACTAGACAACGAATTGGAAGGCCTTTGTAGGATCTCCAATCGGATGTGATATTCTGCTTTCTATTTTCTAAGGTAGTTTCCCTTCATATCTCCGGATAAATTCTCGCGCATTTAATTAACATAATCTCTCTATCTCTATTATCTTAAATTATACAGATTAAGTCAGTAATATATTTGTATTATTTCATACGCTTCTATACAAGGTCTGATTAACGGAATAACCCGAGGGATGTAACAGAGGAGGGCAGCTTAGAATAAGCTCACTCGCCTTAGCGTGAAAATAATGTGGGGGTAAACAAAGAATAAATCACAGATAAAGTGTACAAGGAGAAAAGTCACCTTACACAACAACTATTACATCTCATTAAGCCTCATAAGGACGCCAGCAAATACCATAGTATAAAGTGCATTAGAAAGGTCTAACACATGGCAGCACTGACTCAATTAGAGTTAAAATTGGGCATTCTCCCTTTTCCCCTGTACCATTCATGTGGTAAACCACCTACAGCGCACCCAGCTTAGATTCAAACCTAGGCACCACCCTCACTGGCAGTCTTGTTTATAGTGAGCCTAACTTTTAGGCTACATGGCCACTGGTATGCACAAGTTATTAATATTATTTAGGATTTTTTTTTTTTGCAAACTGAATTTATTCTTGAACAGACACAACACTCGGTTCCATATAGGTTAATTTATCACCCAGAAAAGTATATCCCATATTTCACCAAAGATAAATTCTTCGGACGCGAGGCGAATCAAGTCTGAGACAATTCAAGATACAGATGCGTTAACTCCTGATCTAAGGTTTCGGACTAAGTCATTGATAGCTAAAGGAATTTAACTTGAGGGTAGGTAGGCCTATAATTATAATTTGGTTTAGCAGAATATGTATTTAGACAATAAAATATATTTCAGCGCAATGAAAGAGAATAAGAGCTTTAAAAAAACACTTTGAGAACATTAAAGGAAATATTGGAGCTTATTTCTACTAACGGAACTTTATTTCATGTATGATATTAAAATTGGCTTACCAGAAAAATGGTGGGGTTTCCACTTTCAAAAGAACGGCCCACCCACCCATATACGCACCCACCCAACGAAAACACGTGGAGTAAAATGATCAGCCAAAGGATGAAGAAAACATGAAACTTTATTAAGAAATATGAAGCTATTCTTTCCAATTACATGCCTTCCGTTTTCTCCCCGTAGTTGGTTATTTCCCTCTCCCCTCGCCCCCTTTCCATAGTACTAAGGTTTATATTGCTTTAAGGCGTTTTAATAAATGCACATAGGATTTAATTACTGAGCAATTGCTAGTCAAACGTTACCTTTGTGGACGAGAGGTGTTTTCTTTCCGAGGGCAAACGTTATTAAATTAACAAGTCGACTAACCCGCACCGATGGGCTCGCAGACTACATGTCAGGCTCATATAATCTGGTTTCCTAGTTGCGGGGAGGTCGGGGCTCGATTTCAGGTCTACTCAGGGATGTTTTTTACTAAATTATTTCCGAATCTCCCTCCACACAAATGTGGGTAAATTTCCTCTAAATTTCACCTAGAACTATAAATTAAGTGACTCGTGGTGAAAGAAAATTCATTCATCTCAAAAATCGGTTAGTTACAAATTAATTATTTTTTAGATTAAAAAATTCTTAAAATGGTACTAGTGGAACCATAGTGTAGTCTAATTTATTTACCTTTATGTGGCTTTTTATCTACTATTAAAGTGTATTACAATTTTTACATATTAAAAGTGAAATGTAATTATTTTGCCCGAGTTTTTGCTGTGTCATATCAATAGATTATTATCTAATTCTGACTATTTCTGATTATGTTAAAATAATCTCTTCATATCCAAAATGCCTATGATAGAAATGAGGAATGGGGAGAGAGTTTCCTGTAATAATAATAATAATAATAATAATAATAATAATAATAATAATAATATAGTTATAACGTTCAATGTTATCATTTTAATGTGTAGTTTCACTCACTCTTCTTAGCTATCCTTTATTTTTAGATGATTTTAAAGAAAAGTATATCTTTTGTCACAATATCCTGTGCAACTAAAATGTTAGATTAGAGTTTAGAGCACCAGAATATGAACTGATGAGTCAGGTTACGATATGATGCTATTTTCACGAGAATGCTGTTATAGTTCCTTAAAAGCTAGGTATTTTTTTCGACGATTTCTAGTATCTGTTCGGGCTATTTGCGAACATTAATTACCGGTACGTTGAAAAATGTTCTCTTATTAGTGTAGAAGGAGAGTGGGTTACCGTTTAAGAAAAGACCACCCTCAGTATACCCGACCAGGGTTTAAACCCCAACCTTTCCGTTACTGGCTATCCAGATACACCAAAGTGAACACTGGTGTGGGTAGATTTACATTCCTCAGTCTGTTCTCTTAGGTTAAATAATTTAAGTATCTGGTCACAAAGGCGTATTCATATTTTTTATATTATTTGATATCTGTGCTACAAAGATATCTTAGCCTGAAATATTTACCTTCTAGATTGAATTAATTTGGGAAAGACAGAAAAAGCTATAAGCAAATGCCACGATTCAGGTTACACATATTTACTGTTTAAGATATTTGTACAACTAAATAAAGCCGAAATAACTTACTACTTTTATGTATTTATTTTCAATAATGGTCGAATCAACTGAAATAAAAACAACTTCCCAAACATAGATAAGTTTGGGATAAAAAATTAATTTGTCAAATTTAGGACACGCCCTAATATGAGTATTGAGGCTACACAATTATTGAAGCAATCACCAGGTATCGAATCGAGTCCCTGAGCTTATTGGTTGACCTCTTTAACCATTCTGCCACGGGGACACACAGTCTTTCTCCCTTTACAGAGTGCTTTCAATGGTAGAGTCAATTCTCCATAGGAGTGGTGGTAACTGACAACTAGGAGAAGATATATAAACGGTTAAAAAAAACACGATTAAAAACAATTTGTTTGCTGTGAAAGTTTTGACTGCTAAAAGTGATCACAAATCAATATATTATGTTCTTTAGGATCATATGGTTTGGCGAATGGATACAGGGGTGCAGATCTGGTAGCTTTAGTTAGCTGTTACCAGTATCGAGCCATCAGGGTAGGCAGGATAAGCTCAGATATTCCAAAAGGTTTTTAAAAAGGAGAAAAGCTTCCCTTTACATAAAACAGATGTAACATTCCAATTTTAACGGTCAATTTTTAAAGCACAGTGACATGTTAGCAAGCGGGAGAAGCGAATGTTTCAGTTCCTTTTGGCAAGATAAGCCGATAAATTTCAGCCTAAAGCACCCGGAGAATATATCCTGCGGGGAGCTATGGAGGGTAATGCGCGCGCATCTGTTTATCTCATCCACTGAAGGCGACCAGTAAGCCGGCTATCCTCAACTCATGAGTGTTAAATTCTGAGCATTCAGAGTGTTATTCAAAGGTTTATTTCAGAGTAGATTAGTTTAGTTTTATGATTGTGACTTGAATTTTATTATATTATCGAGTTGTTTTAAAGGTAATATCATAATATATATATCAGTAATATTTTAGGATTTAGTGTATGTAGGTAGAAAAGAATGGGAGTCATTGTAGTCACTAACAATAACTCTTTAGATTCAGTTGTCTTTTTGTTAAATAATTTTAATGAGGCTTTGTCTTCTGAACGAAATGTGCATTTAAAAGGAAAAATAGCAAGACCAAAATTAGATATTTTCCACAGGGTATAACAATAAATAAGTAATTTTATTATTATGATTGGTAGTAGTAGTAGTAGTAGTAGTAGTAAGAGTAGTAGTAGCAGTAGATTATATAACTCATTAAAAATCCCATTTTCGACATAAATAATTGTGTCCCTTTATGAGTGTTCATGACTCAGCTTGCCCAAAAATTATCATCGCGTTTCGCCACTTGCTGTCATTTAACTACACTCCTACCGTAGACTAAGTAGAGCTCTATTTTTTTTACTAAGAACTGCCATTTATTTCCCTTTTTCTCGGTTCATTTATCATTTTACTGTTCTACCTTGAACCCGACCTGCAGTAACCCAGATTATAAATAGCTATTTCATTCAAGACGATTTGATGCTGAGTTTGTGTTATTCTCTTTCCTGTGAGGTTATTACTTTATGATTTCCTTGTTTTATATTTTCAGTTGGCGTATTTTTATTTAGGATAGTTTTATACGAGCTTTTTGATAGTTATTTCTTTCTTCGCATTTATAGGGTCAACCCTTGCGGTTAGTCACGTTAACAAAGGCGTCAGTCTCGTCTCGTCATCTTATTACATTTACATAAGTATGCTTACATAAGTAAGAACAAGGTAAAAAAATCAAATTTAAAACAAATTCTTCCATAAGCACACCTTATCCAAAATATATCCTACTACCTTTTCATTTCACTTAATTACTTCGTTAATTGTTTATCAACACACATTCTAGATGCTTGTATACATATATATATAATTTTTTATATATAAAGGGATAAAATACTGCATATTCTACATATTCATACGCCAAACGATGGGGTTTACAGTGGTCACCTTGTGATTTTTTTCATCCTGTACCTACTCTAAATGAAGGGCTGAGGAGGAGTGTTTTATTCAAAATATATTTCTAAGTACTAGCCCTTAGAACAGTCGATCTCGTGGCAATTTTCATTCGATCGCGGAAGAAACCTACATTGTCATTAAAAGTTAATCTTTGAGTTTTTGAAATTCTTAAATACACAAGTACTTTCAAATTAATACAGAATGTCCCAAATTAATTTATCCATTATTTCAATGTCTATACCAAACGTAAACATAAAGGAAGAACAACTTTGATGATTAAGAAGGCAGTGTTTACACTTTCCTTTGTTTGTTCATTTATTTTAGATAAGATTGCTACATGAAATGAATGAGATGATCCCGAAAGGTGCGTTGAATTTTGTGACCGGTTCTTAGAATTGTGTGACATACGGGATGGTTTTGAAAATTTAATGTTTGGTCTGAGGAAGCCACTTTTAAACTTAGCGGTTCAGTTAATATCCATAACTGTGTTTAATGATCCAGGGAAAACCCACACGTTGTTGTAGAACTGGCAGTCCACCAGGGATATCCGCGTGGTGTGGACTATGTACAAGGGGTATCCATGTGGTGTGAACTATCTACCAGGGTAACCATGTGGTGTGGACTATCTACCAGGGGTATCCATGTGGTGTGGACTATCTACCAGGGGTATCCATGTGGTGTGGACTATCTACCAGGGATATCCGTGGGGTGTGGACTATCTACCAGAAGACTGATTGGCCTGTTTTTATTTGAAGGTACTGTCACAGGTGCCGTCTACCTACGAATGTTGCAAGATAGCTTCATCCCGGCACATTATAACCTCTTTGGCAATGAAGATGCGTTTTACCTCCGACAGGATAGAGCGCCACCACATTATCATCGCGATGTGCGAGAGTTTCTCGATCGTACGCTCCCAGAGAGATGGATAAGACGGAGGGGATCTGTGGAATATCCTCCGGACCTAATATCCATGGACTTTTACCTTTGGGGTAATCTCAAGAACGCTATGTATTCCACAAAACCACGAACATTGGCGAACATGAGGGAACGAATTGAACATGCCTGTGCTGCTATTTCACTAGCAACAATAACGTCTGTTTGCCGCTCTGTTGTACGTCGTTGTCGACGATGCATTGACGCCACTAGTGGTCATTTCGAACATTTATAACTTTAAGGAAAGCCATAAAACTCACATTATGTTTATATCTACATTATGTGGTAAAATATGAACGTTAAAATAGTGGATACATTAATTTGGGACACTCTATAGCTTACTGTAACCAAAACAAACTTAACCGGTAGTAATAGGTAATTTTATAAGAAAATTAAAAAGTTTTGCATGAAAATATATATCTTCTTCATTCTGGATTTTTTCTCGAAGGGTGGAGGGGATTAGAGGAAGGTCTTTTTGAGGGATAAATATAATATGTATAAATGAAAGAAGAAATCAAAGTATAGTGGATAAATAAATTGTCGATGATTGCGGACCTTTGATAAGTTTGTAAGTCGATCGTGGTATAAAAAGATTTAAGGTAGAATGGAAGGAAAAGCGATATATTGTCTGGATCTTTACAGTTTCTATGACAAAATACATTTGTGGACAAAATAAATAATTTAGATAGTATTCGTTTGAATTTTTACGCTTAGTTAAACTTTTTTATTTATTAATTTAACCTCCAACATTGATTGAAAGTCACCAATAAGACCTCCTTATTGAATACTGTGTAGTTTCTCTTTACATTATTAATCAAATGGACCAAGAATGTTTATTTCTAATATTTTTATTTCCACTATTGTAGCAACATGAATTTTCTGTTTTCAAATAACGAGCTTACTATAAAACTAATACTGTTATCTCGAGAGTTCTTGAATATATTTCATGAGCATGTCGGCACATAAACAGAATCTTTTTTAAACGAAGCGAAAGAGTTATTGTAAATAACGCAATGCCGATAAGAGATATTCATAAACTGTTGAGAAAACTATGCGTATAAATTAAGCTATATGTATCTAACTAAATATTATTTTATTTGTAATGAGCAAAAATGTATTTTGTTACAAGAACTCCTAAAATATGAACTTTAGCTCGAACTTCCTTTCACCCCATTTTAACAGGTGAGGCCATAATGAGGCTGCAGATATGTGTCGAATCACGCCTTGGAATTAGATATATCATCTATCAGCACTTAAATAAAATATTCAAATATTAATAAAAATTGTCTCACCACTATAAATTCCAAACGAAACTGTCATAGCCATTTAAAAATACAATCAAAATTTCAAAATTAAATCTTTAATAAACTAATGCTGCCTTTTTTAGAGAAACTAAACTACATTTTTTATTCATAACTTAAAAAAAATCCTTAGAAACACATTGTGACAAAATCATAAAAGCCATTTATGAAATTTTTCAAATTTCCAAAAATCAGTCATAAGTAAACTAATCTAAAATATTGTTTTAGCTTTAGAAACAACTATACAGTGTTTTTTTGACATGTGCAATACTACCCAGATATACATTTTAAACAAATTCGTTAAAGAAAGACTGGAGAAATGTAAAATAAATTTTAAAAAATGGCCATAGCTAAATTATATTTAACTTTAGGGCTAGAACTAAAATCACGTTTGGGCCTTGATATAGTATCAAACCGGTTCACTGTAGCCTTAGATACTACCAGACATACCCACATTTTGAGTTCGGGGTCACGTACAAATTCTTACGTCATATATAATTTGACGTTTACGATTAGCCTACAATACTTTTTCTATATGATAAAGTAAAAGATAATACAGATTTTTTTCATGTTTGACTCATTTATTTTAAACAATTTATCGTAGTGACTTTGTATTATCATTGCAGTATTGTAATAAGTCAAACAACACAATCAGAGAAACAAGTTATGGTTTTATCAAGATAATATTCTGTATATGAAATGTTAAAAGTGGATGGTAAATATTTCATAGGAATAATTTAATATTTAAAGATTTTGAAAGCTCTTTATGAGGGAGGTTAATATGAGTATAGATAAATAAATCATACAATATTGTATACTCAAATAAAATATTCATGTTTTAATAAGTGCTATAGAGTTTAAATGTTTTGTCGCTCTTAAAATTTGCAATTTTGGAAGAAGCACTTTTTATTAAGATACGGTTAAAATATTCATATTTGTAGCAGAATAGGTTTCGTAACACGGGAAGGTTGTTTACTAAAAATGTTAAGAATAATATTTTGATATTTTCTTTGCGTCTCTGGTTATATTTGTTAAAGGCCTACCTATTGTTTATAGAGGTTTTAATCGTTTATGTTTATTTTAAATTTGGCTACTTTTACACTAAATATTTGGGTAGATATACTTGAGTAAATCAATAAAGTTAGTATAGTGTTTTGGGGCAAAATTATTTAGGCAATTACTTTTTTTAATTTTAATTTTATTTCATTGTTTTTTTTATAAATGGTTTATTTACTCTTGTTTGCAACAAGATCCATTTCAAATAAATTGCAACTGAATACTTTTCAAAATGATACTTAGGTTTGGGAAAAACCCGTGTTTGTTATTTTTAAATTTCATTGGTTTTCTTCTTTTAACTAGTTGATTTTTGAACATTTCTGTAAGGAGATAATTTCGACCATAGTATTTTATTTTTGTACTCATATTAATTAATGTTTTTATGCCATAGGGTGTAGCGTTTTATTAGTCATCCTAGATATACGAATTTGAACTACACTAATGGGGTAAAGATGAGTAAATTTGAATTTTGAGGAAATACACCCATATTTGCGTGGATTGTGAGTGGAAAATCATTTAGGGAATAAAACTCTTAGAACACCCGGATGGGATTTAACCCCTGATCTCCACATTACTGACAAACAAACTATATAATCTTTAAATTTAATTTACACGACCACCGATGCAGATAGTAGTGAAAAATTAATATGCATTCTATTGTAAACTATAGTATTTTGACAGTAATTGGTGTTTTACTAGATTAAACAAATAACTAATAAGCTTATCAATAGAACAATAATATTAATATTCATTTCATGTTGACTTGTTATTAATTTATTTAAAATTAAATAAAATAAGATTTTTCATACAAGTGTTGTGCTTTACATAATTCATAATTACATAATTGTACATTATATATAATTATATTTACTACTTTACTAATTAATAGTTGATTTATATTAATATTAAATAATGGGTAATTTAGTAAAATGATTAAATATAAATGTCAGATAACCTTTAAATATAGAAATGCTAGATTTAGAAACCCAAAAACAGAGTTGAAAGAATTTTAAAAATATATATTTCTACTCATTTTGACCCATTTTTATATTGCTCAACTGAGCCTGGAAATTATGAACTCACTCATGCCTGAATATACGCAACCCTTCTTATAGGTATGTAGTAAAACTGAACCTATTTAAAAAATATTTTGATATTATTAATACACAAATAAAATTAAGAAAATAAAAAAAAATTAATTTATATTTAGTCCAAAACAATTTGTACAACATTTTTCCCCTAACGAAAAAGAAATACAATTTGGTTCACCGTAAATGCGTTGTCCTTGTACCTTTGAGGGTAAAACCCTAGTCCAGCCTCAGATTCAAATGCTCTTTGAAATTCACTCCCTCTTCCCCAACAGTCCAAGTCTTTCCCATTCCCCCTTCTCCTCACTTCTTCTTAGACTCTTTCACTTGGTGGGACGTCTGGCTTGATTCACCGAGTACAGTGTGGGTAACTTCATGAATTACGTAGTACCCGTGCTTGGGTCAGAGCTGCCCTTTCTACTAACGTGAAATATGTGATACCCTACTTTCACTGGTCTAAAAAAAAGAGGCACAGTTAAAAAAAATGAAATGTGTTGAGTTGAATGTTATTTTGGTCTACTAAAGGAAGAACTAAACAAGTCTTGGTAGTATTTAACTTTTGAGCCATGTTTGTGTTAGTTTTGACTTTGTCTGTTAATTATATTTCTGTTGGTCATCAAATATTAGTGGAAGCTAATTAATTTGGGTATATTTACCAAACAGTGGATAGTTATAGATATGATTTATCAATTAAAACTTACATTTCCCCCCCCAGTGAAATGCATTTTTAATTTTAAATTATAAATGGCTATCTGAGCACACGACAACTACCTAAATCTTACATATAGCAGAACCTTGATTGTTTTTTCGTCTATTTGAGGTATTTAACGAGCACTCTCTGAACTGACCGATTATATCAGCACACGACTAAACTAACTTAAATCTACAACAAACACAACACCCAGCCCCCCGCCGTTGAAAGGGGAAACCCACATTTAACACATGAAATATTTTTCAGCCATGCCAGAAATCGAACCTGGGATCCTTGGCTCAGTAGACAGACACGCTACTGACTGAAATAATAGGTTCTGACTAAAACCAGAGCTCTTGACCTAAATACTAAGCTCTACAGGGTGTTCCCGGGTTAAACAGCTAAACTTTGGAAAGTGGTGGTGGATCAAAAAACTAACTTAAAATGTATTAGGGAGATTTTCTCGTTTTAGCTTCCTTTTCGCGCAAACAGCAACCTAAATAAAAACACGTTTTTCTGCAGAGGTCTTCGGCAGTGGCTTAATATTAATTTACCTGGAAGATGAATTGGTCGTGTTGGACCTGTGGTTTGGCCTCTACGTTCACCTGATTTGATGCCATTAGATTTTTTATTTTGTATGGGCAGCTTTCAAGCAAAAAAAAAAATGTATGAAGTGCCTGTTAATGACCTTCGATCATTACGACAAAGTATAACGCAAGCGTGCGAAGAAACAACAGTCGCACAATGTCGGTCAGCCACTCGTTCTGTTATTGATAAGTGCAATGCTTGTCTCCAGGCTCGAGGCCGTCAATTTGGACAAAATAAATAAATAAAATATTTTATTTAATACCTACCTATTTTGTTTTTTGCTGTTTGCGCGAAAAGAAAGTGAAAACTAGCAAATATCCTAAATAAATTTCGAGATAGTTTTTTGATCCACTAGCACTTCCCAAATTTTAGCCGCTTAACCCTGGAACATCCTGTATAATAAATCCATAATAGTGGCCACGTAGACTATATATCAGGTCATTCTACTCTGGTTTGTTTGTGACAGGGATGGGGAGGTCGGGGTTGGAAACCCGAACGGGTGTTCTGAGGATGTTTTGTACCAAAAGGCTTATCACCCTTCTCCCACGAAAATATGGATACACTTCCTCTAATGTTATCCTTACACATCCCTACCCATGCACACAGATCGGATGGGTAGTAAGATGTGGTGCATAAAATTAAATGGAAAGTCATTAATATATTATCAGGAATCGAGAGCAAGTCCCTCAACTACCTAAAAGGAGTGGGTGACCGATACCAACATTTTAATTGCTATATTATTTTTGAACATTCTTGGATCAAATCAGAGTTTATTATAAATGTAGAAAGCTTTTAAATGTTTATTGTAATAATAATAGGAAGCGTTATTTTATTATTAATTTACCTAAACACAAGAAATTTTTGTTGTTTTAAAAACGGGCAAAGCAAATATGATTTCACGAAGTATAAATTAAAAATACAGGAATATTCGGAAATTTGGGATTCTTTATGTAGTATCATTAAATAGTAGGGTTTTTTTTATATAAGAGAAATCAAACTAAAGAAATAAGCACGTTGATTCAAAAACATCTCTCAACACAACCTTCTTCCTGAAACATATTAATACATATAATTTTTACTATCTTCCTATGTAACATAGTCAACCGTTACTTTTTTTTTAAAAGGTTAAGGGTAACTGTAATCATAGCTCATTTTAAAAATCCCCCATATCTTTGATGACTTTTGAAAATTAATATATTACTCCTCTCATAAACATTCAAGCTATCTTGAAATAATTTTAACTAAAAAATGCCATTCTCCAAACATTAACATAATTATGATTTCCGACCTTAACTGAAGCTACTCACATAATTATCTCACTTACTTTGTTTTCATATATTCCCATAAAACTAGAACTAGCACAACATTTTGACGTGTTGATCAAACACATAAATGGCACGCAGCATCACAAAATACATCCATCAATATCGGTATATAGGCGCCCGGATGAAACTCCATTGTTTGCGTATCAACCATTAGAGGGGGAAGGAGGGGATAGGAAGTACGTCACACGTCAGTTATTCGTGTCAGTAGCCTGTTTGTGCGCCGGCAGTGCATATGACTTCCTTTGATACGTGATAAGCCATCTGCTTAGTGAACCGCATTTACTAGTATGTACTAGGTCTGTATGTCACTCCGTATATGTTTCGAGTTGCTGCCATAAACCATAAATTCTCACTTGGCCACGAAATACCACTTTACACGTGTCGTGTTTACCAAGTCATTCACAAAGTGTACTTAGATACTTGTTGAAGTATCACAAGGGTCCCTCACCGCGATAATATCGGATTACAAAGCAACAGGGTTTTAGTTGCACTGCTTCATTAATTACGTCTTCGTGGATGATTGATTACGGGGTGTGACTAGAGTCCTGAGAGAAAAATGGGTTTGATTCCAAGTGATGGCTGAAATATGATACAATTTACATATTATATTCCTCTAAGCTACAATGTTTTCAATTCCTGGCGCTAGTTTTGAGGGTCTAATATTAAGTGTGATTTCAGTTTGTTTGCAAGTCATGGGCTGGTACAAAATTACCTCTAATAGTGCACGTTAAGTTCTCCAAAATATAAACGCTCATTTCATTTTGTTAGTTCAGTCTTTCTTTCTCTCTAAATTATTATTTATTATTATTAGCACCGTGTATTACTACCCGTTCGGGTTATAGCTACTTACGCTAATGTGCAATGTTAGAGTGATTGTGAGATGAAATGGAGGAACAACAGTTTAACGTGGGATCCGAACCACGGTGGAGGCCTGGCATTACACGCATTCACAAGTTGTGATTAATACACGTCTTGTCAGAAGTGAAGGAAGGATTTGGCAATCAGATAAATCTGTGCCGGGACTGAGGATTGAAACCCGGACCCCCAGCACAGAAATCCGACACCTTACCCCTGGACCGTCAGGTCACCATAATTTCTCTATAGAAAAGTCGTGTAAATACACAAGTGTAAATTAAAATTTAGAAGTAAATAACATTTATTTGTGTTCACACTATCGTATTTTTGAAGATTTAAGTGGCAATTGGAGTTCTGTCTATTCATACTGCCTGCACTTTTATGTCTCAGAATATATAATAGGCTCAGCCTGAAAAAATAATGGACGTCAACTATTATAGTATTAAAATATTTGAGGGACACTTTATATGAGATTATTTAAACATCTCATTATGTGTTTTTTAGCACCTTATACAATTTTTATGAAAATTTTATTGATTTATTAAATATTTATTATAATTTACACCAAATCATTTAATTTTATACTTGTAAGATTAAAAAGAAAGTTTGACAATAGAGAAAAACTTGATTTCTACTTTCGACGAATATGTACTGTACTTTGTATGTGGCCACAATTATGAAAAAGTGATGTTTTTCATAAAGTCTATATGTCTGTACACTTCCTTAGAGCATTTATGTCTAGTGCTGTTGTATTCAAATTTGAAACTTTAAACTATTTTTATCTTATATTGGTCATAGTAAACAAGATTGCTCATAGAATAGTCTCTATATGTTGGTAAAATTGCACGCAATAATAAGGTACAAAATAAATGTTGGTAAGTCAAACTTCCTGAAAACATGCTACAGGGTATCCAACTTATTTATTATTTATTAAGATGCGCATATTTCTATTTTATTAATGCTAGTACGGACTCTCTTTAAATATTGAGTATCTCTGTTTATATTTAAAATAAACTAATATGCTTAAGACAACAAACATATAAAGTATTTCTTTTAAACAAACAGCTATGGAAATGTATTATTATTATTATTATTAGGTGCTCTGTCTTACGACAGGTCCATTCCTTTTGTTGGTGAACTTAGACCACCAATCATCCCTGTCCTCTGACTCCTCCTTCAGCTCCCTGAATTTTCTTCTTTCCTGCAAATTATCTAATACAGTTAACTCCCGATTATCCGTGATAAAGGACCTAAATGGCGGATAATCCACATATTTAGTAAAACAAGAGATAAAAGCACATTCGATTCAAACTAGTACTCACCTCTAGTGATTTCTTCTATGAACACATCATTATATTTCATACACTTAGATAATGAAAAAAACACTTTAAATCAATGTACAGTACAATGTACTCGGTATATACAGTATACATCACTTAAAAACGTATGTATTAGTCTTCTGCTTCATTGCACCTCTTTTCCTTTTTACTTATCCCGCTATCTCTTTTCCGTAACATCAGCTTGTCAGATAGGAGCGTGTCATCTTCCAGTTCCAGATAATTAAGCAGTAACAACCATGAAAGCTACCCCCACCCTGCATAAACTTTTTGCCTCTCATGCCATCATCTCTTACCTAGGGATTTATTGAGTACAACAATCTGTAGGTATTCACCATCAGCGCGGCTTTTTTTCAATAACGTATCTCCTGCCGTTGGTGATTCCGTGGTTAAGCCACAAAGCGGATAATCCGCCCGCGGATAGTCGGGCGTTTACTGCATTTGAATATACCTTCTTCCTCAGTTCCTCTTCCCCTCAACCTTTCCTTCTATAACGTCATTCAGAAGACAGCTACAGATATTGACAGATATTCAAGGGCTTGTGATATCACCATGTGAAGAAAGTTAAACTTTATGTTTGTTTAGAAGCAATATTTGATTTGTTTTGACCTAAAACATGTTTTGCTATAAAAACTGCAAACACACTGTTCTTTTATCGCTTTCCCTACATCCCCACCTTAAATATAAAAGGAGAGGTTTGGGATGTAATAGTCCTCCTTTAATCATGCTTCATCTCCATCTCCCATTTTAAATAACTCAAGGGTTCAATACTTACTGTCAGAAAATTGCAAAAATAAAACTTTATCAGACAAGTCAAATAATTACTAAAGCTACTTTCATAATGCATACGCCTTGCTAGGTGTTCTCTGACCGTCAACTTTGTTGGATAATTTAAATCTCTAGAGTTATAAGACTATATATTATCGCCGATCTTCGTTATTATACTTTTTTTCCCCACATCTTCTAAAAGGTTCTTCTAATGGCGTTTCTATATAGCCCCGTATAAACACAACACAGTCGTCGATCACTAGTCCGGCGGCGTAATCTGTTTGCTTGCGGATGGATCCCTCCGCCGTTTCTTATCCAATAGACACGTGGTCAGTTGTTTGTATAAGGCGGTTTGTATTCCGGGATGGTTCTCACTTTAAAGCTGAAATATAAACAAAGGAACAAATCGATGCAATGTATTACATGACTTTTGGTTTATTCTCTTACTCCTACTACATCATGCACATGTGTTCACACGATATAAGCCGTCAGACTCTCATTAGACTAGATTAACTGTAATGAGGAGATTTATGTCTTAACGTGGGTTGGAAGGGATTGCGGGTTAATGGCAGTTTTTTTTGCAGTTTTTACAGTACAATAATTTCTAAAGTATGAAAATAGAATTTAATTTTCTTTACATAATAATTTCAAAAGTTCTTGATTAATATTTTCATAAATATTTTCAAGGCGCAAATATTTAAGTGACTGTGTAAACTCGTCAGAGGGAGAGCTCCAAAGAGAGAATAAAATAATGTGTTTAGGTATTAAAACTCAATAAACCCGTTCTGGGTTCAAGCCCTTCCCAAATCCAAATCAAAAACTATAGCACGTGCCTAAATATTCCGGTAGATGTTTTCTTTTCACCGCCTCTCGCCAAACGTGGGGATGGTAAATATATAATTATTTAGAGGAAACGCACCCGCATTTGTGTGAAGAAAGAATGATACATATTTAGGAATAAACCACTCTCAGTATACCTGTTCAGGATTCAAACTAGACATCTTCATCAACAACAAACTATTATTGACAATAGCTGCTGTTCTAGGCAATTTTTGTTTTAGTTTTTAGAATATCCCTTTTTTCTGTGAGTATGTGAGAGGAAACACACACGGAGCCGTCTCGTGATGTCCCCTCTTATCAAGTGACGGTTGGATGGACGCTGACGTATCTGTGCGTCGTGACGCCGTGACCTGATTGTCGTCTCGAGGGAGGTTTCTTTAACCCCCGCCACCTTCGCACCGGACTGACTTGTCACACCGTCACGGGTCTCTAGTAGCGGACCTTTGTCGGGGGAGGGGGGGGGGTATGACCAGTGACGTGACTGACAGATAGTACGGACTATGGCACAGATGGCTTGCTGTGTTTAGGGATGACTGTACAAGTAGGATAGTGATAACTGATAAGCTTTTGTGGGGGAACCCCCCCCGTCTCTTTGAATCAATGGAAGGGTAGGTTGACTGTTAAACATAAGGTTCACCGGTTTGACTAAATGGCAAGTACCGACACGAATGGTCGAGCAATAATTCAAGGTGTTAAATTCACCTTTCACTTGGTTGCTGCTGGTGGAGAAAGTCGTAGTTCAAATAAAACCCGAGTGCACTGGGGAAACAAGGGTTATGGTTTCCACATGCTTTGGTTTCTCCGAATTCTATCCACGCTAATGTGGGCTCACTCCTTCTTAACTTTCTTCTTCCCACTTATTTAGTTAAGATCCTGCCCCGATTCAGTGGCCGCATGGTCTAAGGCACTACTCTTGTAATAAAACTGGATTGCCGAAGATGGGGAGATCGGGGTTGGATCCCGGTTGAGTGTAATTTACCAGTTTACTTTCCCTTGATCACTCGTAAAGAGAACTATTTTGATGCTCAAAAAATAGAACTCAAGATTTTGATAAATATTGTGACTCTTCATGACTCCCTGAAACTGAAAAATGTGTATTAGTGACGTCGTCTCTCTGTATATAGGCCTAAAGCCGAAACAATTTTTACCTACCTGAATAAAACTTTGTAACTAAGGTTTTTATAATGTTACCACAAGGAGATTTGGGAATTATACATCTATCCCTAAAATTAAGTGTAGTTTACTGAATGACAAAAAGAGAGAGATTTTTTTCTCTCAAAATCCATTTTAACGATTTTGATTAAAATTCGTATCTGGGCACAATTTAACTTAATACAAATAAAATATAAACTCTCATTTTCCCATTAAAATTACTTTGAGGGAACTTTACACTTAGCGGAAATTATAAATTTTGATATTTCCAGCACTATTAGAAGTACGGATTAGCTCATTACTGTACAGTACATGTACTTACTTTAATTTTTTTTAAATACATTTTTATAAAATTAATAGTTTCTTAGCTATTGGCAAATATATTTTTTAAATTGAGATATTGTAAATCTGGAGTTGATTGGTGAACAAGGATGTTCCTCTTTTGTCAAAATTTTTCTCAAAAATCTCATTTATGCTCTTTGATGGAATGAGATGCTGTTTTGTTTTCCAACATCTGTTACAGTGTATATTATTTCCTTTTACAAATCTTGTGAGCTTAGATAAATTGTCTCAATTTTTAGGTAAAGGAATAATTTCACAGTCAGCCCTATTCCGCCTCAAGTGCAGCGCTATACTAAGTACAGGATGACCCCTACCCAAACCAGAATCGGATGGTCTCTTAGAGTTTATTAGGTAGGTGTCGTCCTGTATTTAGTGTAGCACTGCACTTGGAGGTGGTCTAAGTCTGACTATGAAACCCGTCCCAAATTTTGTGCGGCACATCATACCATTTATTTCATTTAAAAAAGTTTGTTCTTTTAAAAGTAGTGTAGTTATAGGGTGGTACGTGTATTGGGCTTGGTCTAAATTCATGCGTAACGCGTAACTAATAGTGAAAAGTTGTTGAAACATGTATTTTTCAATTATAACATTTATAATCGATAGTAAATTTCACACTCACATATTTATCTGATTGCCAAACCCTTCCTTCACCTCTGACAAGACGTGTATTAATCACAACTTGTGAATATGTGGAATTCCAGGCCTCCACCGTGGTTCGGATCCCGCGTTAAACTGTAGGTCCTTCATTTCATCTCACAATCACCCTACCATTACACATTAATGTAAGTGCGTACAACCCGATAATACTAATAATAATGATAGTAATAATAATGATAAAAATGTCGCACAATGCATAAAGTTCATTTAACTTTATATAGGTTTGCATGGAGTTGAGCATGGACAACCCTTAGACTCGATAAGTTTTAGCCAATGAGAATGCTAGAAAAGGCTCTAACCAATTAAATATAAGTTTGCACAGCAGACGGAAAATATCTTCTGTTCATTTTTGAAATGATAGCAATACTGGTTTGTTATTAACTATTAATCTTTGTTTTCATGTCATTAACTACGATTGTAATTAAAGGGTGGATATTAAAATTTTTATTTTATTATTAATAAGTCAATATACCATAATATTTATGAAAATAATCAAATCAGACCCAAATAAAAATTAAATTTTATTTAATATTACAGGTATCACTATAATTAAGTTAATTTTAAGTTTCAAAAGTTACAGTTTGATTAACGAGATGTTTCCTGTTAACCACTAAGTGAAATATTTTTAAAGGCTAGACTAATTTCCATGAATAAAAAACAATAAAAATTAATCACTACGTTTAGTTATAAGCTTTTGCATTTTTTTAAATTATGAATTGTGGATAGTGCGCTTTGCACTATTCACTATGCGCTATGGCCGAATATAAATCCGTCCTTATCTAAAGTTTAGTTTCAAACCATACATACTGCAAGAAATAGATAAATGAGACACATTACTCCATTTGACTCTCCCGAACTACTTCTACTAGAGAGCTGTGACATTTCCCTGCTTTTTGGAGGCTTTCCGAACGAACTGTAATGTGCGTGTTGCTCTCATGTTATCATTAAGAACTATTCAACCCGCTTCGGTTGCCGCGTGGTCTAACGCGCTACTCTCGTGTTAGATTAGATTGTTGCAGACAGGGAGATCGGGGTTCGGGTACACTGAATGTTTTTTTCCTAATTGGCTTTCCACTCTCACTTCACGTAAATGTGAGTGCACTTCCTCTAAATTAAACCTTCCCAATCCCACATTAGTGTAATTAGTACATAGGTGTATAACATTAGCGGCTAGTAAGAAGCGGCGCAAAAAAAAATTATAGTCAAAGATAAAATATATATTTTGAAAGTACATGGGAACAGTTTTTGTTAAAAGAGAGGAACATTTTATTCTAAAAATATATTTTGGTAGCTAGCTTGACATTTATCATTAATTGATTTATTATATTTGATTTTAATAAGTATAATGTAATGTTTCAAATCAATAGTTATTTTAAAGTTCATTAACTTGCAACTTTCCGGATATAGTTTTTGTTTGATGTATTTGTGTTTTCAATGTAACTAGCTAAGACACTTTATTGAAAACGAGATTTATATCCTTTTTATTATTATTATTATTATTATTATTATTATTATTATTATTATTATTATTATTATTATATCACCCGCTAATCGAATCACATCTAGGCTATGGTATTACTTCATAGGGAAAGACAAGTGATCTATATTTAAATCAATTAAGAAATATTCAAATTAAAGTTCTTAAAATAATGAGTGAAAACAACAATAGCACCAAAGTCATGAATAAGGAGTGGAAACCATTGACAGTAAAAAAAATGTATAACTATAAAATAATAATTCATTATTACTATTCAGAAACATATAAAGTAAGACAGGCTCATAGTTACAACATCAGAAAAAGACAGTACAAATTACCTTTATATATTAATAAATACGGAAAACAACACATGAAAATAATAATACCAACACTTAACATGATATTGGATACCCTTTTGGGAATAGATAACATATCAAACGTTAAAATAGAAATAAAAAAAATTGCTAATTGGCTCACAGACTTAATGAAATAATAGTGCTAGATTGACTAATATGACAAATAAGCTATGAAATGGACTCGAGAATGGTTTTCGAATATTAGATAAAATATCAAATGTAATAGACTTAAGGAACTAAATTAAGTGTTAGAATTATGTTAGTTGTAAGAATTGACTTAAAGGAATAAAATATATTTATTATATATTTACACTATTACATGTATGTGTGACATTTATGATGAGGCACCAGCTGACAAGCACATTGTGCTTAGCTGGACCATGTTCAATGATTAAAAATATTTATTCCTGATACAATAAAAAAATATTATTAATAATATATCCATCACTACCAGTTCACACTAACTATACTAATGTGGTAGGGATTAGGAATGTAAAATTCAGAGGAAATGTACTCTCATTTGCGTAGAGAAAGCGTGGGAAACCACTCAGAAAATACATCCTCAGTACACCCCAGTGGGATTAGAACCCCGAGCTTTCAGCAATGCAGACTATTGCAAGAGTGACAACCAAAACTACGCAGCTATCAAAATTTGTATTATTTTAATTAATACTATCATCATGATAATCGCGCTTCAGTGTGCAAATTCTTATTACTACCAAGTTAACTTATTACGTGTAAATATAATTAAAAATAATATGATTATTATGAGTTTTAATTAATCGGCATTCGCTGAAATAAATACTATATAAATAAATGGGCCTACCCTAACTGTATCCTTTTGAGAATAAAAAAAAACGACAACTTTCTGAATCATACACACACAGCCATAATGATTAAAACAATAATAGTAAATAATAAATATACAATTTGTTATTTGTAATGGCATGACAAAACTTGGCCGAAACGTAAATAAAGTCACAATCAATTTTGATTTTAATTCAAGAAAAGTTCACCTGAAAATATAATTTCTCCAAATAATAGTCTAATGATTGATTACTGGAGTGATCCCAATGCACAAGATATTTTTACGTGTCTTTTTTTATATATATATATAGGGCTCCTATTATTATTACTATTATTAGTATGATGATTATTATTAGGTGTTATGTCTTACGACAGGTCCATTCCTATTGTCAGTGAACTTAGACCACCAATACGCCTTGTTCTATGCCTCCTCCTTCAGCTCCAAACCAAAACGTATTTTGTTTTATAACGTTTACTCGTCCAGGTGTAAATAATGAAAATCCCTGAGTAAGTTAACGTTCCCTCTCTAAATACTTTAAACTATTTTGTGTGTATCTTTTTTTTAAGTCAACAACCTTACGGTTGTTTGATGTGATTTTTATCAATCCAAAGCTGGGCACGCACTTTGCCCCTCGGTTGATTAGTGTTGCTTGCACCATCTGATATAAATCTCATGTACTAGAGGAGTTAAGAAAATGTGAAAATGCTTTTCCCCGTTGCCTTGCACGCTGAATTTCTGTGAGCGAGCGCTAAAGGGCCTACTAATTTTGCTGGAGCGGTATTTTCACATACCTTCCAAGGTTATTTTACATGGCACAATCGACATGGGACCAACGGCTTTACTTTGCCTCCGAAGGAAGTTGTGCCACGGATTTTTATCGCTCGAGAAAAATCCTTCGACCTCAGTTGGGCTTGAACCAACGAACATCGGGTCCTGTGGCGAGCACCCCCAACACCCAGCGAGGTCAAACTTTTTGTGATTACACATTGGGTAGTGTTTTTTTTTATCAGGCCTTACATCAGAACTAAGTTTTTGAAAGCATTCTATACAAAATATGGATGATTTTTTGTTGATATTGTCCCAACCTTATTATTCCTGTCAATTTTATTTTTTGACCTATCATTGAAAAACAAAAGTGTTTGTAACATGAGCGGAATATTTCGAACCACATTATTCCTCCTACGCAACACAACTCCTACCACTACCTTCTTGAACTGAGTTCCTTGCACGTAGGCAACAAGCCTATGTATGTATCCCTCGGGGCAATCTCTCTCTATGGTTCTTTTTTTTTTACCCTTTTCTGCTTTACGATCTCTACCTTTACATCTCTATTCAGTACTCTCTATCTTACTTCTGTAATCTACCTCCTTCTCTGTACTTGTGAATCCTTACCTTGATCCTTATGATTCTTCTTTTCTATCTTTCGTCGACGACCTACTGTTTTATCATTTCCTTCTTGCTTAGCCTAACCTTCTAACCCTGGATTTCTACTCTTTATCTTACATATATTCTTCTCCATTAATGCATGTCCTCTGTTTCGGTATGTTATTTTTTCCCACTCTCTTGTTAACCTTCTCACTGTTTCATTTTGAACTTTATTCTACCTGTCCTGTTCACTTGATTCACGAGTATGACTCTCACCAAATACTAAAACAAGCCCCCTTTCTGGGTTTTTTTTTGGTGTAGTATGTAGTAGAGAAAGATAATACAGTTTTTAAAACAGGCCCGTCCCTGATTAAAGAAAATAAATATTATCTCTCTCTGGGCTTTCTACAACTTTTATTGTATCCACTATCGTCATACTTGAAACTGTTTATTACCGTTGTATTGCTCATAGTTTTTGGATGATTATTTGTTCTATTTTTTCTGATGATACTAGCATAGTACTATATTACTATTTACTTTTGATAAAACAATTTTTCTTTGAGTCTAATACACGTTCATGTTACGCACGTTGGGAAGGTATAATTTGGATAGAATGTACCCACATTTGCGTGAAAGTAAAGTGTAAAATAATTTAGGAACACCCTTGTTATACTAGGTCGAGATTTTAACCCCGGCCTCCAAGTAATTTGTGAATCAAATTACGTCAGCTTTGAGATTAGTCCACACGCCCACCAGTGCAGTTAAAACATTATTAAATTATTAACTAGCCTTTAGAATCCAGTCTCTGGAACATTTTGCTTTTTAATATACTGACAATTAAGTCAATGAATTAAAACTTTGTCTTACCAGCCAATGTATGTTAAATGTGGTGACTTTGTCTGAAGGAAAATAACATGCTTACAGAGGCTGATCAGCCTTTTTCACTTTATTATAATTAAATTGCTCCTAAAATAAGAAATAATGATACTAATTTATAGAAACATATTCTATTGTTCAAATTTATACAATGTAGATAAAGATTAAATGATCTCTTTTTTATATATTTTGCACTTGTTTGTACGTATAGTTGAGAGTTTAGTTCCATATCTCTTGTCTGTTGTAGAAAACATTGTGAAATAATTTACACTTTTTTCTCTCTCCTCGCTTTACATAGTTTCCCATGAAGCGTGAAATCTGTTGAAATGGAGTAACATAATAAAAAAAAACATTTTGAGTAATAAATTTGGTCGAACGCACGAGTACTAATATGAATTGTAAAGTGTCAGAGACTTTAGTATATAAATTTCTCTTGTTGACTTTATAATATAATAGTTTGATATGGTCCATTTTACTTTATAATATCAAAATAAAGTATTGTAATCTCGAGATTATGATGAATATATACTTTTATATGAACCCGAACACTAACAAGTTGATTTTACAATTCTGTCTGTCTCCATGTCTGTCTGTCTGTCTGTCTGTCTGTCCCTGGCCATGGATCCGAAACGATTTGATGGATTTTGTTCAAACTTCATATTTAGATATTATAAGGCTATACGCCGAGATTTTATTTTATTTTGATCCTAGCCCTCAAATTAAGGGTAGTTCATCGAAGAGAGATTTTTTTTTGAATTCCATATTTTTCGAAAATGGTTTCAACGATTTTGTTTAGAATTGATATCTAGAAAATGTTTGACCTCACAAATAGATCGATTTACTTGGTTTTGGGATAAAAATTCACTAAAAAGTAATTAACTGATGAGCTAATTTCGCAAAAATTTGAAATAATTTGTAACTGGCATTGAGGATTTTGATTAAAATTGATATCAAGGGAATCTTTGACATAACAAATAAAACAAATATATTTTAAGATTTAGCTCAAACCGGATATACGAGAATTGTTTTGCATGATAAGTAAGAATATAATACATGAGTTTAAAGACGACCTTGGTGGTCTTGAGGTAAAGTGCTTGACTCAGGACCCGATGTTCGTGGGTTCAATCCTAGCAAAGGTTGACGGAATTTTCTTGAGCAATTTAAATCCGTAGCACAACTTCCTTTGGAGGGGAAGTAAAGCCGTCCGTCCCATGTCGATTGTGGCATGTAAAATAACCCTGGAAGCCACGTGAAAATACCTTTCCAGGCAAAATTGGTACGCCTTTCGCTCACGCTCATAGAAATTATTGTGTGCTGATATAATGAGTCAGTTCAGAAAGTGCACGTTAAATAAATGAAAGTGAAGTTTTTTTTAAATATAAATAATTTAAGGGTTGTTTAAAAATATTTGCATTTTTGAAATTATATATTTTTTTAAAATGGGTTAGCAATTTATTTAAAGTTCATATAGTACGAAGAGTTTTTATTTAGATTAACAAGATATAAGATTTCTTTTTCTAAGGAAAACTTAAGGGTATTTTAATTAAAACCTATTTTTGAATATATTTTTTTCAAGCTATAATACTATTTGTGAGAAAGTTTGTACGGGTGTGTCGTACTATTCATTTCTAGGACACTTACAAGGGTGGAAAATACTCTTACACAAAATTAAAATGTCATATAAATGTTTAGTTATATTTTAGGTTCAAAAATTGATTTGAACATAAACACGCTATCTTAAATCTCTTCGACAATTTGACCAACATTAAGGAATATTTACTAAATACTTTTTGTTACGTGTTTGACGTAGTAATACCTGTACGTAATACCCTCTAATTTACGCTAATGGAGTAGGAATTAGGATGGTATAATTCAAATGAAGTGGACATGCATTTGCTTATATGGAATGTGTAAAAACATTAAGCAAAAACCCTTACTTAATTACTTCCAGTTGAGTTTTAAACCCTGACCTCAACATAAAGTCAGGCAATGTTAGACTGGCGTCTTTGTTCTCGTGTTCATTAGTGAGTTTTAGATTCAACACAATATTAAAATTAGTTGACTTATGATTATTCTTCCATTAAATTTGTATTTGTAGTTGGGCATCCGATAAAATAGAACACAAACAACAAATGTCTCTATGACTATGATGAACATAAAAACCAATATTCAAACAATATTTTACTATTTACTATTTTGTTATTTATTGAAGGTAGGCTTACCATTTAGTTACGAAAAATTGTGAAAAAACCCTGCAAGTTAAGGCTTTTTTTTTTATCACCAAATCTTACTATCCATTTGAGCTATACGCATGTTTTACAGCAATTTTAGCATAAATAATTCATTATTCTACTTAAATGATCTTGGTTTTGCACACTCATGTCTACATTCTTACAGTTTATTTTTAAAATCATAACTGAATTTTATAATATTATAACTATTAAAATAATAATTCTTAGATCGTCGTGCCTTATTTTATATTAGAACCATTTACTCTCCTTATTAAGTATTTATTTATTTATTTATGTTCGACTCCTAATTCTACCTAAAACACTCTCATATATTTTAGAAAGGCCATTTAGCTGGTAGTAGCTTTCACTCCAAGATCTATCAAATATATAATACTTATTAGTTAAAAAAGACGATTAGAATTTAATTTAAAAAGTATGAAAGAAATCCATACTATTTAAAGTATACTAGTTTATTTATATACCCGTATTGGTGGGCATGTTGGCTAAATGTTAGGTTCATATAGATTGTTTTTCTAGTGAACAGGACGTTAGAGTTACGAACTTGTCGACTGTCCTGAAAATATTTTTTCCTAAATTAATTCTCTAAACACACTCCGCACAAAAGTAAGGGAACAGTTTTTTTAAATTCTACCTTTGTCAGCCTTAGTCTTTAGGTGTATTGTCCAGATGGATAGTAAGATAAGGTGATTAAAAGTGAGTTTATACTTAATCAATAGACGTGGTGAAAACATTGAAAATTAAGTATCGGACATGTTAAATATAGTTTCTTAAGGAATCGGTAGGATTCATGTTTAGAGATAGATTTTTTTATCACTGCATCTTACTACCCATTGGAGTTTTACGCATAAATTAACTATGTTTAGGACCCGCTTCGGTGGTCGCGTGGTCTAACTAGACTGCCGAAGATGGGGAGATCGGGGTTCGATCCCGGTCGGGTGCACTGCGGGTGATTTTTCCTAAAATAGTTTTCCATTCTCCCTCCACGCAGATGTAGGTTAATTCCTTCTAAATTAAGCTCACTTAATCCCTAACCCGTCAGTGCATTTATTACATAGACGTATAACCCGAACAGGTAGTAAGACACGGTGCTAAAAAAAACTATGCTTAGAGAATAGGAATGAGGTAAATAGAATTTGAGAGGAAATGTATCCCGATTTGCGTGGTGAGAGAGTGGCAGACCGTTTTGGGGGGGAAAAAACTCCCTCATTAAACCCGATCGAAATTCAAACCCCGATTTCTCTGCTAACAACAATAGTCTAACACGAGAGTGGAGCGTTATACCAAATGACCACCAATGCCGGTGCTTAGAGATGTTAATCAAAAGGATGAACAAAGCTAAGAGAACCTCATATCAAGTCTGACTTTACGTTTAGTGAGCCCAAGCAATGTTTGTCTATCGTAAACAATACAAGGGACTCTCTTGTTCCTCCGTGTATCGTAGCTTCCTTGTAAAATAAGAAAAAAAAAAAAACCTTAACTCCACGAAACACCAAGTATGGAAGAAAGGTAAATATTTTGATTGCAAACCCTATTTCATATTTGGAGTATTTAACGAAAACATTTCAACACAAACAACAATCTAGTCTGAACTAGAACAACACACTCAAAACCATATACATATTAGTATTGGGTTGTATTTGGATTGATGTGTTTACTTTTTAAACATATTTTTGGGGACTATCTGAACACAAACTAAGGACTCTTTAGCCGGTAGTTAAATTTCCCTACTCTTTCTGTCACTCTAATAGCTAAGTTTAAAAAACCGTATAAATTTGTTTACTAACAATATTTATTATCCATCACATTTCCTTGTCTTTAGTTATTTCCTTATCATTTTTTAAATCGGATACTTAGCGTATTGTGCGGAATAAAAACAAATAGTATAATTATTTATTGTACTCAACAGAAGCTACCAGTATTAAATTGAACAATACTTTAATAATAAAAAGATAACAAATTTGCTTGAAAAAAAAATGTGACTATTGTATTGCATTCGTGAGTTTTTATGTTTGTAGAACTAAAACTACTTAAAGTATGTGCATATATTGTTCAAGTCTCTATCGGCGGGGAGTTACGGCCAACGCTCTATCCTTTCAGCAGTATTTTGGAGGCACATTGCGCCCACCAGCCAATATCTGGAGCGCTACAAAGGAACCTCGGGACTGTGGAATTAGTTTTTTTTTTCCTTGGGATACGGCGTCTGGGACCAAGTGATCGTTACGAGTAGTTCCACGTTGCTACGAGTGCACATATAAACCACCCTCCCAACCCCACCACTACCTTTTAACCCTTTCCTGATACACCCCACGTCTCTCCCTTCACCTCCTCGACAGCTGCAACCACAAGAAACTCTGCCATTTAAAACATCTCCTCCCACAGTCCTGTACTCCTGATACAAGACTATTCTTAGGAAAGCTGTTGTTACTCCCACAGATAAATTTGGGGGGAAGAAAACTGTTTAAAAGGGTAGAGACGATAAGGGAAAATGTAGCCGTGGGAAGGAACTAAACGACGTTAAATTAAGCTGTGGATTTTGACATTTTGTTTTAAGAAGTAGCTCACAGCATTTTACTTTGATTTAATGAAAATCTATAAGTTTAGTTAATTAAAAGGCAAGGATTAAAATAAATTTAGATTGCTATTTTAAGGAATCCAATCATTTCACTTATTAGAATAGGGCTTGCTTACCAAATAACGTCCCATTTGTGATTTCAACCATATTCTACAAATAAACATGAGAAAAAGGTTTAATCTTAAAGCATCGTGAAAAAAGGATTGAAAAATAGACTGTGAAAAAACATAGCGGTCGTAAATAATATCGGGTCTTTTAAAATAAGTGTTTTTTACGTTTGTTATTTCCAAAGAAACAGTTCATTTTGCTAGCTATTTACAAACTTACACATCAGCTTTAAATAAAAAAAAAGTTTAGAAACCTAAATACCCGCTTCGATGTCCACATGATCTAACGCGTTCCTGCTGATGATGGGGGATCAAGGTTCGAATCTCAGTCGAGTATACTGAGGTTTAAAAGAGTATTTTCCACTCTCCTTCCACGCAAATGTGGTTAAAATTCCTATAAATATAACCTTTTTAATACCTAAAGCCGTTAGTGAAATTAGTGCATAGGCGTATAACCCAAACGGGTACTAAATTTTTTTTTAAAGAAACCTAAATAATTTTTTGTGAAATGTCTTACTTTAATTCGAAATTTAATTTTTAACATAGCACAAAGTCACTTAATTGGCCAGTATTTATAAAATATTTAATTGCGGCCTGCATTTTATCAACACCCAAAACATTGTGCCACGCACGCTATGTTGACAAACCCTTATACCTTTACTTCGAGTTGGTCACTTAACTTCGCCCTGCTTTAAACAAAACACGCAATTAAAATACTTTTATTGTTTATAATCTTTACAGAACCATACACTTTCCCTCATTCATTTTTATTTAACTCTATGTTATCTTAAAGCGTCTTAAAATTATGTTTTTCCTTTTTATTTTATGTTCTTACAATACAGTTCACATTGCCCTCACTTCTTCATAATCATATTTTGTTCTTTCAGTGCAGTTCACATCACCCTCACTTCTTCATAATCATATTTTGTTCTTACAGTGCAGTTCACATCGCCCTCACTTCTTCATAATCATATTTTGTTC
>CABFWB010000331.1:311753-338271 GCA_902151455.1 Timema bartmani | reverse complement strand
TTAACGTGGGATCCGAGCCACGGTGGAGGCCTGACATTCCACACATTCACAAGTTGTGATTAATACACGTCTTGTCAGAGAAGAAGAAAGGGTTTGGCAATCAGATAAATCTGTGCCGGGACCGAGTATTGAACCTCGGACCCCTAGCACAGAAGTGTAACACCTTACCCCTAGACCACCAGGTCACCAAGAAGCATTTAAGGAAAAAATCACGTTAGCACTTCGGGCCGGGTTTTAAAACCCGATCTTCTTGTCACCAGCAAGCCAAATGAGACTGAGGACACAATTATGGATCTTTTTTAAAAATTATACTGTTAGGACGATGTTTCATAACCTAAAAGGTTTGTTTTAGCCAAGCTATTGAAATTTTACCGTACGCTTCCTAAAGAACGGCGAATAATACTATAATATTGTTGAAACTGTGTTGTGTCGTGAAGTGTTGCAAAAGTAAGCAAAGTTAGTTTAAACTATTCCTGTGATAAGTTCTCATCACTCAGTAAAACACTCATTGGTTTGATATCAACGGAAATACAATTACCATGAGAGGTAGTGTCCAATTTTTACACGAAAGGCCTATTAGCATTTTTTAGCAGTCATCAATAATAACATTTATAAAAATATTAATTTTGTATATGTATTGATAAGAATGACAAACACAGATTACATGACTTGACGAATAAATACGTGAATGTAGATTTAACCTGTCAAATGAGACAATTTCTTTGAAAATGATTGGTCAAATGGGCACTAAATGTAAGAGAACATGCAACAGGTATAGTTTTAACAAGCTTGCTTACCCTGGCAACAATTGATAGCTGTCAGATATGTCCATTCGTAATAAATTGAAGTGTATAGAATATTTTTCTTTCTTATAATGTTGTTCAAGATACACATGCAAGGGAACTTAGTGTTGTTTACAATGTTAAATAAAGTGAAGAACAGACTGAAGGACAAAAGGTTGTAGATAGTAAAAATAAATAAATAAATCCATCAATTGTCTCTAACTTGTTTTATGTAGAGCTGATGAAACTTTCCACCTCAAGATGATGTAATATCGATGTTCCCTTAGACAGTCATGAAAATTACTAATAAAAATAACATTTTGGGTTTTCATTAATATTTTCTATGTTTCAAAGACTATTTCATAAATAGGAAGCAACATTTTTCAAAACCTCATATTGCCCACTTGTAATTAATAATAATAATAATAATAATAATAATAATAATAATAATAATAATAATAATAATAATAATAATTTCACGAGTAATTTCTAGGCAGCTCAATGGTAGGCCTATTGAGATGTGTCTGCGTAACTCAAAAGCTAATGTGTAACTACCGGATAGTTCAGTGGTACTGATTAGTTTCGGCATCTCAAATGTGTCGATATGTTTCTAGACAACTAGTGATAATGAGTAGCTTATGAGTAGTTTAGTGGTACTGAGTTGTTTCTGGGAAGCTCAATTGTAACGAGTTTCTTACGGGTAGTACAGAAGCCCTGAGTAGTTTCTAGGCAGCTTAATGGTACTAAGTAGTTTTTGAGAAGCTCAATGTAATTGAGAAGTTTATTAGCAGCTCAATTTTAATAAGTAGCTTATTTGTAGAACAGTGGTACTGAGCAGTTTCTGGTTTGTTCAATGGTACTAAGTAATTTATGGTACAGTTTAGTGGCACTAAGTAGTTTTTGGACCGCTCATTGGTCCAGAGAAGTTTCTTGGTAGTTCAGCGGAAATGATAAGTTTCTGGGCAGCTCAGTGGTAATTAATAACCTCTGGGTAGATCAGTGGATTTGATGCCTAACTGTCATTTCTAAATCTCTATTTTTTAACTTTAATTTGTGTTCAACCATAATCCGCACCAAAGATTGTTCAGATCAAGATAAGTTGAAAAGGTGTGTAGTTACTTTTAAAACATACCTACTAATATGGGTCGAGAAAGTAATGTGTCAGTGGATACTAGAAATAATTTATGATTATGAGAATACCTGTTGTCCATCTTACATTTTGAACTGATTTAAAATTAATTACTAAACATTTACTTACATGCACTGGTGGACACGTGTACAAAGGCATCGGTCTCGTTTAGTCTGGTTTTACTGTGGTTTTCAGGTCTGGGTTCAGATACCCGCTTGTTATATTGAAGTGCTTTTTTATAAATTGTTTTCCACTCTCCCTCCACCCAAATGCTCGAATATTTACTTTAAATTCTACCTTCTTTGTCCTTAGTCTTTTAGTTTAAATAAATATGAGGATAGTCTAAGCGGGTAGTAAGACGTGCATCATGCATCAATGTGAGCAAGGAAATCCTTTTTTAAACTTATATTTTTTATTCGATGTTGACAGGAATCGAACCCGGAACTCTTAGCTCAGTAGGTAAATGGGCTACCATTTAAGGTAATAAAAAAATTGAATCCTACCATGGGAGAGAACAATAAGGTGACAGAACTATCATTTTTGAAGTTTACCCGGGATTTTACTGTGCATCACCGCATGCAAATTTAATTCTTTGAACTGTTATAAAACAAATCCCAGAGTGACGTTAGTAGATGTTTGTGAAAACACCGATTCCTATTACATCAGCATTCTAATTTCCTCTGTTCGGCCTCTTCTCCATCTTTATTCAAGACCTTGCTTGCTTGCATATCTTGCATTGAATTTCTAATAAGTGAGACCTGTTTAGAGGGTAGCGGTTTCCTTCTCTTTTTTTTTCCTTCTAGCTGGAGGGGGGGATATGACTCGTACCTCCTCTTCTTTCACCTTTCACTTCCCCTACTCTCTCCCCTCCACTAGAGCTCGTTTCTGTCGGCCCCTGCGCGCGCACTCTGGTCTGTGACTAGACAGACTGGTGGACAAGCTTACGAGGTTTTCGAAACGACACGAGAGCACAGTCTCAAATTTTCAATGTTGATTGCAAGTAGTGTGTAGTGTTTTGCTAGCGGACCGTGCTTGCAAATACAAACGTGTGAAAGTGAAAATATTTATAAATATTAGTATTCAAAGTGAGGATATTGTAGCTACACATGAGACAAATGGCGATTTTTAGACGCATCTGAGTGCGCGAGTGTTTGGTTTGTAGGCTAGGGATTTTTTTTTCTTTTTAACTAGAATAATATTGTATAAACGTAAACATGTTTGATGTGTTTGGCTCCGTTAAGGGGCTTCTCAAAGTAGATTCAGTTTGTATCGACAATAATGTGTTCCGATTGCACTATAAGGCAACTGTTATTATTTTGATTGCATTTTCCCTACTAGTAACTTCTCGACAGTATATTGGAGACCCGATCGACTGCATCACAGACGAAATCCCATTACATGTTATGGACACGTACTGCTGGATTTACTCTACGTTTACGATACCGAATCGAATGGGTGGACGAATAGGTCATGACGTCGTGCAACCTGGGGTAGCGAACCACGCAGGGGAAGAAATAAAATATCATAAATATTATCAGTGGGTTTGTTTTGTGTTGTTCTTCCAAGCCATTTTGTTTTACGTACCGCGTTACCTGTGGAAGACTTGGGAAGGCGGGAGAATCAAAATGCTCGTTTTGGACCTCAATTGCCCCCTTGTGAACGAGGAATGTAAAACGGACCGTAAGAAACTCCTAGTGGACTATTTTTCCACTAATTTACACACTCAGAACTTTTACGCCATAAGATTCTTTATATGTGAAATTTTAAACTTCATAAACGTCGTGGGTCAGATCTATTTCATGGATTTTTTCCTCGACGGGGAATTTACCACGTACGGGTCTGATGTCGTGAAATTCACAGAGATGGAACCTGAGGACCGTGGTGATCCGATGAGCAGAGTCTTCCCGAAGGTGACGAAATGCACATTCCATAAGTTTGGTCCTTCAGGAACTGTCCAGAAGTTCGACGGCCTGTGCGTGCTCCCGTTGAACATCGTGAACGAGAAGATCTACGTGTTCCTGTGGTTCTGGTTTGTGCTTCTGTCTATAGTGACCGGCATATCCCTGCTGTATCGGGCCGCCACCGTATTGGGCCCTCAAATTCGTATGTATCTTCTACGGGCCCGCTCTCGCTTGGCACCCCACAACGAGATAGAGACAATCTCGCGCAAGTGCCAAATCGGGGATTGGTTTGTTCTGTACCAACTGGGTAAGAACATTGATCCTCTCATCTACAAAGAACTTGTGGCGGATCTAGCTAAAAAGCTAGACGGGAAGGAAACTGTATAAAAAAAATTATTAGAAAAGTGCCTATACACGAGTTTCTAACTTTGGTTTCTTCCTCAAATAAAAGTGACTATTTAAAATTTTTAAATTGACATTAATTCGAAAGAAAATGAGGCGAGAATCTAGACACTTTAGCTATGAAGGCAAAGTAGAACATTCCTAGACAGCCAAGTAAGTTTAGAAATCTAACCTCTACTTGGTTAGTGTGGAGAATTATGGTCAAAACAATAAATATACTATTAGAGAGGTTTCGATTTGTAATAGTTGCTTTTGCAGGGGGGAAAAAAGGGGTACCTACTGCCTCTAATGTTATGCACCATCTTTGGCCTGACCCTCAAAATATGTAGACTGGCGAATTTATGTAGGCCTAGCTTATTTAAACTTTGAAATATATTTAGAAATTGTTGTGGGATGTTAAATTTAGGTCTGTTGCCTGTCTGAATTTACATCAAACTTCGATTGTTTACCTTTTAAATGGCACCCACCTTCAATTTGATGGCATTGACCACCATTGTTGAAGTGGTGGGCCTCAAAAACAATGTCAATGTTGTATGAAGGAATAATTCAAATCCTGGTAAGGAGTTTGCTAGCTATAACTTAGCACTAGTACAACCTTCTTTTTTAAATTATCTTATTTATACGCATTAATAAACATATCTCCTCTTTCCCCCTCAAGCCATATATACACCGGTAGGCCAAAGATGGTTCAGTTGCCAAGACTTCCTGTGATTACTTAGAAGACTGGTTTTCTTAAACAGGTTGCCTTCCAAGAGAAACTACAGTGATTATTATCACTGATTTAAACATTTCCAAGTTTATTCATTTTATAAGTAACACAATTATTTACATATTCATTGTTCTTACACAAAATTATTGTTTACACATTAAGATGAACTCTCTTATAAATCTAGATAGGCTACCTATATGTTTTTGTAAATTGAATCACTAAATTTTGTTTCCAGTAATTTGTCTTCATGTTTCGGGAACATTTTTTTATCTGAAAACTGATTTTTATGAACTAAGGTAAGTTGTAGCAGTTGATCATTTCAAATTTGCCACCTATTCCAAATATAATGGTGCCATTTTGTAGTTCTGTTTTATAAAACTGGCATTTAAATTTCAAGATATTACCCAAAAACTAAGTTGTATTACTATTTTTCAAAAATGTTTCAAATTCACTCAACATTATGTAAGCAATTGCCAGCTTATAAAAGTGTAATCCCTTTTTATTACAAACTTTCTTTTTTTTAATATATTAATTAAAGCGATTCTCCATAAAAACTAATCGATGATCATTTGCAGATTTTCCATGCAAGTGCCCTTGGTTTAGCTCTCCAATGATGGTGTGTGATTAAGGCCCAGTCGCACCAGCTTGTATGCGCACTCATAAAGTACACTTGCAAGACATGTTGTGTTGGTTTTCCGCCTAAATAAAGACTGTCTATATTAAAATGTTGCTAAACGTAATTTCAACCAATATGACTCAATCATCAAAGTCATATTAAAGTTTACAAACACGAGTTAAACTAGAATCACTTTAGTAATTATATTAAAACACTATTAAATTATTACTCTTATTATACCCTAAAGCAATTAAAATGCTATCCATTTTACTATATTTTTTCATGAATTGTTTTAGTTGAACAGTCATTATTGCACCTATATTTGCTTCTCATTGTCTGAATACAAGCCAACACATCTACACACGCAAAAGATGGGCACTGTTCATCATCTCCTTCCGACAAGAGTTACCCACATGTTACTGTGGTTTCATGTGCTATTGTAGACAAACAATATTAAGAGTGAGTCCGACAAGCTGTTGCGACTGGTTGTAGATTTGGCCAAATTGGTTATTTTTTTAACTATCAAAGAGGATGTCAATGCTTTCCTCTAGTGGTCTTGCTTTGAGGCTGAAAATCTTCTATTTGTCACTGGTGCTGTGTTTTGATTGTCAACTATTAGAGCTATACTATATTTGTTTCTTTATTAGGGCACATCATCCATTATGATTGTCATAAAATCTGATCGCCATTGAAATAATCTTTAAACCCTATAAATAATCATTTGAGTTTAGCCATCACTGTTTAGTTCACCAAACATATTATATAGAGTGAAAGTGGCAGGTTTAAATACTCTTTTTAGTAATCTAATAAGAATAATTGGAAGATTATTAGAACTAAGCTAACTAATAGGTCATTTCACCTTTGATTTTATAAGTGTCAAATAGCCAGAGCTATTATTAATGCTTTTAGTGAGGACGGGATTATTCCTGGATAGCTAAGTGGTTAGAGCATTGGTGTACTAAGCCAAAGGTTCTGGGTTTGATTCCCATGTCCAGGTGTCATTTTTCCATTTTCAGAACTTCATTTTTCCATTTTCAGAACTTCATTTTATATCTTAACATGAGATTATTTTTTGTTAACTTTCATAATGTTTAGTATCAAGAAGTTATGCCTAAACATCATCTCCAAAAACAGTTTGTAAATACCAGGTATCATATTGGTTGTCCAACTAATCTGTTGTAGGTCTATCCTTTTGAAAATGTATGGGGACTGTTTAGTCTTCCTGGCAAGATGACTGCTATAACACAACACCCTCCCACTCCTTTTCGCCATGACAGTAAAAAAACACAGACACTCAAACACATTTATATTTTGGCTTTAAAAATAATTTTGTTAAACCATTATCTAAGAATTTCCAAATGTTTGGTTCTTTTCTCTTTGTACACAAGGTGAGCACTTTATGCAGCCTTTTTATACAAACAACTTTAATTGTTAAGTACTTGTAACACACTAAAAAGATTTATACTTAAAAACCATAGTCTTTTTATAGAAAAATAGTTTTATAACATTACCTAAAACTATCACAAAAAAAAAACACCAAAGGGGTTTAAAGCTTAATATTTATAGGTTCAAGTTAATGGTCAGGCAGGGTTTATTTAATCATATTGATGTGCGATTTTTTTAATCGAGTAACATCTTCCAATCATGAACAACTGAGCCATGTCAAGTTACTGCTTGCCTTGTGAACCATACTCAAAATGTTCCCCTGGAGTTGAAAGTAGACACAGTCCCGTGGGTCTATTCGATTTTCTTAATATTAAATACCGGTAAGAATATAAAATGAAGAGTAAAACTTTAAAACCGATTTGTGTGCCAATATTTTTCAATAGGTCTAAGTACCTATCTGTTCTAATTTAATAAATGAGTATTACATCTTCCTTATATTACTTTGTTTCCATTCCCTTTGTTAATGTGACACATTTTGTGCAGTTACCCTAAATATGTTATTATTAATGCAACTCTTTGTCTTGTTAAAATTAAATTTTGATGCCAGATAATCTAGACTGTTGGTAGTTATTATTTATTAGAAAAGTAAATAGCCTATTTCTTTATAATTATTAGTTAATACATGCTTTTGCGTATACTAGCGCTAACAAACCGCAACCTATTTAGAATGCCATAGCTACTTAACCATCCAATTTTGATTACTTGAAAATAAGTTTTTCTAAAAACTATATTGTTTAGTTACTGTCGTAATTCCAACAAGGCCTAAATTCTCTTAAATTCATCATTAGTTGTTTGGAGAAAATCTTCTAGAGGTGGAGAAAAGTGCTAAAGTTTCCTATTTATAGACTGTATTTGTGTTTGTATGATATTTATTTTTTTCCCCAAAGGCGTTTTAGATTGTAAATTTGTTTCTATGCAAGTTAAATACAACTTTATAAGGGACCAATTTTATCTTTATGTCATACATAGTCTATGTTTAATCTAACAACACTTTGTTAACTGCACAAGCTTATTTCATGTTAAATATGTTGCTGTTTTTTTAAGAACTATTTAAACAGCATAGTATCTTGTTACAGTGTCACCTTCCCAATATACATTATAAATTAATATGAAATACAGAATATTATTATTAATTTTATTTAATTGAAAAGCCAATGTGTTAATTTTCTAGCTAATCTGTGATTACTTATTGATCACAAGGCAAAATATTTTTAATGAATATAATCACTTCTGAAGGATGTGATTTTTTTGTTATTTTTTTATAAGTTAGTGAAAGAATGTGATCTTAGTTATTACCAATTACGGTATTTTGTTTGTTAAGGATGGTCAGTTTCGAAAAAGTATTAATCAGGCCTATTTCTAAAAATATATATTCTATTACTGGTAAATTATGTTTATATTTTATCAAAGCTAAAGCGTTGACTAACTCAGAACTATACTAAACATCTATTAATTCCAGATAATCCATTAAATGTATATACATACTTATAAACATAGGTTTGGTAGGTCTTATGTGGTTACTTATATACATCTCTTATGTGGAATGCTAAAACTTTGCATTATCCAAATTATTTTAAGGGCACGCATAAACAGCCTAGCTTTATTTTCACATTTAATTTAACTTGATATACCCACTTAGGCCGTCGAATTCTCTTGATGCACGATATACAGGACTGCATATCATGGTGCGATTAGGGTTTAAATCCTGGTTATGTGGACAGAGGCTTCTTTTCTTAAATGGTTTTACTCCCTATCTCCATACAAATGTGGGTACGCTTATTCTAAATTAATTTTTTTTTCATTCCTAACACAATTGCAATAAAACATATGCGTACAAACCTAATGGGTGGCGAGACACAATGTAAATGATAATTTAACTACAGTAATGATAATTTGAGTCTGATTTTAAAAACTGGCAAAGCACATTAAAATAAAATAGACCTAGTAGTTTTTTTTTATAAAATCATGTACTAGTATTTAAACAAAATACACACTGACTAAATCTTTTCTTAGAAAACTATTCTTGATATATATTTTATTCATACTAATACTAAACAAAAAAAAATTAACAATGTCAAGATAACATTAAAAATGTTTGTGTCAAACAGGTTGCACTAGAACTTTGAGACAATTAATATAGTACTGTAGTAACCCTCTTTGGTGGCAGAGTGGTCTAAGAGGCTTCTCTCGCAATATACTAGGCTGCCAAAGACGGGTAGATCGGGGTTCAATCCCACTCATGTGCATTGAGGGTGGTTTTTCCACGCAAATGTGGGTCCACTTCATATAAATTAAACCTTCCCAACCCCTAGCACATTAGTGTAATTAGTACATAGGCATACAACCTGAATGGGTAGTAAGATTTATATTAGGACATCTATATATTTGATATTTGTTTTGAGAAGTTAACTTTCTGAGCTCAAGAACACCATAAATACTTAGATTGAAAAAATTATTTTGTAAAAAAAATTTAATTAGGGTTTTAAGTTGTTATATTCATCTTTTATTAATACTGTATTTCTTGGATACAATAATTTCAACAACATATTCAAAATTGATTTTTTAAAATCTTAGTTACATTCACAATCACTAATAAATCACCTTGTGAAGATTCATGGTCATGTTGAAAGTACTTCATAGGTTTTGTTGAGAAAGGCTCCAATTATAATACACTTAATTGTTTTCAATTGGGCAGCTGTCATGTCATAAATTCCACATTCCCTGTTGCCAAGTTAATGTTAATCTCGATGTTATTACGAATGAACATTTGGAACACCTGTTAGAAAAAATAAAACTATTGTGATCAACATTGATAAAATTTTACCATATTATTAGTGTTATTTTATCTTTTATTAGTGATAGCTATGGATCACAAGACTTGGCTTATGGATAGGTGAAATTATATATAAATACATTCCTAAATGTTTCTAGATAGTTGCAGAAATTGTTTACTTCTCACAGACAATTTTTAATAGGCCTAACTTAATTTACTTTGCAGGGACACCATGTTTTAGTTTGTAGCCCTAACTGTTTAACTCTTGTATAAAAATGCTATAGGAATAAGAGTGCACTTACATAATTTACCAAAACTGCTTTCATGTATCCATGCGTCAAGTTATGCAATTCGAAACCATCACTTTTGGTATGTGGTATCAATAGGCCTACCGATAAAATAATATTAATACAATTTTATGATTATTGACCACATAATTCTTACTATATCATCACATGGCAATTATATTAAGGGATTTATTTGAATACTGCCAGTTTTTAAATTCAAATTCAAACTAAATTTGTTTGTTATATCGCAATGGTGGTGTTTGATACAATTAGGCCCAGTAAGATTTTACAAAGTATAAAAAGCCAAGATTTGGATCCGCATTTATGAGCACCCATGCTAGTCTCCATTTTATTTCACCCTTTAGGACCTATTAAATAATGTTTTGTTTGAGATGGTATTGTCATTTAACCTCTACTCAAAACTCGTGTCCAAGGGTCCTTGGAAGCCAAGTACACTGACCTAGACTTAATAGGGCGAAAGTAATTTTTGATGGTGTCTAAATTATCTTTCGATTGGGCTGGTGCACTAAAGGACATATTATGTCCTTTCTCGTATACTTGAGCAAAAATGTTTTTGTGTGAAAATAAAGTACACAAACTGTAAAAAAAAACTAAAGCTGTGTTCTTAAATATGTTAATTGTTTGGCTCATTTAAATATTACCACTATAGAGTACACTTATGACACCATGGATAAAACGCTGTCAAAATTTACTCTCATTGCCATGAAATCGCTTGTTTAAAAAGTAACTACTAGGAAGAGCTAGTTGTACTATTCTGTCTGAAAAGTATCATACACCCTATGCACTTTATAGTGCCAGAAAGATGTTTGATTAAAGTGTTTAGTGCACAGAATATTCAGACACGGCCTGTTTTAATAAAGGATTTATTTGATATCCAATTCATCAAACTACTTAAATTATTGATTACATTAATTCATTTTTCATCATTACTTTGAAAGTCTTGCCTTTTTTAATTACTCGATTCTCTTTGTAATTTGAATGATTTAGGCCTAATTGATAATTATTTTTTCAGAGAAGTAATAATTTGACCATCCCTCTGTAAGGCTGGTCTAACACATTTGACTAGGGTTCACTTGTGCTGGGAAAAGATGTTTCTAAAAGTATATGTTATAGCTTGTAAAAAGTAGTAAGCGGAATTGATTAGCAAGAAATACGGTCAAAAAATATTCCTACACTTCTTGAGAAACAGTTGTTAGTAATTAATTAGTTTGGCTTTAATTTTAATGAGGCGGGAATAAATGGGTCATCCCGAAGAGTGCTCATGTGAAACCTGACCAATTTGAGTCTCACTTGGATGTGTTAGATCTGACTAAAGATGTACATGAATATTATCTATTTAATTATTATTTTTGTTCTCTTTATTGCTCTTGTCTTGAATTATTAAAATGTTCTATGATTAGCTCAAATATTTGTATAAACATTCACATTCCATTTAGTAGGACCACAATATTGTTTAAACAAAATTTAAGTGTTATTTGATATGGACAGGACAGTAAAGTAAAAGTGTTTAGCTTGTTGCTGATTATGCTAAAAAAAAAGTATCCAAATCAAAACACCATACTTTTGTTTCATTCCTCAGAATATGTTTAAAACAAAAATGTAAATTCTTTTTAATGTGTTTTAAATGTTAGTGTAAGTAGTGTTTCAAATAGAAATAATTATATTATTTTTGTTTCTGTAAACTCGCACAATATGTTTGTAAATGATGGTGTTTTATCATTCCATCAAGAAGACTTTTATTTTCAAATAACTTTTTTAACACCAATGTGCCTTAACATGTTCTCTTAGAGAAAGTTAATATATTCCATTGAATAAGTCTGGAAATTTTATACAATAAATGTTTAATTAGTAAAACCTAATTTTAAAAGGGTGATTACGAAAGTCAAAAAGATATTGAGCACAATTATTCATCCACTTTTTACCTTTAAATTAAATTTACATGGATATTTGCTCAGCTCAGTTACTGCCCGATTCGTTTTATTTTATTTGTAACCTATTATTGAATTTTAGATATAAATTTTAGTGTGGTCAGTTTATGTGAATTATTTGAAAATAACATTAAGTAATGACTGAAAATAAAGTTATTCAAAGGTGAACATTGTATTTTAACATTCCTTTCAGTCAGGTTTTTGTATTTGAACAAATTATACTGGTTGTACAAACTCGTGCAATTTTTGTCTAAATTTGAATTGTTTATACAATAAAATAAATTTACATTGCTTAAAGTTCTGTGTTTTGACTAATAATTTTATTTAAAACCACTTTTAATTCTTCACCCCACTCCTACAGGAGTGCCAAAAAACTAGAAACATTTTGAAAATATATTTGAATTGAAATGACTGTTTTATTAAAGTGTTTTAAAATAGTTTAGATGTTGTATTTATACTAGATAGCTCAATGGTAGATTGGTGCACTCTGCCAAAATCCCTGGCCATGATTACCGGCTCTTATTTTTTAATTATGTTTAACTTATTTGCATAAGAAGAACCCTTATCTTATAATTCATATAGACTTATTTTATTTTATTTTATTTTAATGAACCCAATCGCAAGCTATTAAACTAATTACAAAATAATGTGCACCAGTTCAAGGGTTTGGTTGGATCCCAGCATCTTAAACCATTCATCCCTAATTTTAAGGACAGTCCCTGAAATAAGATATATTTTTAACTGATTGTATTCTCAATATTTTGACTAAAATAATTTGGTTCTAATCGATTTGAAAGAAATAAAATGTTTTAGTAAAGCTACTAGCTAAAAAGTTAAACATACATTCTGGAAACTACCTTCTTCATTACAGCCAGCGATAAGTATTCATTACTCATCCAAACTTTTCCCCCTCTTAAAACTGGTTCTGTCTGTTGACTAGTTTTCTACATTCACGCATCTAATTCAATCACTTTTATATACAGTGTGTACCATAGAATGTGGGATCCACTTTAGCAGTGGACAGGCGACACAAAAACAATTAAAAAAAGTCTATATAAACATGTTCCATTTGGTATTGTTTCAGAGTTAAGTCATATGACTTCAGTAATATGGAGTTGCTAAATGTCAATTTGACCATAAACAGTTTATGATTTTAACATGTGTATAAGTTATAAATAATAATTCATTGATTTCAAATTTTTACAATTCACAAGTTTTAAGGGGTCAAACTTGTTGTTTTATACTTTTTTCATAACATTAAGCTATTTTGACAACTGATGTACACTTACCTTTCATTATTACTTTGATGGGCTATGTACGCTATGGCCCTATCCTAAGTTGCACCATATAAGAAAAGGGCAAAGTTAGCTTTCAACCTTATACACTATTTACTATGCAAAATAGTTTTACCTTGATCTATTACACCATGGTCCTAGACGTAAAAGCTATCAATGCCGCCTAAGTTGTATCTAGTTAATGGCATTGATATTGCCTATTTGGTAATATTACACTTAAACACCAATGTATGAAATATCAAAAGAATGAAGAAAATTAGCAGTTAACCCTGCTGGTCTCTTGAAAAGACTTGTTTTTTAAAATTAACTTTTTTCCTTTTTTTCTATTTGATATAGACAATGCTACCACGGATTTTTTTAGTCTAAATTCAGTTAGATGTTGTTCACAAAAAAAAACTACTCACTATTAAAATAATTTTGTGCCGCTGTAAGATTATTTTTAGAATTATTTAGGAATGTATGGTTTTTGTCTCAACGTACTTTAAAACTCACTGAATAAAACCGAAATAAATTAACATCAGTAATTTTATCTTGACCCACTGTGACGTCACAGTTAGGCAACGCCCTTCCAGGTGTACAGTTTTGCTGGTTAACTAGGCTGGTACATTAATACCTCTTAATCAAGACATCGTATTTACTTGGAAAAGAAAAAAAAATACTTGTCATTTTTTTAATATATAATAAATCATTTTATGATTATTTTATTGTATTTTGAAATACTCTATTGAATAAAATATTTTTATCCACTGTGTGGGTGCACCATTGTCGTCATTGGCCATTTTGAAGCTATGTTTGTTGAACTTTTGGTGAAAATGCTGTGAATAATATTTTTTCCAAGGAGAATAAAACGATAACTAAGCTCTGTGCTTGACCTCAAATAAATATAAATAATATTGGCCTAAATTAATGTGGTTAGCTATCGCATTCGTACATTACCAAATATTTTTTCATTACATCTATCCAAAGTGACGTCAGCTGTTGGCGTAGATATACATAAGGAACTATTTCTAGTAACTTTGAGAACTCATCCAAGTAAACTCCGGTGGTGAATGTACTCTATATGAAGCTACACTAATTGAGTAAGGCTGAGGAAGATATAACCTGAATGAATGTACTCGTATTGGCGCGGGCGGGGAGGGGGGGTTAGGAAATAGAAATACACAACTCTGCCAAGATTCCAACCCCGACCTTACCGTCACACGGACAAAGGCGGGAGTGTCGTTTTTCCTTCTTGCTTTGTGTTCGGGGCTTGAAGTCCTAGCCGAATATACTGACGTATTTTTTATCTAAAAGGTTTCCCACGTTCTCTCCAGGCAAATGAGGATATTTACCCTCTAAATTCCATATCACTCTTTCTCGACTCTTAAGATGCGAGTAGCCCGGATGGATAGTAAGACGCGTTGTGTGCGCGCACACACACACACTAGCTTTAATAACCTTACAAATGCGCTTCAATGGTCGAATGGTCTAAGGCCAGGGTGGGCAACCCTGTCGCCGATTGCCACCCACAAGTGGCAGAATGCTTCCAATACTTAGCACCGCGTCTTACTGCCCGTTCGAGTTTTACGTTTAAGTATTAATTACGCTAATGGGCTAGGAATTGGGAAGAATACAGATGAAGTGAACCCACACTTGCGTGGAGGTAGAGTGGAAAATCTTTTAGGACCCCCCAGTTCACCCGAGCGAGATTCGAACCTCGATCTCTCCGTCCTTGGCAGTCCAGCTCAACATGAAACTAGCGCGTTAGCTAACTACGCCACTGAGGCGGGTATCAGTTCTTTAAAAAAGACCAAATAAAATGACTTTATTGACAATGTTATCTAATAATTATCGTGGATACTTTTAATTGTTTCCATTATGTTTATCGATGAGTCAAGTTTATAAACTTTCTCACAACTAATTGTGTTTCTCGAGCACGGTGACTTCGACCCTGTCAGCTGAGGAGAGGTAGGAAGATGTGGGAAGCACTGTTAATAAAACATATACATCCGCGCAGACAGACACGGGAATACGAGCTGATAGTTACGACTGCAGGCCCACACGTGTTGCACAGACTGAGTCGTGATAAACGACACGTGGGTGTCATCCACGACTATCGTGTTCCCACACGACATTGTCTTATTACGGTGTTCTGCTCGTTTGACCGCGTGCGCCCACTGCCACACATGTACGGTGGTGGAAGGTGAGAGTGACCAACTGACCGCTAAATTTGGGTGGCCGCTAGCACGATTGCCTCTTTATTTTTTTAGCACCTTAAGCTCCACGTCTCGTTACCCGTTCGGGATAGCCTACGCATTATATACTAATTACACAAATGTGCTGTGTGTGAGGAAGTTTGAATTTGGAAGTGTACCTGCATTTTCGTGGAGGTAGAATAGAAAGCCATTCAGGAGAAACCATCCTCAGTACATCCAACCAAGATTCGAACCCCGAGTTTTCCGACATAGGTAGTCTCTAGTCTTTTGCAAAAGTGACGGATTAAATTATGCTGCTACTGAAGCAGGTTAATATGTGTTTCTATATGTATATTATTTTATTTATTTGTTTGAGGTAATTAGCATGCACTTACTAAACAGACTAATTATATCATCACACGAAAATTTCTATGAGCGAAAACTAAAGGGCTACCAATTTTCCGGGAGAAGTATTTTAACATACTTTCCAGGGTTCTTTTTACATTTCGCAATCAACATAGGACCGACGCGATGGCCTTACTTCCCCTCTGAAAGAAGTTGTGCTACGGATTTTTATCGCTCAAGTACAATCCGTTGACCTCGGTTAGGTTTGAACCCACGAACATCGGGTCCTGCGGTGAGCGCTTTACCCCCAAGACCACCGAGGTCGTATGTATCTATAGATAGACAGTTCAAACCTCGAGATAATGAGTCTCACACGACGAGACCCCCTACCCCGGATTCGCCAATAATTGTTTGGCGTGTCACTGAAGGTCGCGGTTAGAAGAGGGCTATATAATATTTTATTCCTTACACAGGACATAGCTAGTTTGGCGCGGTTCCATTCGTTTCACCAGTTATAGCAGGAGGGGGAGGGGTGTAATTCGCTAACCAGTGGCGTGATGCGAGGGATGTGCGCAGAGAGGAATACCGCACGTAAGGCCAGTTCCTATTTAACTCCGCAAGTGCTTCGCGTCTTTTTACCGTCGCGTTTAAGACTATTTAAAAGTTTCAATAATTCACTCCGCGTCTTAGGAGCAGTTTGTTTTACATAAATATTTTTTTTTTATCACTACGTCTTACTACCCGCTATGGTTATATGTATACTTGTGCTGATGTGTGTTAGGTGTGCCCGAATTTGTGTGAAAGTAGAGTGTAAAAGCAATTAGGGAAAACACCTGACCGGGGTTCAAACCCCGATCTCCCCGTTATTGGCCGTCCAGTAAATTGGGTGAGTGACGCCTTAGAACAAGTGACTATCGAAGCGGGTTCACGTGTTACACGCAAACATTAAACTAAGCTAATGGGTTAGGGACAAGTAAGGTAGAATATTAGATAAAATGTACCCGCATTTGCGTAATAGGGGGAAAGGAAAACCGTTTAAGTAAAACCACCCTCAGTAAACACAACAGGGATTCGAACCCCGATCTCTCCTTCGTGGGCAACCCAGTATAACACAATGCTGGTTTCAATAATTTATTGATAGGATGAGGAGGGGGAATTTTCAGATAATGGCTACAGCGCTCGCCTGGAGTTGCAGGGGATGTGAGAAAAACATTTTTATAATCTAAATAAATCAAACATTTCTCCTGTAGAAACATAAAGTTTAATTTTCTTCACTTGGTGATATCAACATTTGTTGAATATCTGTCATGAGCATAGCGGCATTAGATTAGAACCATTGTAAATGAAGAGAAAAAGTCATTTAAATTCCAGGGCACCGCTGACAGATATTCAACAATTGTTGATACCATCATGTGAAGAAAATTAAACCTTAAGTTTTTACTGGAGTAATATTTGATTTATTTTGATCAAAAAAAAGTTATGCTATAAAAATTATAAAAATACTGGCCTTTTCTCGCGTCTCCTTCACAACCCTAAAAACTGGATCCCGACCTCCTTAGTTAGGGCTGATCTTGCTTGCGTTGATTACATCCCTGGCGGTGCATACGTCATACGTTAAGCTATGGGACCTACCCCTGTGACTATTAATAGATACAATCGATGCCTATAAAATAACGTTAGTAAAAAGTAAACCGCTTTTATGGCTGACCACAAAAAAAAAGTGTATTTCCTTAAAAAAAAGCTACCTATATTTATTCTTCATCTAACGAAGCTTGACCGTGCTTGAGAGCGTTAAGCCCTTGAGTTCAAGTATTTAAGAGATCTCTATTAATCAGTCACTTAAAAAAAAGTTATGCCAAGAAAATATGGCTACATATTCTCTAAATTCTACCTTCCTCATTTCTTAGGCTGTTACCAGCGCAAGCAAGTCTTGACGGGGACTGTACTAGTAAATTGTTTCCTCCCATTCAGTATCAAACTTACCCGTTGCAGTGGCCAAATGATCTAGGGCGTCAGTCACTCTCGTGAGAGTAGCCTGCTGAAGACCAGGAAATCGGGTTTCAAATGCCGGTCGGGTCTACTAAGGGTAGTTTTTCATAAATGGTTTCCCACTCTACTTCCACACAAATGCTGGTAGATTACCTCTAAAACGCTTCCCTCCTCATTTCTACTCCATTGGAGTAATTATCATATATTCGTATAACCTGAATAGGTAGTAAGACGCGCTGATAAAAATAAGAGTACATTATTGTGTGTGTGGTTGGTCAAATGGTTATTGGGGAGGAGGGAATAGTTTCCTTGTACAGTCCTGCCAAGTGAAGCTAGCCCTGGAAACAACCCACGAGTCTTCGTCCCTATCCCTACTTAATTAACGTAAATATGCGGATAGGTGGGATGGGTGGTAAGACGTAGAGCATAGAACAAACTACATGTACTCTTATAGGTCTACATTTTTTAGATTTAAAATGTATGACATAAATAATCCAATTTCCAGAAGAAAAAAAAATTATTAATCTTATCTGTTTCAAGCAATATACATATTGTCTTATATCACGTAAGATGTAGGACTGGTTGATATTGAATGTTAATTAGCAATCTTGTTATTATTGATTGACGCTATTGTTACAAATAAATGATTAGAGTTAAACAACTAACCTATATTTTTATATTTTTAGTAAAAATGGCATTTTCAATAGTTGTATTATTTCAGCTGAAAAACTTAAGTTTAGTTTTGCTGTTTTAAGGACGCTGATTACCTGTGACGACACGGCAGATCACGATAGGATTTCTCATGTTACTGAATTTACGTTTTATTAAGCTAGTTTTAAAAATATAACGTTAAAACAAAAACCATAAATTCTTAAATATTTTTTAAAATAGTCCTACAGTGTCATTAAATTATTGTTTTTATCTTAATGTTTGGTCAAGAGAATGGCCTATAGGAATCGTCCTGTAAGAATGTAGATTAAAAAAAATCGTGTTAGCTTATGCATAGCTAGAATAGAAAACAAGGAAAAGACCATTTAAGAAAGAAAGTCAATTTTATCAACGCGCAAATAGTATAGTGATTGTGTAAACTCGTCAGAGAAAGAGGTAAGTATTATCAGTAGACAAGAGGCCTCGCAGAATGAATGAACTGCATATTTTCTTCCCTCTCTTACTATTTCGTACTTTTTTTTAGTACCGCTTCCTACTACCCGTTCGGGCTATACGCTTCGTACATTGGTGTCTAAGGGTGATAATGCTTGGAGTGCTTGGGTGCGTCAAATTATGATGCAGCCAAATTCGCAAATTAGCTCCAAAATCTCCAAATATGCAACGTAGTTAATAATATTCACACATAATGTTATTTATAAAAAAATTGACTATACTGGATAGAGTTATTTTTAAATATTTTTGGTAACATTATTATGTTGAGTGTTGTTATCTACATTTTAAAAAAAATAAAAAATATATATATATATATATACTACAAAGCCACATGGCTGATTCACTCACTCACTCACTGACATTAATGTTTACCAACTTCCAGATGAGCTATAAACTTGAGATTTGGCAAACTTATAGCTTCTAGCCTGTAACTGACGGGAAAATTCCAAAAAGTTAAAAAAATTAATTTTAACCCCCGAAAAAAAATCAAAATGGCGGAGCAACTTTAATTAATGTTTACCCACTTTCAGATGAGCTAGAAACTTCAAATTTGTCAAACTTATAGCTTCTAGCCTGTAACCGACGGGAAAACTCCAAAAAGTTTTAAAAATTAATTTTTAACCTCCGAAAAAAATTCAAAATGGAGGAACAACTTTAAATTCGGTGCGGACCTTTCTTTGGAGGTCTCTTGTGGCTAAACGCTAAGACCTATCAAAAAACTAATTGCGCCAGCAGCCATCGATTTGGAAAGATCCACAAGTTTGGTCCTGTTACATTTTGTTGTATCTCCATCGGTTATACCTTAGATAGAGCTAGATTTTTTGATTTTAGGTAAATTTTGCACATTTTTCGCACATTTTTTAAATTTTCCTACACACTTATGGGACAACATTCACCGGTGATTTCCGCCGTCACTAAGCTATATGGTTACTGTTGCGCAGATATATGTGCAGTGGTGCACTATTCCTTTATATCCAACATACACTGGCGCACCCTTAAGATTACTATTATTCACCATTTTGGATCTTTCGATTATTGATAGAGAAAATGAATTTCCGACATCTATCGATGCGAACCTGTGAATCGCGGTCGATAACCGATAATCGTTAAGGTTCCAGTTTTCACGGTAACATATCTTAATTAATTACAAACATGATTTTTTATAGTTTTTTTTTTCCGTAGATCCATTCATTATTGATAATTTCATACACAAAAGACGACACTAATTAGGGTTCGGCCAGACTGACAAGCGTGCAAGCGACTGGGTGGCCAGACTGGCGAGCGAGTGAGCGCGTGATTAGCAGATAGCTCTCGTTAGTTGTTGACGAGGAGGCTCCGAATATTGGCTNACTGGCGAGCGAGTGAGCGCGTGATTAGCAGATAGCTCTCGTTAGTTGTTGACGAGGAGGCTCCGAATATTGGCTGAGTGAACTGAGGGTGGTTTTAACAAGTGATTTATTGTTGTGGTTTTCTCATCCTCTCTCCACGCTAGTGGTGATTCTTATTTGTAAAGGCCTACATTGATTATAAAATTGGAAGTATTTTAACATATCAGTTGTACATATAGGTATAGTTTGTGATCTTACCAATTATATTAGGCCGTTAGTAGCAAGTGTGCTAAACCTATCGATATTAATAAAAATGTCAAAATGAGACGTTTTCCTAGCACTCAATGAACCAATATATAAAAAAAATACAATAATATTGCCTAGCGCCTGTAAACTAGACTGTACCGGGTCGAGCGCGCGCGCTTGAAAAATAGAACCGTTCTATCTTTCAAGCGTGCGCGCTCAGTCGCTCCATTCTGGCCACCTCTCATTACAACCAATGTGTTCTATTTTATATTTTAGTCGCTCGCTCAGTCTGGCCGTACTCTTAGAAAGAGGGATAGAAATAAATAAAAGACACAAGTATAATAATTATAATTTAACTTGTTACTTCAAAAGTGAAAAGAGGTTTTTCCTCAATGAATTATATTAATTTAGTTTTTTTCATCATCTCTTACTACCACTTTGATTTATCCTTATTTTTACACTAATAGAAACGTGAAAAGGATGGTTTAATTTAGAAGAATTAATACAGCCAAATTTACGTGGAGAATCTATATGCTTTTCATATCATTTTCCACGTTGATTAGGGTATATTTCCACTAAATGTCACCTTTACCCTCCCCATCTCTTTAGTGAAAAATACGGAAAACCTGGTCGGGTATTAAGACACGGTGAAAAGAAAATCACTCTCGACACAAATTAAATCTTTTTAGGTGGTCAAGTAAAAACTAGTCAATCTTGTCTTCAGGAAACGAGTTTAGCAAAACTAATTGTATCGAGACAAGTAAAACTACGTGCATGACTAGCCAACGTTGAATATTGAGTTCAATCAGGTGTTCAACGAACTCTGTTTGTTCTCACTCAAACATTTAGTCTCCTCCTCTTTTTTTTTATAATTTAAAAGTAATATTTAAGGGCGCCACCTACTTGATTGGAAATATCCTCATTCTGCGGTATTCCTTATTGGAATGAGAGTTTTGTAGATTAGAAACCACTAGGAAAATCCTCGATTATCTTCACATTATTTGTTTGAGGAAGGTTAGATAATTATATGTTTCTAATTACTTATTTTATTTAGCCTCAGAATTACGAAATGTCATGTGAAACTTCATTGAAAATAAGTTAATTTAACATTTTCATATATATTTATTTAATTTATAAAAACTTAAAGTGTAAAATTTGAAAATTTGAAACGGGATATACTCAGCCTCGTGAGGACAAGTGAGGAGCTATTTGAATGAACACTGAGATTAACAGCCAAAGAGTCTGCTGTACTGACCACATGACACCCCCTTTCAGCAGAAGTTGGCACTATATTCGCCAATTGACAGCGGCTGCTTGGTTGATATGGCTCGGTTGCGGACTGACGTCATTCAGACTTATATATGAACATGTTGATATTTTTCATTTCCATTTCGGGCGTGAGCCATCTTTGGAAATAACAAAACCACCTCGTAAATAACATGAGATTTATGTAGGACTAAAACGCGTCTCAGTATTCCGATAAGCGACCACTTTAAATGGCTTGTAAACGCAATCTATTTTATAAGACTAATCAATCGCTAGTGCCTTCTTAAAAATAAAACGAATCGTTATAAATATGCTAGAGTATATTGCAAGTTATTCCAGCATTAATATAATTGAATAATGTCAGCTATGGCGGGATAGTCACACGGTACAAAAACTACTAGTAATACTTTAATTAGTCGTCGGACGCAGGCAGAAACACCAGTGTCAACATTTTTGCTTGTGACAGGGATAGTAGTAGAGACCAGCTACAATCTACAGCTCAAGACCTATTTTAAGTAACCTCAATATTTTTTAAAAATATCCAGAGCCCAGAATCTTTTAAAATGATGATGAAAAGTCCTGGATAAATTACGTAATGCCCATGACAGATACTCAAGAACTTACTGTTGATATTACTACGTGTAGAATGGAAAATTAAACTAAACTTATAAGTAAAAACAATATTTAATCTATTCAGAGCAGGTCTGTTCAACTAGTGGCACTCGGCAGCATATTTTGCGACCTGCAACGCATTAGAAAAGTTAAAAAATATATATAACGTCATCCGGGAGTTCCTTAAACATATTCAGACTTAAATTATGTAGAGTTTATTACATATATAATTTACTGTACTGTACTGTGTATCAATTATTATGATACTTTTAATGTGATATATTAGTTATTAGTCTATAGGCCTATCATGTAACATTCGTCTGTTTAATTTATCCGAAAATTAAAAATACCGTACACTGAAGAAAGAGAGGGCCGAAATCTGGTAACAGCTTGAAAAGTACCCGCGTACACAAATGGAAAACACGCCCGCCGCCCGTCATTTGTCTTTGCTACATTATTCATTGTGAGCTGAGCGAGCTTATTCTTCCGTTATACTTTGGGAATGTATCGTGTTAGTAACTAATTTATAGGGCTAATCTCTATGTGTGTGATCCCCATAGACTTTCTAGGAATATAAAATGAGGTCCTTAGCTAGCTTAGACTAAAACTATTTTTTTTTTCATAGCAACTGAAAAAAAGGACCTTAATTCGTGTTTTTTACCATCCTCTCTTGAACGTACAAACTTTTTTTTTCATCCTAATTTCTTCGTAATGTGTTCTTCCACCAGCGAAGAAATATTACGCATGTATTTTTTATCCTAATTTCTTCTTAAAGTGTTCTTCCAACAGAGAAGAAATATTGCGCATCCTTCAGCCAGATCTTCTCCGGGCTTCGTCGTTTCGAAAGACATGCAGATGTCCACGTGGTTATGAAAACCTTGGTGGGTAGATAATATTACTGACATGTTTGACGTCATAACCTGAACCTACACCGTAAACTGAGAATGAGATCAAGTTAGTGGCTCGTTTCTGGAGTCGAGTGGTTAGGAAGGCTTACTGCTGCTCTGAAGGATCTCGACCTGGTATAGGACTATAGTACGTAGTACGAAACTATGTTTAGACCTTGTGCCAGGTTTGTTTTTACCAAGCACCTTGAAACAGGAGAAAAGCAGGTTTTTTAAATCAGAAAAAAACTGTAAAGCACGGGGAATTTTACTAAGAAATTTTAGAGCTTCACAAAATAGGATTTAGAAAATTTACAATTTAACTGAGGTCAATTTTAAGATAAGATGTTAACCATAAATGTTAAGAACTGCAAATATTATGATATAATTTTAAGATAAAAATATGTTTACCCGCTGTGTTCAATAAAAATTTTCATTTATCCTATTTATGTTTTTCTTTTAAACCATTTCTAGCCCACACTACCTTATTTTTTTATAACTGCACCAAATTGGATTTAGAGTTGCTATATATATATATATATATATAAATCTGCACGTTAAATCATCCAACAGGCTGACCATATCATATCTGTACCCCCTCCCCTAAGTATAAAGATGGACAGTTAAAATAGTTTCAGTACTACCACCCTGTCGTCAAATATTTACCTTCCATATTTAGTAATATTGTTTTTGTTGTGAAATTTAAGTTGAGACAAAATTATCAGTAATAGCATTTCAAACTAAAACGAATGAAACACAAAGTCTATAAAAGTGTAAAATGTGTAAAATATTTCGCTTGCGTTAGATACTCAGACCCCAAGAGGGCAGTTTTCCTTCGTTAAACCTGTAAGGTATCAAGCTTACCTTGCATTATTCCACTATGGCATGGTTTATAAAATATGACCATAGTTTAATCAGTCAAGGTTAGTCTACCTTTCAGGGAAACCGGAGCGTTTAGCAGAGGAAACTTCTGACTGGCAGCCAGCTAGCAGTCAAGTCTGGCAGATAGTTTTGGCCTTATTTATTGATTTATTTGCTTTATGTCTGAAGTATAAAAGAGCGATTTATATGAGCTTTTCTAACTACAGTTAACTCTCAATTATCCGTGGTAATCTAGGGGACAAGTGCTGCGTATAACCCAAAACCACGGATAATCTACATATTTAGTAAAACAAACGATCGTAGCACATTCAATTCAAACTAGAACTCACCTATCATGATTGCGTTTACGAGCACAAAGATAATACAAAAAACACTTTAAATCATTGTACGTACACTAACTCAAAATTGACACATCACTTAAACAGTTTGTATTCGTCTTCTGCTTCATTGCATCTGCTTCTTTTTTCCTTACCCCGCTTTTCCGTAACATCACCTTGTCAGATAGGAGCGTGACGTGACACCTTCCTGTTTAAGATAATTAAGCAAGTTATGAGTCAATTGCAGTGCAACCCCCTTGCATACACTTTTTGCCTCTCTGGCCATTATCTCTCCCCTAGCGATTTATCGAGAACAACAATCGATAGCCCTGTAATCTCCATCAACGCGACGTTAAAAAAATAACACGTATCCTCTGCCGTTGGTGATGCCATGGATAATAGGGAGTTTACTGTATTAGAGAAAAGTTCTCCCTAAGTTGGACCTACTATTATCCTCCTAAAAGTGACCTGTATACAACCAATATTATTTTTGCAACGAGGTAAGGATGAATAAGATATGTGCGTGTAACAAAAGTGGGGGAAAACACACCACACACAATACATTACCCCGGGGATCGAACCCTGACCTCTCCATCACGGGGACATATATCAGACGAGGTTGATGTCCACGTGCCCACCTATACAGACTATAACCAGTGTTTTTGTTTCTACCACCTATCGAGTTGGTTGTTTACAAGTGAACTTAACCAAATCTGAGGAAGTGTAATTGTTACGTTAGTTTTAACACTGACAAAAGCTGTCCTTGAGGTGAGTTAACTTCCCTGTGAGAGTTTTAGTGCCTAGGCGCACTCGGCCGGAAATCCGGAAGTCCAATTCAAACGATGTATATTCTATGACGTGACTAGTGTATGCGTGTGACGTCAACAAGTGTGTTTGTAGGAAATAACAAAACCACTACAAGCATGACTGCCAATTTTCCAGTTACTCAAGATTTCACTTCAGGAAGGAGGAAACGCTATGGAAAGCCCCATGAAATCAGAAGAAGAGATTAACTTTATTAAAGACGCTTTTCCACGCTAAACGGGATCAATTCACACTCTTGGAATGTAAGCTTATAACAAGATTGATTTATTACATTATCTTTTTGTGACTGTGTCTCAAAGGAAATGGTCTTTTATTTGATTTGTTATCTCAAAATAAGCTGAACATTGTCAATAGTGGGACATAATCAGTCAATATTGTGCAACTGGGCTTCATACCTCACACCACTGACGTTTGATCTGACAGTTAATACGTCACACCCATATCAGCTGATGTGTCGCACACATGTTGTGAACCAAGGAACTCTCCTTGTAAAAGAGTATCCTCGCAGCTGATGTGTCGCACACATGTTGTGAACCAAGGAACTCTCCTTGTAAAAGAGTATCCTAACAGCTAATGTGTCGCACACATGTTGTAAACCAAGGAACTCTCCTTGTAAAAGAGTATTCTCACAGCTAATGTGTCGCACACATGTTGTGAACCAAGGAACTCTCCTTGTAAAAGAGTATCCTCGCAGCTGATGTGTCGCACACATGTTTCACGGAACTCTCCTTGTAAAAGAGTATCCTCGCAGCTGATGTGTCGCACATATGTTGTGAACCATGGAACTCTCCTTGTAAAAGAGTATCCTCGCAGCTGATGTGTCGCACACATGTGGTGAACCACGTACCACTGTTCAGTTCGTTGACCGCGCCTCGCCTTGACCAAGCAGGTCACATATCTGTGCTACGTACAGCGGCTTGTATAGAATTGTAGGGTGGATCTCTTTATATCTTACACATTTACTTAACTAATTAGGTTTTAACATACATGTACATTATATTTAAATCACCTTTCGTATGCGGTAAAAAAGTATTAGTTATGGTTGGATCCACGATTAGAGAAGTGGACTCTTCGTAAGGTGAAAAACTAGATTTCGATTTAAATAGAGGTTATAAAGATATTTTATTTCTATAGTAGCGTTCATATATTACGTAAGCACCTTTTTGGCCAATTTGGACCCTCCTCACCCATTTATAAGCA
>CABFWB010000331.1:262082-279881 GCA_902151455.1 Timema bartmani | reverse complement strand
GCCCCCACCATGGTTCGGATCCCACGTTAAACTGTAGGTCCTCCATTTCATCTCACAATTACTCTACCATTACACATTAGCTTAAGTGCGTATAACCCGAACGGAAAGTAAGAGGAGGTGCTAATAATAATATTAATAATAATAATAATAATAATAATAATAATAAATTTCGTAGAAATATATGTATTCAGTGAATAATCATTCCTATCAAAAACAAAACTGCTGTTAATGTGAATAATAGGTAGCAAAAGCTTTCACATATCGTTCTATTCAATCATATGTAAATATAAAACATACCCTCTCTCATGCGTGTATTTAAATAATCAACAGTTAGGCCCTACTACTTACTACTTTATCAAGTACTACTGTGCATGTCTTTAAAATGTTGAATAGGCTGTAAAGGTGTTCCTCAATCTTCTTCTACTGCTATTAAGTTATTTTATAAAGAATATTGCGATTCCTAGATTGATTAATTATTTACCTTATTATTTTTTCCCCTAATCTAAATTTGTTTCTATTATTAATGATTTGGTTGGTGACTCCTTATTTAATTAATATTTTATGTTTAATTTACGTTTGTTATTTATTTTATGTTGTCTAAGAATACGTGCTTGTATGGACTGCTATAGTGGCGAGTTATTCTTATTCTAACTATTCATTACTAGGGGGTTTACGTTTGTGTACTCAGACTATGTCTGTTATGTATGCTATGTATGTTATTTTAGCCATAACTATATTATCATTCGTTTCATTAGTTGGGTGATTTAATTTATTGTGTTTGTACTCACTGTACTAGGTCAATAATTATTAGGTAATGAATTGCTGATAAAATGTAAAATTGAAAAAAAAAGTTCCATATATTTTTAATTTTCATTTGGAGTAAAAACACAATTCATAAAATTAATGAGCGTGAAGAGTATAAACAAATACTTAGTGTTTTACTTTCATAAAATAGTTAAAAATTTAAAAACAAATTAAAATGGAATGATGCAGAATGTATTACATTTCTTGAAAGCTTTAAATAACAAAATGATTACGCACAAAGCAAACAAGTTTGTTCATTATTATATAAGTAAAGGGATGAATATTTTGCAAGCTCTAAGAACATAACCAATCGTCGCATAATGCATGAACTTAAAATATGGAAGGCGTGCTATTAGCTCTTTTGATATCTTTTGCTGTTAAACATTTTATTAAATGTAGATTTTTCATTTTATTTAAAATACATTCCAGGAATTTTAATTTTGAGTAGATATCTCTATCTGCAACGTATCTTAGCTATAGGCCCTACAGGTTGTCATAAGCAAAGGCTTTGGATTTGGTGATCCAAATAGTAATTGAAAGCAATGTAATGGATCTTGTTCATAATTATACCAAACTACGTTTTATTTTTATATTTTATTTGTTAAAAATGTAGTAATTTCCAGCAATTTATTGTTTGGTAGGGAACCAAGAGATGTTGATTTTTATTTAGTAACATTGTCATGGTGTAATAACCAAGTGACTACACTTTTATTTACAAACATTTGATAGTGATAGTATTTCTTTTTATATTCTTCTAAAGAAAAGCCTTTATTTTATTTGTAATCTTCGAAATCTATGTTTAAGAGCGTTCATCATAGTAGATCCAGCTCAGCTCCCGGCTCACGTATGGTATGGGAGTAAAAGTAAAATCCATACACGACGAGTAATTACCACACACTATATAGGAGCGACATTCTTTTTATCTCTCCCTCTCTCTCCTAGTTGTAGATGATAGAATACGTATAGCTTACCTACTGCATAGACAACTTTAGGGGTAAGTTGGGGATAAATTAAATCTGGGGGTGCGCAAACAAAACAAAAAAAGGTTGGATACCACTGGCTTTGAGCTCGTCACCTGACCATATTTCAGTTCGACTCTTGGTTTTGGCAAAAGTATGGATCCGAAGTAATCTAGTAGGATGTTTGTTTATTGATTTCAAGGTTTGACTACCGGAATGGCTGAAAAGTTTAATATTGGGGAAATTTGGGCTTTCTCTTTCACAGTAATAAGTTAATGAGTAGTAGGCTAGATATTGTGTTTTTTCAAAATTACGTTAGTTTGAAAATAGTGTGCTGACATAATCAGTTCAATAAAGATGCTTTTAACTGTAGTAAAAATAAATAAAAATACAATTAAAATATTTTAAGGTGGGAGTGTATGGGACGCGAGAAAATATGAGTGTTTTTTTTTTGTAGTTTTTATAACAAAACATATTTTTGATCAAAATAAGTAAAATACTTATTCAGTAGAAACATATAGTTTAATTTTCTTCATATTATGATACCAACAGTTATTGAATATCTGTCATGAGCATATTGGCATTAGATGAGAAATATTTTAAATCAAGAGAAAAAGTTGTGATTTAATTCCAGGACACCCTTGATAGATATTTAACAGCTGTTGAGGTCACCAAGTGAAGAAAATTAAAGAATTTTTCTACTGTAAAAATATGCTAGGCATTTATTTTGACCAAAAATAAAAGCGTTTCTATAAAAAACTGCAAAAACCCTAACCTTTTCTTAAAACCCCCACATCCCCACCTTTATAAATGAATGAAAATGGTTTCAAGGTTTACTCACAGTTATTATTTGTAAGAGTATAAGAAAAAAAATACGATCATCTACAAGAATAAATTAGAAAAAACTATATGTTTTGAAAAAAAGTATCATAAATAATTTCTGTTAGAGCCTATCTAACAGTTGTCTAACCGGGAAATTAGAAACAATATTACTCTTGAGCCAGAAAACTTATTGAAGTGCGATTTTCCGCACTCTTCATTTGGCTACAGTAAAATTTGGATATATTTTTTTAATATATTAAATTAATTATTTCTCACTTTCCTTGTAAATGTTAAAATATGGTCAAAAATGTTTTACTGGTCTCAAAATGATTATACTGTATTTTAAAATAGAATACAGTAAATCGCAACATGATGCTGCGCTTGGTTCAAGATGTATTAAGTATATAAATAAGGTAGGTGCTATGCGTGAGATGAAATGGTTTTATGATGTAAGCCTACTATAAACAGCTGGCACGGTAAGGCACGACATGGTGTCGCACGACGTGGCGCGGTGCTGCACGGCTCGTAGTAAGCCTACTATGAACAGTTGGCACGGTAAGGCATGGCATGGTGTGGCACGATGCGGCGCGGTGCTGCACGGCTCGTAGTAAGCCTACTATAAACAGCCTGCACGGTAAGGCACGGCATGGTGTGGCACGATGCGGCACGGTGCTGCACGGCTCGTAGTTAAGCCTACTATAAACAGCCGGCATGGTAAGGCATGGCATGGTGTGGCACGATGTGGCACGGTGCTGCACGGCTCGTAGTTCTCCCACTATGATCAGCTAGCACGGCACAGCACTGGACCATCCAAAACGTTTGTAGAAACTCCTTGTAAGTCCCAGTTGCAAAGGAGAGTTGATCCTAAGATAAATTTATGGTAGTGGGTGCATTTTTTCCGAAAAAAGAAGAGCGTGAAAAAAAAGTGTCATAAACACAGTTTCTGGGTGCATAAAATATTTATGAAAAGGAGGGAAAATGGTGAATTCAATCATCTTTTTCCAGATCTCTTAAGAGATGAAACGAAAATTTTCTTGTAGGCCTACTTTCGTATCTCTCGAAATAAGTTTTATGAACTTCTTCACCTTCTTCCTTTGTCAAGACATCAACCTTTTTCTAACATCTTGATCACAACTTGTGAATGTGTGGAATACCAAGCCTCCACCGTGGTTCGGATTCCAAGTTAAACTGTAGGTCCTCCATTTAATCTCACAATCACCCTACCATTACACACTAGCGTAGGTGCGTACAATCCGAACGGGTAGTAAGACGCAGTGATAATAATAATAATAATAATAATAATAATAATAATAATAATTCTAATATCTTTTGCCGTACGTTGTTCCTTCCTGTTGTCGTGGTAATTGGGTTCGCAGACATTAAAGAGGAATGGACACCCCTCTCACATATTCTTTAAGAAGTTCTTCTGTACTCATTTAATACGATCACACAATTGTTTACTATACACAAACAACTTCACCTCCTTGTGGTCACAGTCCAACGGCCGTTCGAGGCAAACATAATTAATTCTCGGGGAAGTATTCAGGCCGTTACGTTCGTGTGCCGTGCCATGCTGACCGTTCATAGTGGGATACATTCAATTTTAATATATTCAAAACAGATCGTTGCCGTGCCGCACCGTGCCGTGTCGTACCAGCTGTTCATATTGGGTCTCCTAGGTACTAGGAGATTTTATTCAAGCTATTGATTTATTCGCTAAATTTGATTAGTGTGGACTATTTTGGCATTGATATAAGTTCATTAATGTAATAAAAAAAGAAATCAATAAAATATAATCCGTCTCGGTGGCGTAGTTGGCTAACGCGCCAGTCGTGTTTAGCTGGACCACCGAGGACGGGGAGATCGAGGTTCGAATCTAGGTCGGGTGAACTGGGGGTGGTTTTTCCTAAACGGTTTTCCACTCTCCCTCCATGCAAATGCGGGTTCACTTCCTTTAAATTCAACCTTCCCAATTCCTAGCTCATTAGTGTAATTAGTACTTAAAGCGTAGAACCCGAATGGTTTAGTAAGACGCAGTGCTAAGTAATAATAAATAAAATATAAAGTTTATTGTAATATAATTCAAGACCTCAGCGTTAAAAAAATCATATTTCTTTTTTAAAAAAACACCAATATTTATGTAAATTTATTTCTAGCAGAGTGGCACAAGACGTTAAATGTTATTATTAACGTGTTTAAAAAAAAAATAGTTTCTTATCTCAAGTAAATGCTTGCCATATAAGATCAATGAAAAACAAAGCATATCAAATGTGTGATGTGTGGTTGACTGAGGATTGCATGCAAGAAACCAGTTGTCCACCAGTAATCGGCCGGAAATTGTGTCCATCACCGATTCTATTATGTTGTCAAGAGCCATACGTTTACCTTAGTTTGTATTAAAATCTTTCGGCGGCGTCCCTTTTACCTCTCTCTACTATTTTCAAATCAAATTTAATTGCCGAAATGATCAAACAAGCTTAATTCCAGGAATTCTACACATTTGATAGCGCTTTTGACAGAAGCTCTTGGGCACGAAATGTGGTTCCTATCCACCAAATTTATAACTGGGATGCTGCGAGTCATTTGTTACGTGTGGGTCTTATATATTTTCAAAGTGAAAGAACCAGGAATTAGGACTACATTGCCGGGATGATATTGATGGTTTTAAAGCATAAAATACACTTCCTAAACGTTTTGTGACTGATTTTTGACAGTATTTTCAATATACAGTGGGTAAAAATCTGTTATTCAGTGAAGGCCACAGGTCACTAGAAACAATTTGAATAATTTTAAAAAGTGTATAACTATAATTGATTGATGTTTAACTAACTTAAAATCAGCATAACTGACGTGCTAAAAAAGGCTCCAAAATTGTTATTTTATGCTTTTCATTGGCAGTTGAGTAAAAGTTATTAATGCAAATTATGGTGTTAAAATTTAGTCTCACAAGACAATATACATACGAGATCTATACAATTAAATAGTTATAATATATGTAAAAAAAATATTTTTTTAATCTATAAGAAGCTCAATAGTGAGCAATTTAGCTTAATTAATTTTCACTTATTACATACATAAGTTATGTTCTTTTTATAATCAGATAGTTTAATTTTATCTCATATTCTAGTGCCGGGTTCAGTAATTAATTTTGTTTGCGGGTCGTATGACCATATAAATTCACGATCATATTATGTTCGGGTTAATATTAGCCTACTATGTTCACACAAAAAGCAGCAGCTTGAAGCAGTTTTGGCTGAATTCAGCTACTTCATAATATGAAAATGTTCGCAATATCACATTATTATGTGTTGACTATATTCAAGTGTATATATGCCTGCCAAGCGAGGCTCTCAACAATCAACAACATCAAAACCACCGCAGAAAGTTGAAACACGAGTACGTACAAGACTCATTACAAACTGTCTCTACCACCATAGCTCCCGACCTTTGCAAAATAGCAGAAACCAAAAAAAGAAATTGTTATCGTTAGATTTAAATGTGTACTTACTATTTACATCAATTATTACTTTATTAATACATAACGAATACATACTATTGTTGTACAGTAGAACCTCTCTAGTCCACCCTCGGCTAGTCCGACGCTCCGGTTGGTCCGACCGCAGCTCAAGTTCATGCATGCGTCGACTTGTTGATGACTGATCGGCCATTGTTGACGCGCCATTGTTTACTAGTCAGTTCAGTTGTTTTGCTGCCTCACTGAGCCGGCATCTAGCGTCTATAAAAAAATAGATTGCGTGTCCTTATGTCCGGATCTCTTGTGACTGACTCTAAAATATATGGCCCTGATTATCCAGTGTATCATTAAATTATATATATATATATATTAACAAATTTTACGTGCCATCTAAGATATCTTTGCGTACCCCAGGCTGAATACCCCTTGTCTAAAACAATTCTAAAAATCAGTGTGAACTGAGATTAATCAATGACATGTCTGGGCTACATAAATCGATAACTCAGTTTTTTTTTCGGAAAGATTAGTCAGTACTAACGTAACGCTGCCCAGGGGACGTCCGAATGTACTAATCGTACATCCTTTTCGTGGAGGTTATTTTCATGTCTCAATGAGGTGAGAGGACAATGATCGTTAATATGACGGAGTGGCATCGATACAAATCTTAACCTAGCTTATAATCCACTTGCGTAACACCCGGGCCCACAGGGCCTGCAATGCGGGTTGGAGCCCAGTGGTGTAAGGGGGCCCACGAAAGGGAGCTTTAAATTACGACAAATTTGTTGGAAATAATTGTAAACAAATAACTTTTGTCCTGATTATTGATAGTTTAGATAGTTGAATATGTTTATCATAAAGTGTTGTAAATTTTGACTAAGCTAATTGCTTTATTTCAAATATTTCATTCGGTTTTAAATAGGACAGAATATTTATATATATATATATACATATAATTTTTTTTTTCTTCATGCAGTCAAGCTGACTGACTGATTACGTTCCGAACACAAAACCTAGGCTAAAACAGTCATTATAAGGTGTGATTACTACATTAGTAATTATTTAAGACTATTAATTACTTCTTATAACATTTATTAAGGTGTTAGATGCCTTGGAAAAGGGGGCACAAAAATAAATCTTGCTGTGGGAGGGGGAGGGGGGGTTCCCCAATCTTAATCTGTTACGCCAATGGCTTAAGCCTAACTAACCAAAGCTTGGTGACCATGGGAATTATTCCCCTTTAGAGAAAAATCCCCATATACCAGCCGGTAATTGAACCTGGGACTTCTAGGTGAGCATCAAAGGGCTCTGACCACTATACCATGAGATCGGTTGTGGAACTGAGTTGGTCGCTTTGAAGTAGTAGAAACAATCCCAGCTTTGTCCGTGCTTCTGCATAAAATCTGCATGGGAGAACCAATAACATTTCAAAACCAACAGACTTAATTAGTGTGCATGTGCCTAAAACGACCGTCTCTATACGCATGCGCATACAAAGCTATATACAAGCAGACCGCTGCATGTACTATTGTGAAATGATTTGGAATAGCTCGCTTGGAGAAAAACGTGTCTGTCTTTATCGTTCTGTGTTGATTTGTGTCACTACACATCGTAACCAGCCCCATGGTGTGGGGGCCAGTACACCTGACTACGAGCTTAAAGGTTCCGGGTTCGATTCCCAGCTGGTACCTTGGATATTTTTCCCAAAAGGGGAATTACCCCACTGTTTGGTTAATTAGACTTAAGTTAGGTTGTGTTTCCACTGGTTCCACACCCTCACACTATCACCAACATCATCTCATCTCATCGGGACATGGAGAGAGCCTCCACGGAAAGGATGTATGATTAGTACATTCGGGCGTCCCTTGGACAACGGTACATTACTACTGGTTAATCTTCCCACTACTCGGTGATGAGTGATGTAGTCCAAACATGCAATATCATATATATTGCATTATATTACGTTGTGTAGTATATGTATGTAATGATATAAATTATATATATACTACACAACGTTATAGAAAACATCCATCGTGGTAATACTCTAAAAGATCTGTTTATCTACTAGTAAATTAAATAAATAGATTATCAGCTGTTTTAAGTTTGCGTCTCAAGCTATTATGGGTCAACATACATTTCTGCTAACATGCAAAATGCTGCGCCCAGGGACGGCCCAAGGTAAATTTTGCGCCCGGGTGGGGTTGATTTTTGGCGCCCTCCTATATAAGCGGGGGATAATAGGGGAAAAAATAAAAATATGAAAATAGTCCCCAAACCTAACAACTCTAAATCTCACGTAACCTGGGCGTGATGAGAAAATAATCTGAAGGGAAATTCTAAGAATGGTAAACATGCTCAAAACGTTTTACTACGAGATTCTACTAAAACAGGATTACGAAGAAACATATAAGTTACATGTTTTGTAGACAATTTTCTACGATTTATTTTTTATTATAACAAACACTTTATTATAATTAATGGTTTTGAAGATAATTGCACAGACAAATATATTTAAGGGTGTATTTTCCAATATGGTGGATGTAAAGTAACTTTTTTAAAGTTGCACTAAATCCTATTTCATTCACCACACACAACTATACCAATATGTCACATTTGCTGTTAGTAACAAAAAGTGGATGATTGTTATGTTTAGCAACTCCACTATTACGTCCAAGCTACGCCCACGCTACGTTATGTTAGGTTGGGGTTCTGTTTGGCACCCATCTCTAGCTGGCGCCCCAGGCTGCCTCCCAGTTCGCTCCGTCCTTAAGCCGCCACTGGCTGCGCCCCTTAAACAGATTCCTCTCCCCATTTTCGGTGGGCGTGCGAATCAAGTTTGAAAGCATCAGATTTATTTTTTGATAAAAAAAATAGTTATCTATTTGATCCGTTAGTTTTTAATCTTCAATTTTTAACTCGTTCATAGCCACTAAATTTTCTCTAGAGGGATATGAATACATCGCAATTTTTAATAGTAATATATTTGTTGCATTTTTGTCTAGGTAATATGTCATTGTATCATTTATACTGTTCGGCCACTGAAACAGATCACAGGGTGTTGTCATTTACGATTAATAACATATAGAAGGACTTAAAGATGAGTTAATAATCCATACCACAATTTTCAAAATCAAGTTAAAGCTATATTTTTATTTGTATATTAATTATTACTTTCTTAAATCATCTCTAATTTAACCGTGATTATACTTGAACATAAATTGAAAAATATAATTTCCTAAACCTTATCAATATATTATTAGATATTTTTATATTAAAATTTTAACAAAATAACCGAAACTGAATAATTTAAGTGCATGATTAATTAAAAAAATAGCATAATCTACCAAATAAAGCCCAGCCGTATGTAAGCATTGATTTATTTTAAAAGAAGAGGATAATGGCGAAAAAAATACCAACCATTATTTAGATGTTTTCTTAATAACATGTAAGATACAATTTTTTGTGTCTGATAGTGTACATGTGGAGTGACGTCACAATGTCTAGACTTCCACCTGGTTGGCCAGAAGCGGATACCTCTGAGATCAATGCCCTTTCTTTATAGTCTTTATGTACCATGATTAGCCAGACGTACTGCGTCCAACATGATGTACCTAGGTAGTCAGTCACATCATTAGAGTCCTCGACAAATGTGCGTTTGAGCCCAGTAAAAACAGGGGAAAGACAGGTAATTTCAAGAAGATTAGGTATAAACGATTACATTCTAGGAATGTGAATATTCCCACATTAACATTCGAATAGTTTGGATATTTAAAACAAGTAGAGGAAGTGGCGGATTCAGGGAGTCTTTTAATGGAGAGGCGAATACTCCAGGAAGGCCAATTGATTTAATATATATGGTGGATAGTTTCACTTAAACATTTAATCAAATATATTTTTCTACGGTAAATGGCGTATTAATACCTATATAAACCCTACCTATATGTCCTTGAATTTAATGATAACTTTTTATCTTCATTTAAAAAGTTTATCATCTAATGCCGCTATGTTCATGACAGATATTCAACAACTTTTGATACCAGCATGTGAAGAAAATTAAACTCTATATTTGTACTGGAGTAATATTTGATTTATTTTAGCCAAAAAAAGTTTTTGCCATAAAAACTGCAAAAACGCTGTCCTTTTCTCGCGTCCCCTTCCATCCCACCTTAACTAGTAGACATACGCACGACCAACTAAACTAAAAGGTTGGGCAGTATAATATTGACCTCAAATGTACTCAAGCATCTACATACAATATTTAAAAAGAATATACAATTCTAGTTATATATTTTTTTAATACAATCGAATCGTGTACTAAAAATATTTCGAACAGATATACACACATCTTCTGGCAAGAATAAACTTTTAGAAGATCCAAACTTTTTTTTTGCACTCAATCTTGATATCATTTATGATATATTATTAAAGATATGTTGTGGGTACTAAACATATATATGAAAAGGGACAGCTGACTTTACGTATGACTATATGAAAATGGTTTAAAATAAATTTTGTAGTTGTCAAAAATGTTTCTTTTTGTGAGAAACGGACATTCCAAATTAATCTAAATGTAATATGGGCATTTGGTTTTATTATGTCGTTTCATTGTCAGTATTTTTTAAAATATATTTTTGAGTTAATTTATTACTTAAAGTAACTTAAGTAAAGTTGGATTCTCATAAATAATATTACCTATAATTATTTTTTGCAACGCGTCTCACTCACTACCAGCCTAGGATTATCAGCATTTAATGACGTTAATGGGATGGAAATGAAGGTGGAAGGTGTAATTGAGGGGGTCTGGGCAGAAACATTTCATGAAAAAATGTGTTAGCAGTGCTTTCTGGTAGCTTACCTCTTGAACTACAAGTTTTTTTTGTGTGTTTTTAGCACCACATTTAACTAACTGTTCAGGTTGTACGCATATGTGCTAACTATGTTAACTAGGCTGAGTTAGAGATGAGGAGGGTTGTATTCATAGGACGTTTACCCATAATTGTGTGGAGGAAAAGTGGAAAACCCTCTGGGAAAAAACCCAGCTTCAGTACACCCAACAGGGATTGGAACCCCGATCTTCCTGTCATCGGCAGTCTAGTCCACTACCAGAGTGACGCCTTAGGCCATGCGGCCACTGAAGCAGGTAGCTACAATTTGTTTTTATAATCAGTCAAAACCTTGAAAATAGCCAGTTTCAACAAATATTTGATTTATTTTTTATGAATATATTTCGGGATTTTATAGACATTTAAATAGTTGTAATCGACACGGCCTATATTGAGGCATGTTTGTTTAGTATTGTTGTGTTCTGGGTTGTGAATGACAAAACAAGTATCGCAAGGTGTTGTGATTAGCTAGAAAACAAAATAGAACATATGCACTGTCAACATAAACAGAGTTTCAGCATTCCTCGCGGTAAACCAGGCCAGAAGGCAGAATAAAAAGTAGTGTATCCCGGCTAACAGAGCTGACTAATCACCATCGAGTCTAGGGTATAATGTAGTTGATTTTTGGACTGCTCTCATATATTTAAAAAGTCATGGATGAAGGTATTTTTCTTTAAAGTATCGTATGTAAATTATCCTTTTACTTCATCCATGGAGAATCACGCGTTTTCGCAGAATAGTCTGTAAAAGGATTTCACCAGAAAAACTTGTTTATTATTCTCAAAATATAACTCCGCAGTATTTAACAAACTAGCAAGAAAAGCCAGCTCCCTATATCCAATAGGAAGCTAGCTTTCAATGCACCTGTTGCAGGGACCTACCTGATTGGTTACTCTTGACAGTGTCGCGAGAGGTCCAAAAAACAAGGGACACATCCACATATAAGCTAAATGTGCGTAGAAAGATACACAGAATGTGCCGTAAAAAGGGTGAGAGTAGACGTAGAGAGAGGGCTGGAGTAAACATACAGAAAGTGTCACAGAATTAGCGAGAGTAGACGTAGAGAGAGGGCTGGAGTAAACATACAGAAAGTGTCACAGAATTAGCGAGAGTAGACGTAGAGAGAGGGCTGGAGTAAACATACAGAAAGTGTCACAGAATTAGCGAGAGTAGACGTAGAGAGAGGGCATGTGTGTCAACGATAAAGTGAAAAGTAATCACAGTCAATACATAGTTTAATGTCAACAAAGTGTAAAGAGAGAAATAATAAAGCGTGTACAACATAAACAGTTGTATTTATATCATCAACATTCCATATCACAATAATTGGCGCTCGAACACGGAGCTATAAAACACCAATTAGACATCAAACATTACAATAGCATTATAATAGGCGTCCAACGCGCGACCGAAATATAATAATTGGCGCTCGATCACGGAGCTAAAAAAACCAGTTATATCAACAAATATTCCATATAATCAGAATAGGCTCCCTAATCGTGGGCAATTAAATTATCAAACCGTCTATATCGTTACAAAGGGTTCGCTCTGCCCGTTTTTTGGGGCTACGTGGGTTAGGACTCTGGATCATCAGTACCTGTTTGATCCCAGGGTTCCAGGGTTCAGAAAATTTGTAGTTGTAAATGACGTTATTGACCATCTTAGAATGGCTTCACAGATAATCGCTGTGCACAAATCTTCATTTTGTCATAATAGGTACATACTGTATTTATTAACTTTGTCACTTTGTCCCCCATCGTGACCACGGAAAATTTCTATTAATAATTCAAATACGAATGCACTGCACACATTTCTGGCACATTTCTTTTTCCCCTGTTACTCTCATACATCGTGTGAGCCTGAGTTGGGCCTGCTCTGATGAACGCTTTTAGAAGTTCGAAGCATTCAACATGGCTGAGAGTTCTAACCCGTACATGTATTTAGTAGCTGTTATATCAATATAAATTACTATTCTAGTTTCATTCAAATAAATCTGTATGTTGATAATAGAGACAACCTTGAAGTGTCAGTCTCGATACATAATTTCACATACGTCATTGGTGCAGCTATCTACATCAATATGTTATGAATACCAATAGATTAAACTTAATTAAAACAGTTATTTTATCATAGGCGTTGGCATGTTTTAAACTTTGACACACACACATGTCTACGTGTTTTAATTTGTTGCTTATACGCAATCAGAATGTAATTACTCAGAAAACCAACGATTTAAAAGTTCTACTTATTTAAATGTTAAATAGTGTCTTGGTGACCTGGCGGTCTAGGGGTAAGGTGTCAAGACTTCTGTGCTAGGGGTCCGGGGTTCAATTCTTGGTTTCGGCACAGACTTATCTGATTGCCAAACCCTTCCTTAACCTCTGACAAGATGTGTATTAATCACTAACTTGTGAATGTGAGGAATGCCAGGCCTCCACCGTGGTTCGGATCTCACGTTAAACTGTAGGTCCTCCATTTCATCCCACAATCTCTCTACCATTGCACATTAGCCTAAGTGTGTACAACCCGAACGGGTAGTAAGACGCGGCAATGATGATGATGATAATAATAATAATAATAATAAATAGTGTATTGATATTTAATATTAATTAGTAAACTCCTCTGTTACGTTTAAGTTGCTGTTAACCCAATGTTTTAATAGTATTTAAAGTGTATTTTCTAAATACACACATGCACCATCACACGACTTACCAACTAATTTAACCTATGACAATACGCCTAAAATTACACACATGGCCATTGCGCCTGGATATTTTACTAAGTGGATGTAGGCAAGAATCCGCACGCCAATATAGTATCGTCAACATCAACAGGAACACGCACTGGTGGGAGCGTGGACAAAGGTGCCAGTCTCGTTTATTCTGTATTGCCAGTAAAGGGAAGTCCGAGATTCATATTACGGCGGAATCTGCTGAGTTATTTTAAAATCCTAAATGGTTCGCTACTCTCTCTCCATGCAAATGCAGGTTCATTTACACTCAGTTATTACTTTCTCATTCATACCCCAGTAGTGTGAATATTCTGATAGCCTGGGCTGGTAAGATACAAATAGTTCAACCTAGCACAGTTGGTAGCATGTCTATCTACTGAACTAACAACCCCAGGTTCGATTCCCAACATGGCCGAAAAATGTATCATTTATGAAATTGCGGTTCCCCCTCTCACAATGGTGAATTAGTGGCTGGTGGACTGGGTGTCTGTCTAGATTTAAGAAAGTTTATAATTCGTGTGCTGATATAATCAGTCGGTTCAGAAAATGCACGTTTAAGTTCCTCAAATAAAAAAGACGAAAATTACGAGAAAGCAAGTGAAATTAAATAATGTAGTCAATTCCTGGTCACCTAGAATGTTATAGTTTGTTTTATTTAGCGCCGCGTCTTACTTTCCATTTGGGTTATACGCCTAAGTACTAATTAGGAAGGCTTAGTTCAGAGGAAATGCACCCGCATTTGCTTGGATCGTTGAAAACCATTTGGGAAATACAATCTCAGTGCACCCAATCAGGATCGAAACTCAATATTCCTGACAATGGTAGTTTAGTCCAACACGAGATTAACGCGTTAGACCACGTAGCCACCGACGCGTGTGCATACATTATTTTTTTAATAAATAACTTATTTATGAATATATGTGTATATACAGCTCATAGCCATAATTAGGCATGACTAGATGTAAGTTTATATACTCAACGGAATAACAACAGTAAGTTAATAATTATGAGAGTTTTCACTAAGAAAAATTGGTACACACTATGTTGTATGTATATGTGTGCATCCATGTGTGTAGGTATTTTGTGTAGTCCTACTACATACAGGAGCATCATCATTTCGGTACTAGTCATTACAATATTTTTTTTCATAATGTATTATTATTTTTTGAAAAAGCATTCGCTGGGTGGACAAACCCATTTTACAGGCGGGATCTGGCCCACTGGCTGATGTTTGGGGACCTCTGCCTTAGACTATGCGGCCACCGAGGTGGGTAGTATTGTAGTTGATAACTCTTACCACGTAAGGTGGGATGGAAGGGGATGCGAGCAAATGTGTTTTTGCAGTTTTTTATGGCAAAACTCTTTTTGGCCAAAATAAATAAAATATTGCTCCAATATAAGCACAAAGTTTAATTTTCTTCACGTGTAGATATCAACAATTCCTGAATATCTGTCTTGAGCATAGTGGTATTAGATGAGACACTTTTTAAATGAAGAGAAAAAGTTGTCATTAAATTTTGAGGTCATCGTGTTAAGAAAATTAAACTCGATGTTTGTACTGGAGCAATATTTGACTTATTTTGGCCAAAAAAAAGTTTTGCAATAAAAACTTCAAAAACATCGGCCTTTTCTCGCGTCCACTCCCATCCCACCTTAAGTGGCCACGGCTACAAACTCAAATTACTGATAGGCCTAATCACACTCTTAACGAAACTCTCAAAAAATCTCCTTACAAGAGCAATAAATGTGAACCGTGTTTGAATACCTAAATGGCTACTAAAACAAACGATTATCCTTCTCGAAAAAATCAGCCACAATAAATTTTCATCCGTATTAAAATCCGGTCGTTATTTTGTTATGGCCCTTTTTTAGCCATCCTAGAAGGATGTAATCTCGTTAGGGTGACAGTCCTAAGTAATTACTCCGGCAAAGTGCTAACCAACTTAAGTGGACGTCTTAGGCAAGACGACTTGATAAACGTATGCTAATGAAGTCGACTGGAAATTGGCCAATAGTTTTTCTTTATGCACGGCTGGAGGTGAACAAGCCATCCGACGTGATTTGTTTGGACAACACACGGCATTTCATTGGCTCATGTTTCTATACTAACGGTCAAAGCTTCTTCCAAGTGGCGCTTTTCTTCGTAGGTACAACATATGTAGTGTTTTTTACGACCTTTTTTTTTCCCCCTAGAAGACAGGTAAAACCGGAATCACATTTCGATTGAAAGATTAACAATCGAGCTCTAGATTATAGGTAGACAGAAAACAACAAATTATTATTATTATTATTATTATTATTATTATTATTATTATTATTATCATCACCGCGTCTTACTACCCGTTCGGGTTATACGCACTTACGCTAATGTGCAATGGTAGAGTGATTGTGAGATGAAATGGAGGACCTACAGTTTAACGTGGAATCCGAACCACGTTAGAGGCCTGGCATTCCACACATTCACAAGTTGTGATTAATACACGTCTTGTCAGAGGTGAAGGAAGGGTTTGGAAATCAGATAAATCTGTGCCGGGACCGAGGATTGAACCCCGGACCCTCAGCACAGAGGTCGAACAACAAATTAAAACTGTCAAATAGTTCCAACACCTTAGCTCAGTAGGTAGCGTTTCTACCTACTGAGCTAAGACTCCCAGTTTCGATTCCCGGTCAGGCTGAAATATGTATCATTAGAAAATTGAGGTTTCTCAATTAACAGTGATAAATTGTTGATCTTGAGACTGCGTGTTGTATCTGTTTACTTTACATCCATTACTGTTTCCAGCTTATGACCTGAGTCAGTTTTTTTATTCAAGCCATATATTTTTCACTACCGGCTTGCTAGGCCTGTCGTAGCTTCATGTGCCTTATAATATAATTTAAGACTAGGACAGACACAACATCCAGTCCCCGGCCGTTAATTTATCCATTTGAAAGGGTTGACCCATATTTTCATCAATGATAAATATTCGGCCATGCTGGGAATCGAACCTGGGATTCTTATCTCAGTAGGCAGACATGCTATTGACTGAGTTAAGGTGTCGGACTCTTGTAGCTGTGTGTGCTTAAATTATCAGTCGGTTCAGAAAGAGCACCTTAAATACCTAAAATGTATTATTATTATTTGTCAATAAAGCCAATCAAGAGCTGACAAACCCGCGTAGTTGGCTAACGCGCTAGTCGTGTTGAGCCCGACTGCCGAGGACGGGAAGATCGAGGTTCGAATCTCGGTCGGGTGAACTGGGGTGGTTTTTCCTGAATGGTTTTCCACTCTCCCTCCACGCTAATGCGGGTTCACTTCCTCTATTCAACCTTCCCAATTCCTAATCCATTAGCGTAATTAGTACTTAAGCATATAACCCGAACGGGTAGTAAGACGCGGTGCTAATAATAATTCATATGTAGTATTAACAGTTCTGTGGTGTGAGGTGTTTCCAGGGTAAACAGAGTATGCTACAACTTGTTTTCATAACTCCAAAAACACTCATTGGCCGGGTATCGACGATGAAAATACGTTCCCATGTGAGGTGTGTAGAGTAGAACAGTAGAACATCTAAATAGAGTGTACCTTAACATGTATGACCCTATTCAGTGTTGGACAGGGGACACAAAAACAGCGAGAAAGTTCTAATAAGCAAGTGCCCCATTTAAATTAGTTTCCGAGCTACAGCTAAGTCTTTGTATACCATATTCAATATTTATCGACTATTTTTTTTTTCTAGCACCAAGTCTTACTACCCATTCGGGCTAGCTAAATGCTTATGTACTAATTACGGTAATGAGCTAGGGATGATGAAGGTTGAATTTAGGTTAAGTGTACCCGAATTTGCATGGAAAGGTAATGGGGGAATATATGACAATTGCTCACCATGACAATTGCGTACATCCAAGAAATAGCGACTATTGCTTACAGTTGTTTATTTGTCTTAGTTGGCCGTCATTTCTACAGAAAAGGGGAAATCACTGATGTTCCAAAACAGCAATCAATGAAGATAGCTTTACATAAATTGAAAAGTACAGCTCAAGGAAATCAAGAAGAACCAAAACTCAGTGAAGAAATAATATTAGTTGATGAAATATAACCTAACCTCATAAAAATTACAAAATTCTGTATTAATCAGCAGTAATTAA